>CAJHZI010000270.1:860000-925602 GCA_905160935.1 Enchytraeus crypticus
TCGTAGCTTCAAATACGCACAACGTAATATATTTAAAGTAATTGAATAATTTATTGTCTTGACCATGTAGTAAATTTATTAACTCTGTATAATAGTATATTAACTTTATGAAATCGAATGTCTAAATTCACTAAATTAATAATACGATTGAAATCAATTTGCATTGTTTTAAATACCATGTCCATAACTCAATTCAGATCTTTGTCTTTTCTAAGTGCACTTATGTTTGTACAAAGTTGCATAAGTACGATTTTTATTAATTCTGTTGCTTTCATTTATGTAGCTATTTACCGCAATTCAATTGAAAGCATGTGTGTTATCAGATACCTAGAATTTCAGTCGTATATTGGCGTGAAAAAATAAAAAATAATCTGATTCTATGTTACAGAATTCATTTTCTTTATGAAATTTGTTGTCAGTTTTGCTTTGAAAGTCAGACATTTCAGCGTGCTCAAACGCGCCATCAGAGGATATTCTTTTACAATTGTGCACACTGGTTGACTTCGGTGTCCACGATTTCTGGCTCTATTATTTATAGACTGATGTTAATTTGATCCCCGAAACTATGAGAGAAGACCGCAATTCAATCCTCTGGGGTCCATCAAATTTTTGGAAATGATCTCCGACTTTGAATTACTTGAATAGCGGTTCATTTATAAATGCATGTACTAAACACGGTTAATTTAATCGGATCACAATCTGTATGTTTGTTGTAAAAGCTGGTAAGGCTTGTGTTAACGTCAGTTTCCTCACTCGAAAGCGATGTCAGTGACGGGCGAGCCCAGGATTTGAATCCCGCAATACTGATTCGCGATCGTGTATACTTAACGGAAGGTTCAAGACATAAAACATTTGAAGTTTAATTTAGTCTTCTCCAATCCCTTTAATACATAAGAAAGCGGGATCTAGTCTCTGGTCTTCTAGTTATTATTAAACATTCTATTACGTTCCTTTCCATTTTTTACTTTTTTAACGTCTAGTAGAAAAACACCCTCCCTCGTACAACTTGTGATGGCAAGCTCTCTTTGCAATAGATAGCAATCATCAATTACATATCTCGATCTACCCATCTAAACTAGAAATATAAGATACGATAAGTACATATTCACTTGTAGCCTCGAGCGATTAATTTTTTCACTCCTTTTCCATTGCGATAACATTATCCATATCCACTTTCATCACAAGATGATTCATAGAATTACTCATATGTTAACTCATAGGATGACGCATAGGATGACTCATAGGATGACGCATAGGATGACTCATAGGATGACGCATAGATGGGATGACTCATAGCATCCTATGACTCATAGATAGGAAGACTCATAGGATGACTCATAGATGGGATAACTCATAAGATGACTCATAGATAGGATGACTCATGGGGTCCATCATAAGATGACTCCTAGAATAATTCTGGTTTATACTGCGCCTTGATAGCGATGTAGATAGGGAAGAATGGAAGGAAAAAATGTTATAGGAAGACAGAGACTTGGGATGTTGGATGATTTGATAACTGATTCATATAGTGATATAAAGAGGAGGATGAAATATTAGGAGGAGTTATAGGCCATGGACCTGCCATTAGGCAGTGCACAAAGATAGAGATAGCTTTATATAGTTTTACACTTCAGCAGAGCAATATTTTATTGGAGTACATGTATTAACTGTCCGCCGTGACATGGGCCGCTTTTTCTATTAACAGACGTAAAGACGCGTGATGCAATTTCATTGGCTGGTGAGCGCAATAATCGGCGGGTGTACGTAAAAAGCAGCGGGGTTGACGTAATAATCGGCGGGTGAACGTAAAAATCAGCGAGGTTGACGTAATAATCGGCGGGGTGGACGTAATAATCGGTGAGGTTGACGTAATAATCGGCGAGGTTGACGTAATAAGCGGGGTTTGAGTGGTCCCATATATTGCTAAAATAACCAGCAGAAAAAGAGCTTATACAAAATGTATGTAGTAATGTCTAGTAATAAACAAAATTGTCATTTACTAACTATTTCAAGCATTGGGTAGTTCGTAGATTTAATACATGCAATGGCAGGAATAAATATTATTTGGTTAATAAGTGAAGACAGATAGTGTGCGCTTAAAAAATTAATTGCACTGTCGCCTAATTAATTTGTACTACTGCACATGTAAAATGTACAGTTGCAATAAACTGTAATGAGTCAAAATCGGAATTGTCTTCATTTAGAGCAAGTTAGCTTGCAGCCACACACAAGAAAGCTGAATAAATTTATGTGAAATAGGACATAGTGGCCGAAGGCGCTAAAATGTGCATTGCATTTGTGCAAGTATCATTTTCAACATTGTTATGCTAATCAAATTGCTTCTGCAAAACAATGGCGTTCAAAAGTGATTTCTTGGTTTAGTCTTTCTCAGTGAAGATCACATGTGAAGGCCTCATGTGAAGGTCACATTAATAAATTATTCAAATAAAATTGTAGGAAAATTAAATTGGCTGGTTCTAACTTGAATTATATAAATCTTACTGGTCTCAGCAGGAACTGCATGAAAACTATCGACTTGTAGTGAAATCAGAAAGCATATAAACTAAAGTACATTATTGTTGTGAAACCTCTGTAACGGTTGTGCGCTGAATCCAAGGTAGTTGCATGCTCAAAGGAGTGTTGAAAGTGGAGCTTAGCGCATTGATAGAGTGTAGTTTCAGCAAAATTAAGCAGCACATTTTAAGCAATAAAGCACTAAATAGTAATAATAATAATAATAAAGATTTAACGTCCGTTGCCTCATTCGGGGATGACGTCAGGGACGTACTACATATCAATTCATCCAGACCAATCTGCAAAAGAAATGTGCCGAGAAGAAGTAAGGTCCTAAACGAAAGCCAGTCAGGTGATCAAAAATGATCAGGGTAGATTGATTATGCCAATGGTGTGAAAATATATGTCGTAAGCTTGCTAGAGCATGTTGAAAGAGAAAAACAAGAGCGAAGATTAGCAGGTGGTGAGTTAGTTAGTAAGTAAGTAGGCAATCAAGCAAGCTATCAAGTAAGTAAATAAGTAAGTAAGCAAGCAAGTAACTAATTAACTTAACTTATGAAAGCTTTGTAAAATTTCTGGTATGTCAAGTTGATACTATTGTTTCTACAAGGCCAACTTATCAATAATATCCTTAACATTCTAACTTCAGGATGATTAAGTATTTTACTCTATAAGATCAACTTTAGAACGTAGACCTACTTATTTAACCCATTCTCCTCGTACCCCTTCTTTCTTTCTCTCTTTCTTTCTCTCCCTCTCTCTCTCTCTCTTTCTCTTTCTTCCTTCCTTTCTTTCGTTCTTCTTCTTTTTGTCTTACAGTCTTTCTTTTGTCATACTTTCTTTCTTTGGTTCTTTCTTACTTTATTTATTTATTCTTTCTTACTCTCCCCCCCCCCCCTCTCTCTCTCTCCTGCTCTATATTCTGTCATGACGACTAATAGTTCTCGTTATAAATTTTAAAAACCACTTCAAGCCTCCAATGCCCAGGCCAGTTGTCTATCAGCCTAGGCTCATATGAGGCCATTTAGACAAGTTTAGTCTCTGTTAAACTGGCTTTCTTCACCATAATCATGTAAGATCGCTTCTTGTGGATCTCTCCCATACAAAAAGCAATGTAATATTAAATCAGAAATTCGCATAAAATATTTCATACCCTAAGAGGCTATGTTTAATTTAGTAAATACTAAATTCATATCGCAAATTTTGATTGATCAAATTTACAACTAAGCAGAGGCTATAGGAGCTGAGGAATAGGCCGGTATATCTGCTGTAGCGCAGTTTTAAATTAACCAATGAACGACCTAGTTATTAACAGGTAGCAGCCTGTTTATTGTGAATAGCTATTGACTGATCGACTTTGCAAATAGTAAGTTAGAAACTTCGGCAAGTTGTCGAAAGCTAATGTAAATATAGCCAAAATGTCTTGCGTTATGAAATAATAATTAGGCTGTTATATCATTAAGCATATCTATGATGTTGTTTTAATCTCTGTCATAACTTATGCATCTCTTGTTATTAGTCATGCTAACTGCAATTAATATTATTAAGTTATTAGTTTCTAAGTTACAAATTCAAATTTTGTCAATAGCTGGTGTTTATGAGCAGTGTTAAAAATTGTCGTACATTTATGCATTACATTCTATTGCTTTATTAATTCAGAATGTTTATATTATTTAAATTTTAAGTATATTGAAAGTATACTTCCTAATGTCTGGTCTAAATTCACATTTTGCATGTAGTTAATTTTTACTCCGTTAGGCCTTATCAAGAAAAAACATCGTTGATCTACGCGCAAATGCTTTCAACTAGAGATGGGAATCGAAGCGAACCCGAACCGAACCAAACCCTAAAATCTAGAATTTTGACCTAACCGAACCCAACTCGAACCCAGACTCTGGCCGAACCCGAACGGAACCCGAACCCAGACTTCGTCCAAATCGAACTGAACCAATCTCTTGGAGTTCCTCTCTTCTTCACCAGCCTGACATTAAATAAAGATAGTAAGAACAATACAAATATATATTAGTTTCTGCATTTACATGTCTTACAGTATCTAACAGCATATATTCAGGTAAGGCTGGTTCCGACACAAATTTTAAAATGGTAGCGGTACAAAGGAATGGTAGCGGGAAGCGAGACGGGCCTACAGAAGATAATGGATAGTCTGAATGATACGGCATTGAAATATGGAATGCATATTATCGTCAAAGAGACAAAAGTGATGAGAGTATTCCAGAATAGTGGTGAAATCAATATTATAATAAATGTTATGAAATTGGAACAGGTAAGGATTTTCAAATATTTAAGTCATACTATAACAGATGATGGGAAATGTGAGACTGAAATATGTAGTAGGATTGCACAAGCAAAAGAAGCCTTCGATAACAGGAAAGAACTTTTAACAAAAAGCATAAAGAAAGACACTAAGATAGAGATAGCGAAACCTTAGTATGGACCACGCTATTATAAGGACGTGAAATATGGACATCATGGAAAGAAAATATTAGGAAACTGTAGGCATTGGAAATGTGGATATGGAGAAGTATGGAAAGGATTAGCTGGACTCAAAAGGTTACAAGTGAAGAAGTTCTGGAGAGAGTTGGTAAAAATACACAGTTGATAAATGTATTAAGAAACAGGAAGAAGAGTTGGATAGAACACATTCTAAGAGGGAACAGCCTATTAAAAAGGTCATAGAAGGTAGAATGGAAGGAAAAAAGAGGCAGAGGCAGACCAAGATCAGGAATGTTAGATGATTTTGAGATCCACTCATATGTGGATATGAAGAGAAAAGCGGAATTATAATGTAAAATAAAAACAAAAACATAAAAACATGATTATTATAATATTAAATGTAACAACATCATTAAATATAAAAACATGATTATTATAACATTAAATAAGCAACATTATTATTAACAGCATTAAATATAAAAACATGATTAGTATAAGTAATGTTAAACAATTGCAACATAGACCAAACCATGTCGAACTCGAATCAACTCTTGCGAGTTTGAAAGCAAGCCGAACCCGAACCGAACCCGAACCCTTGTTAGAACCGAACCCGAACCGAACCGAACTTTCATTTTCAACGAACCGAACCCGAACTCTGGAAATTCATAAAATTCCCATCTCTACTTTCAACTTGTTGCGAAGCTGCAACAGTAAATATACTAAAGAGAGTCAGACTTAAAAATATGCAGCCCCTTCGCGGACACATTGAAAGCCACTCTCCTTTTCGTCTAGTATCTTGGAAACCGGTCTGACTTCAACCACCCTCATTTGCTGGAGCCAGTGGCGCTATCGGTAAGATATTCGATCGCGGATCAGTATGTGCATGGTTCAAATGCTGGGCTATCCCATCACTGACATCGCTTTCGAGTGAAGAAACTGACGTTTACACTAGCTTTAGCTTTTATCTTGATCATCCTAGGAATGGATGGTTGAAGCCAGACCAATTTGTATTGCACACAGTTGTAGGCTACATATGTGTAGGCATAATTGGAAAACAATCATTTATCTCGTCGATTGTACTTTATCTGACATTGCGGTCTATGTGTCTATATACATTAGACCGCAATAAATTACATATCTACTGGTGTTTATCTCTTTATATTTGTCAGTTTCATATGCACACAGTTTAGTGCAACGTTCTGGTGCATATGCACGAGGTTAATTGTCTGATTTTTAATCGTGCTGTTATTTAATCGTGCTGTTATTTAATCGTGCTGTTATTTAATCGTGCTGTTATTGGATATATCCTAATTTGTGAATGTTATTAATCGAGTCAATACTCGATTAATAACACAGCGTATTTCTTCCATTCTCACGAGAATAGCTGCGATACCTAGGGTATCACAGCTATTCTCTCTGGCAAATTTTGCTTCATTAATTATTGTTAGAAATATGTAGCATTGAGTCCGAGCATTTCTATGTACCATTTCAGCCATTATTCTTCTGCAGGATTCCGAATGTGTTCATTTATTACTTTCCCTTTTCACTATTTTACTTTTATTTACTTTCAAAACAGGATGTAGGCACTTCTGGATTGCTATTTAGATTTTCACTTAAACACAGTCTGTTAGCTATAGGTAAAGAAATGTTCCAGTTTTAAATGTATAATTACTCTGTGTGTAAGTACATGTATGCAATGCAGTTGAGTAATGTTGTGCAACCTCACAGATACAGTACTTGACACTGTGTAATGCTAAGGCTTGTCATGGGCCTTTAGTGTAGCGGTTATTTATATTACGCAATTATAATCATTAGGGGGGATAGTAGACTCAAAATCGAGCCTGTAGTAAAGCATCTGAAATCTAGCTTTAGAAAAAGTTGCATTGAAGAGAATTTCACAGAAAAATCATATCTGCGACCAACTCAAGACAAATACACTCAGCTTCCGCTGCTGACGTGCTGAAATACTTAGAATAGTGTGAGTATATCATATGCTAATAACACTGTAATAAATTTATTTTTAGAATAAAGTAAATAGATGCTAAATAGCATTGTATTCTATTAATTTAAAAAAATTGGACAAATAATAATGTAATTTATTAATTTTAGAAAAAAGTAAGTATAATACGAGTATTATAGTTTATTAATTTTAAAATAAGGTAAGAAAACGCTTATTAATATTGTAATTAATTAATTTTTGAATAAAATAAGAAGACGGCTACTAATATTGTAATGTATTCTTTTTATAATAATGTAAGTAAACGCCTTATAATACCACTATTGTAATTTATTTATTTTATAATAAAGTAAGCAAAAGCCCTAATAATAATAATAATATTGTAATTAATTTTAGAATGAAGTAAGAAGACGACAAATGTTACTGCAATTTCGTAATTTTAAGTATTTCATGTATTTATTGTTTAATTGAGTATATATTATGTTGCAGGTGCATCTCTATACTTTTCAATATTTGCAGTAAAACAAACAACATACAATAAAATACACATAATAGCAAGCATTACAAATCATAACAAATCAAGCACCATAAGTGCAGTCTGTGAGACTAGCAACATACGTGCAGTTTATGACTAGCAACATACTTGCAGTTTATGACCAGCAACATACTTGCAGTCTATGATTAGCAACATAAGTGCAGTCTATGACAAACAACATATGTGCAGTCTATGACTAGCAACATAAGTGCAGTCTATGACTAGCAACATAAGTGCAGTCTATGACTAGCAATCACTTGACACACTTGCTTATGTGACTCGCTTTGTGTTTGCGTTATCCACTTGAATGATTTATCACTGCTGGCTGTTAATTCCCTATACAGTGTAGTCGACTTGGAGTCAATGATGCAATAAACACAATAGCCTCTTTTCCCTACTGATCGCTGGATTTATAATGATTGCATGTGCGTGTTTGTTGCAGAAGTAGACTGCTATAAGGTGTTTCAATATTGTAGCGTTTGAACATGATCGCATGTTTTATCTGAACCACTTGTGAAAAGATCCATTACGAACTGCGCGGCTCGAAGAGATAACTTAGAAAGAACGGAGGAAGACGAAAGGAAACCACCTCAAAAGTCTTGTTGTAGGGAAATTATAACCTATTAGGAATTATGTTCGTATAAAGCTCCAGCTAAAAGATAAAAGCAGAATATTATTTGTGTCATTTTTCATATCACTAGTTTCCTGGCTACGATTACTAACTAGTACTTAAGTTATAAATTAGAGAGAGTTATACTTTTACTTACAAATTTTTGTAAAAGATAGAATTTACATGCTAATTTTAATGCTAATTTGATCAATTTTACTTTATACTTCGGAAATACCTTAAAAATCATTAGTTGTCTTTTATCTGGCCAAGTATCTGGTCAATTGTAATTTATGTATTATTAATTTATTTGGCCCACATACTGTTTACCATACTGCTACATATATATATTGCCCTCATTAATGTCTCTTACAAAAACAGATATACACTGCACTTCAAAGCAATGGTCAACAAAGGGATATAATAGGCCTACTTGAAAGCTTTAGTCCGGTCGTACGATCAATCATAAGTATCTAGGCCATAAAAAATAGTCAAACCGTATACAGTGCGTGGCATATGTAGCTAGGCCATATAAATAGTCCAACCTTATACATATATAGTGCGTAGTGTTAGAGAAAGAAACAGATGAGGAATTCAAAAGCAAACCACCTTAGAAGCCGCATTTTCCAAATCGGAAGGCTAACCTTAACATTTGTTTAGTCTTTTTAAGTGGACTTCTTAGCATCATACTTGTTACCACAAACAGCCCCAAGGAAGTAGATTTGCGTGTGCCTCTTGTCCGATGCAGCATGCCTTTGATGAGGTACCTGAAGTACGGCTGGTCAGCTGCATCTAAGGGATGACCAAACTTTAGATAGTGTTCCAGTTTGGATATGCAGAGCCAAGCTTTGGGCGACTGCAGTATTTACTAAAATCTTTAAATTAATTCATATTTGTCATTCAACGTCATATGTTTCTGGGGCAATGTTTTCTTTGTCTGGCATCCCATATATGGTTGCTATTTGTATATGTATAACTTCTCTTGTAAAAGTGTGTCAATATAATTATGGCGAACAATCAAAACTGATCGGTTGGAGCCTAGAGTGCTGGTGACGTGGTAATTTATTTGCATATCATGTTGCTACCTTGTCAAGAGCGAACGAACGTTGCGGTTTATTGGCAATTTATTGAAAGCGCCGAATAATGGAAATAATTATATTGAGAGACAATTAATATTGTTCCGCAAATACATCAGAAAAGCTACCAATAGAGATACTGGATTTTCCGAAAGAATCTACTTTGGTCTTCAGACTAGCAACTTCCATTTATGTCATGGTTGAGCAGACACCTGACATTGCGCCCTTCATGATTTGATCTTTTGCATCCTCCGTAGTTTAATGAGTCTTTGATGTTGCCTGGGGAGGAAATTGATATTAAATGTGACATTTATTGCTCTTTGGTTGATATAGGGTTGAATTCAGCATTGGACTAAATGTTCAATCCAGTAGAGGTCCAACATCGTATACGATATTCCGACAAAAAGAGCTTTACTGACCTAGTACGAATGATTCACAAACACAATACAAAATAGTGGTTCACGAGAACATACGAATAGTGATCCATCCACACAATACGAATAGTGGTTCACAAGCGGGATTCGTATGACGTATAAATTATCGACATTTATTGTTGGTTATGATAAATTAACTGAAGTGGCTCTCTAGTTTTGGTATAATATGGGCTGGCTAGGGCCAGGAGTTGAGGCGGCTCTCTAGTTGTGGTATAATATGGGCTGGCTAAAGCAAGAAGTTGAGGTGGCTCTCTAGTTGTGGTATAATATGGGCTGGCTAGAGCCAGGAGTTGAGGTGGCTCTCTAGTTGTGGTATAATATGGGCTGGCTAAAGCCATGAGTTGAGGTGGCTCTCTAGGTGTGGTATAATATGGGCCGGCTAAAGCCAGGAGTTTCCCGCTGCCTGAAGAGCTCTCTCGCAGAGTGAACACTACCCAATTTGTGAGGAATATCAATAGCTTAGAAATGTTAAAATATGGCATAAGTTGTACAAAAAGTAACTTACATTATATTACTATAAGTTGTTTACAAAGTAATTAACTTATATTAAAACTAACTTGCATTTTGAACTTGCTACTAAAACCTTCAATAAAATTTGAAATTAAAAGAAAATTAATTCAAATGTTTCAGTGTATTTAAAGTTTCCTTCATAGCCTATTTCATAATTAGTTTAGATAAGTCAAAGAGCTCCAGAAGTAAATTGATATTGAAAGTCAATCTTCAGCTATATTGTGAAAAATTATTATGTCTTTACAATGCATCAGTAACCTAATCTGTAATTATGGTTCTAATGATTGTAGAATTAAAATCTGGAGAAATGACCGCTCTTGTGGTCCTTATGAGGCTAACGTTGGTATTATCACTGCAGTATTACCATGCTTCACCTAAGAAAGCAACTTATCCACTTGGTAAGCTTACTTTGACTTCTTGAAAAATTCGAAATTTTGCAAAAAAGAAGTCAGCTACCGTTTTGATAACCCAAATCTATTTCTTTCTTTTACTTCTTCCAGCTCTGTCTTCAATTCCCCATCCTTGGATCACAATCGAGATGCTAGACAAAATGGATGAAAGGAGGAAATGGAAAAGTATAGATATCAGTCATGGCCGAAGGAAATGTAGAAGCTTAAACAGTGAACTTAGAAGAATTACAGACAAAGCAAAAGATCATTGGAATGAAAAGTGTGATTATTTAGCAGAGTATGATAGAAGAGGGAGGTCGGATCTATTATACCAGGAAGTCAGGATATTAACAAGAACCGATAATAAAAAGAAAGGAGATTTAAAGAACATTAGTATAATGGGTAAAGATGGGGACTTGAAGACAGAGCTGGAAGAAGTAAAAGAAGGATGGAGAGAATATGATTGTAGAGGAATTGTATGATAAGGCTGGGACACCAGTTCAAGAGGATTTTAAAATATATGAAGAAAATATCATAGAAGACGATAAAAGGGGTCCCGATTTAATGAAGGAGGAAGTTTATTCTGCAATTAACAGTATGAAGAAGGGGAAGGCAGCCGGACTAGATGAAATTTCAGCAGAATTCTTGAAAATGTTGGAAGGAGAAACACTCAATAAGTTAATGGAGGTATGTATGGAAGTGTACAATACAGGTATTTGGCCAGACGACTTTACCAAGTCAGTGATGATCCCAATTCCCAAAAAGCCAATGCTGTGGAGTGTTCGGATTACAGAACAATCAGCTTAATACCTCATGCATCGAAGATCTTATTAAAGATAGTAAATAATCGAATTCAGTCGAAAGCAGAGATGATACTGAGCAAGACACAATTTGATTTTAGGAAAGGATGTGGCACAAGAGAAGATATAGGGGTAATGCGGGGTCTTTGCGAAAAAAGCTTAGAATATGAAAATGACGTTTTTGTATGCTTTGTAGACTTCGAGAAGGCCTTTGACAGGATTGATTGGATAACGATGATGAATATCTTAAAAAGAATAGGAATTGACTGGAGAGATAGAAGACTAATAATGAACTTGTACACGAATCAAAAAATTGTAATCAAAATCCAACAAGAATACTCAGAAGGTGAAATTGGACGTGGAGTAAGACAAGGTTGTAGTATCTCGCCGCTGCTGTTTAACATTTACGCTGAGGCAATGATGGATGAAGCCATGGAAGACATGGAAGAAGGAATAAAAGTAGGAGGGAATTTGTTACAAGATGTACGATTTGCAAATGACCAAGGAATGGTAGCGAGCTGCGAGATTGGATTGCGGAAGATAATGAATAGGCTGAATGATATGGCTTTGAGATATGGCATGAAGATTAATATAAAAAAGACCAAGGTTATGAGAGTGTCCAATAATAAAGGTGAAGTGAATATCACAATAAGTGGTACGAAATTTGAACAGATAAGGAGTTTCAAATATTAGGGTCATATCCGAATATTGGGTCTATAACCGATGACGGGAAGTGTGAGACGGAAATATGCAGTAGGATTGCACAAGCAAAAGCGGCATTTGGTAGTAGAAAAGAACTATTAACAAAAAGTCTAAAGAAAGACACAAAGATAAAGATAGTGAAAACTTTGGTTTGGACCATGCTATTGTATGAATGAATGTGAAACATAGACCTTAAGGAAAGGAAGATATTCGGAAACTGGAGGCATTGAAAATGTGGATTTGGAGAAGAATGGAGAGGATTAGCTGGACCCAAAAGGTTACAAATGAGGAAGTCCTGGAGAGAGTTGGCACAGATAGACAGTTGATAAATGTATTAAGAAATAGGAAGAAGAGATGGATAGGACATACTCTAAGGGGGGAAGGTCTATTAAAAGAGGTCATAGAAGGTAGAATGGAAGGAAAAAGAGGCAGGGGCTTTCTGAGATTAGGTATGTTAGATGATTTAAAGACCCACTCATATGTGGAAATGAAGAGGAAGGCGGAAGACACAGAAGAGTGGAGGCGTTATGTATCATGAACCTGCCAGTAGGCAGTGCACTAAGAGAGTCGCTAAGGAATAAATAAGATGAGCAAATGAAATTATTCAGCATAATATTGGTTGTTAAAAGCGCTCACTTTTGCGCTATCCAACACGCTGCTAGCAAGAAGCGCTTAACCTCGTGTTGGATAGCGTGCACTACACAGAGTCGAAAGGCATGATTTCACATTAAGATTTATTGACAAAGAACGATTCTAGGCTGTCTGAAAGATGATTTCAATTGTCGATGACTAAATTAGTCATGAGCGAAACTATTACATCGAAATGTATCATTTTAGTGTGAATGTTGTAGGTTGTACATGAGCACAATCTGTTTCATCATCATCATCATCATTATCTTCTTCTTCCCTTGAATCTCAGTTTAACTAGGGTCGGGATACGGATAGACTGTCTCAAATCCTATCTGTCCCACATCATATCATCACTCAATCCCCTATTTGAGACTTTTCCATTCGTTCAAATTTTTGTAGCAATTTCTATGGGCCAAGGCGCTCACCAGCCGAATGCCTTTTCTGACGTTGGTGTGGATATTAATGTTTTAGTCGCCTTCTGCGACACGTGCAGTCACCGGTTGGTCAATTCTTCACACAACCCGGACACAACACGGGGAAAGCACAATCTGTTTCAGGATGTGATATTTTCTGAGTACTTGCTCCTGTTTAGCTTTAATCCGATTTAAATGTTCAATTGGTAAGCTAGATTCGTGTATCACGGGGGATTTAGAAAATATGCTCAGGCCTAACATTTCAGATGCCGCTTAATCCTAAATCTCCACTTACTTACTTTTTTCCTCTTCCTATTTTTTATTCCTACATTCAAATACAAAAGTCGTACTATATACTTACATTGTCATCTGACTATCCCTATTTTGTACTACAGTATACATGTATATATTTAACTTCAACTCCAGTCCTGGAGGCGCCTTCAGGACTCATCAAGCCGAATATGCAACCAGAACACTCCTGCTAATGCTTCACTCCCATAGAGTGCAATCTGTTAAATTTATGAGATAGTTTGAAGCTAATTGTCCTGTCTCATATACTAAATGGCTTTGTTGCAAGTTGTGTATAATTTAGTTTCGTGCATTTGATTGTGTTTGACGTAGATTTGGTAGATCAGCGTAGATACTGGGCTGTGGGTGAAACACTGATTAAATATTGTAAATATAAAAAAGAGAAAATTTCGCGACGGATTGATCGAGAGCTAGTATTTACGTATGTACTGTTTTTTTATTTAATATCAATGTCGTTAATATTTAACTATCTTTGATAATAATTATTTAATAATTAATTATCTTTGATATTAAATAGTCTTTATTAATGTTGTGTGCACCCGTGATCTTAATTCAGATCAAACTTAAAGTTTGTTCAGTTTCTATAAACTGATATCATCATAATCTTCCCCTTGAATTCCAGTTTGTTAAGCAGAGTAGTGATTGGAAAATTTTAGAGCAGTTTCTGGAGCCTAGGCGCTCCCTTTATGGATGATCTTTCTAACGTGGGTTGGAACCTAGTGCTTTGTCGTCTTTTAAGACACGTGCAGTTAATAGTTAATAGTTAATAGCTATTCTTCAACAACCCGGACACAACAGGTAATTTATATATAAATTATATAAAGAATTTTAAAGAAGTTAATATAAAGAATTTTGCTAAATTTATATGGGTAGCTTATAAGCAAAAGGCTTACACGTAGTTTTGTAGATAGATTTGTAGATAGATAGATAGATAGATAGATAGATAGATAGATAGATAGATAGATAGATAGATAGATAGATAGATAGATAGATAGATTAGATAAGCAATAAGGAAGCGTCGGTTTCATAAAAGCAACAAAAATCTTGCTTAGTGAGCTAAGGCTTTAAATAGAAACTACGATTGAACTATATATTGTATTGTTATGCACTGGTTGATAAATATGTAATGAGAAAAGCAGACAAAATACTAAATCTGAATAAAAATTGTTTATTAGTTTTTCAACCTAATCCTCACGAAACTCAACGCTTATTTCCCAACGACGTTCAATTGCTTTTACACCGCCCAGGAAGAATGATCCAAGAAGCTCCTCAAACCAGTCATGTATGGTTTGGACGACATATTTGTCGCTGTCAAATATCTGTCCATGAAGTAATTTTTTAAGAAATCGAAACAGATGAAAATCAGATAGGGCCAAATGTGACTATTATGGCTGGTGTAGATATTCGGAGCTGCACTCACCAATAGCTGCCTTTTAACAGCGGAGGTTTAAGCAAGAGCATTCTCAATTTTTTTCAAAATGAGTAAAGAGGGTGTAAATGTCATGATGAATCATTATTCGTGGACGGCGTAAAAGCACTTTAATAACGTCGTCTGGAAAAATGTGTTGAGCTTTGTGGATATTATTTAGAAAAACTAATATATTGTTTGTCAGATTTTCTCATTGTTTATTGATCCACCCACGTATATATTTTCTGCTTCATACTGTTGTATATATTAGCTGATCATATAATTTATAATGGATTAGCCTGACGGCTTGATTTTTATGTAGACATTATAAGCAGAATTTTGAAGGAAAAAGAAATGGTCATGATTTCAATTCAACATTTGTGACTCAAATTAACAGTAGCACAGCAATGCTAAAATATCCAAATCTTTCCATAGACTGGAACGATGCTCATATATACTGTAAGATAGCCTCGAGGTCTGGATCTGAAATCAAAGCCTACCAACCGGGATTCGCTCTCAGAGTTGGATGTAAGTATATTTCTTTATTATTTACATTTCGATGCTAAGTAGTGTTGACTAATCTAACATAATATAACATAACGGCAAACTGGGTCAGGAAACACAGATGCTTGTTTAAGACCCATTTCCTCATTCCTCTCCACGGTAACTAGCAATCTTTGCCTTTTGAGGGCGCATCTATTGCAACCGGCGCTGATGATGATGATGATGATGACGCTGGAGATGATGATGATGATGATGGCAAACTGGGTCAGGAAACACAGATGCTTGTTTAAGATCCATTTCCTCATTCCTCTCTACGGTAACTAGTAATCTTTGCCTTTTGAGGGCGCATCTATTGCAACCGGCGCGGATTTAAGAATAACCTTCCATTACCCTTGGATTTTGTCCTTCAAACCTGTCAACACTCCTTGTTTGGAGTGGGATTTATAAATTACTTAGTTTGTTCAATAAATGAGTGCATTTCTTTAATATACTCAATAATCAAAAGGCTTGGAAGAAAGAAAAAATAAATATGTAAAACCTCAGTAAAATGTTTTAATTTATCGACCAGTTGTATTTTATACTTTTTTAGTCTGTCAGATTTTAATAGGTTTATGATGATGATGATGATGATGATGATGATGATGATGATGATTATGATGGTTCATCATGTTACGCGATGGTTCAATTCACCTCAGGATCTGTCACTTAAACCTTCATGACGTTACCCCTACGCTATTAAGACATTATTATAAATACTGTTATTCTCTCTTCTCTTAGTGCACTGCCTACTGGCAAGTCCATGGTACATAACGCCTCCACTCTTCTCTGTCCTCCGCTACATTAGCTACAGATTCCTAGATACATTAGCTAATATTTGGATGCATAGATAAATAGTACTACAAAATATTGTGCAATAATATTAACTCTTTATATTAGTCATATCGCATAAAATTGCCTACAAACACTTTATTGCAGACAAACCTAATGGAGTACGGGTTGACAGTGATACCATTGTCTGGTACAACTGGACAACATTGACGTTCTCATGGATTCCAATTGAAACATCGGATTCAAACCTAATCAATACCGATCAGGTCTCGTTAAAGATCACATACACTGCTTACTATCGCGTCGTTGACGAAGAAATCGACGAGTTATGCAGGTATGAGGCATGTTTGTGCCTGATATTGTCAAGGGTGAGAGTGGCACTCAGTTAATTTATTTGTTGTTGTATACAAACAACATGTATATAGACCCTCAGCATTCTAAGGGGGAAAGTCTATTACAAGAGGTCATAGAATGTAGAATAGAAGGAAATAGAGGCAGGGCAGGCCGAGATTAGGTATATTAGATGATTTAAAAACCCACTCATATGTGGAAATGAAGAGGAAGGCGGAAGACAGAGACGAGTGGATGCGTTATATACCATGGACCTGCCAGTAGGCAGTGCACTAAGAGAGAGTTGTATACAAGACATGAACAAGGGTCGCAGATGACAATAAAACATCTGCAAAATGTAACATACAGTTTCTGGAGTGTGTAACAACTACATTGCCTTAGGTGTAGATGAAAGTTTTTGATGTTAATCTGAGTTGACAAAGTAGTGAAGAAGGAGGACTTGTATTGAACTCAAAGCACTTCTGTGACTCAAAATATTCTATTTTCACGAAAATCACAATGATTTATATATTATGCAATGAACGACGTGAAAAAAGGCCTTGCAGGACCAAAGGCTCTGACATATGCCTTTAAAGAGTAAAATTAATTTAAAAACAGTTCATGATATGTAAATTGCAAATGTCCTGACAGCTCAGTGTGTAGGCACGTTAGCTAACGGCATGAAGTATCAAATGGACGTTCCTGAGGTCCTGGGATAATTCCCGGTAGAGCTGATCAGAGAGTAAATCTCGAATATTAACCATTCAGGGTACTTCAGTACACCTGATATCTTGAAGAGAAGCCGTTCAAGCTTCTGATCTTGACGTTGAACCCACATTTTAAACACTGCAAATATTTACATAAATTGCAACATACCGATAAACATAAAATTATTAGATATGGCTGTCAGTGGCACATGCATAAACATACAAATATGAATCAATGCTATATTTACAATTTTGAATTTAAAAAGAGATAGAGCTAACTGATTTGAGCACTGATTTCAAAACTAAAAATCTATGAAATTTACATTTAAAATTTTGCGTTTAAAGAGAAACAAAACAATTTTGAGACTTGCTCTAATTCCAACAGTAGGCCTAATTAATTTTTTATTCGCATAATTTAACTGTTCATCATTTGTCAATTGAACCACTGTTTCAAGTCGTAACTTACATGTATATTAATAAAATATTCTCATATTTCTTTCAATATATTTACAATTTCTTGTACTAGATATACTTAAGCATTCAAAACTTCAAGTTCGTACAAGTTATCAAATTTATTGTCGAATTATTGTCTTTATCGAAGACTGGTCGAAAAAGATGTTGCGAGAGGCCTAAATTTGGTTCAATGATATAGATAATAATCTGAATCATATAAGGTAATGCTCTGGGTACAAAATATCAGTATTAAGAATTTAGAATGTATATGTAATCATGTATAGATTCTGAAATGAACGTAAAATCCATTTTCGCAATTTAACTTAAATATTTTCATTATTATTGGAACTAATCCTTAAAGGACATTTGTCATATTTCAGCGGCAACTACACTCAATGTTTGCATTCAAACTCGACGACCTGCTCGACTTATTTAGAAAGCTTTCGGAATTTAGTGTTAAAAGTTGTCTCGAATAATGCTTTTGGTGAAACACGGAACTGTATTTTAATAGACCCTCATCATTATAGTGAGTATCAATTGGATTGTTTCGAAATACAATAAATATTATTCCAACACTGGAAAGTATTTGCACTTAAACCCTTACGTATCGCTTTAGTACTAATATATTTCAAAGCAAAGACGAACATGGCTTAATTAATATTTGATATAGAAGACTGCAAAATAGAATTTGATCATATGAAACTTGTTTACAAATTGCATCACAAATGTCTACATAAAAAATTAACTTGCTGCTCAAAAGAGATGTTTAAAGATTAGTATTTTTCTCTGGTTTTATACTGCCAGAGTATCTTGACAATATATTCAAATGGTAAAGGCGTAATGAAAAGGTTTGAACGTATATGCGTGGCTATGGGTTAACATTTTGTACTGTGTTCTAGATTTATAATTAGGATGTAAGATGAATCCTCGAGATGGCTATTAAAACTGGCATTAGATGATGATCAATATAGCATTAACATTAAAAGCTCTGAAAATATTTGAATAATTAAATGATGGGAATTGTTAACTTGCTGATCTATTCATTTTATTGATACTGGCGAATCTGAAGTACCGGTACTGATTTACATACTAATAGGAGAGAAAATAGTTTAATTGGCATTTAGCTCAATGATTATATACGTATTTAACTTTAAGGCAAAAAAACTGACAATAAATAAGTTAACAAGTGATAGAAATTTGTGTAATAATATTAATTTAAAATTTAAATCGTCCGATATACATGTAATTGTGTATACGTATATTGCATCATATGACTTCTATTACTACATCATTGATAGTTTATAATTTTTGTAGAATTTTGTAGACCACTTTTACACCTTAAACTATCACAGTTTAACCTACTAGGTTTCTACCAGTACATTTTTGTCACCAATACAAGAAATCATGCAGCTGATAAATTTTACATTTCAGTCAAACCCGGTCCAGTTCAAAATGCGCAGATAAAATACGAGTGGAATAAACAGGGGATAGATCTACCCAGTGCGAGACTCGACGTGGAGCAACCGTACATGCTGAATACTACTCTGAAATATAGAATAAAAACTTCTTGCTCGAACCAGTCTGAGGTAGAATAAAACAATATACTAAAATATACATATTTTGTAATAGCCTAAGTGAATTTTATCATCATTTGTTCTATTTTACTAATATGTAGCTAGAATATTACAAATTTATGAACACTATTAAATTAATTAATTAATTGTTAAATTAATTCTGTTTAATACTAGATGTAACCGTGTGGGAAAAATTGCACACGTCAAGGAAAAATGGGTACTTTTAACTGAACCTTGATTTTAAACCAAACCTCTCAATCCTAAAGCGACCGTTCCATCAATGTACCTCTCAGTGCCTCTAGCGAAATCAATATCCAAAAATTCCTTACATATGAAAAATATGTTTTATTTCGGGATTATAAATATGACGCTGCGTTTAAATTTATACTCGCCAGATGACAGAGCGGTAAACAGCGTTCATTCAGACAGACAGAGCCGGCTGATTATACTTAATAATAAGTATAATAAGTTCCTTCATTTATAACATTATTAGGAAACCACTGTGAATGGAGCGCATGATCGAGCAGAACCCGTTGTGTTTGACCTAGGCACATTGCCTGCCTACACAAACTGTTTTGTTAAGATTCAGACCTCTCAGCTAAATACCAGCAGGTACTGGAGTGAACCGGTTTCACACTACTTTCAGACTCCTCCTGCAGGTTAACACTATTTTACTATATACAATTTATATTTTCTAGAATAAATTTTAGTAAATTTTGTGATAACGGTGATCGTTTTAATGAGGACAAGGCATGAGAAGATAGTTTGTAGGAATGTTGTTCGACAGCGGATCAGTAGTTGCAGGGCTCGAATCCAGTGATCTTCCCGCACTGACATGCTATTCGAGCAGGAAACTGACGTTTATCTTAGTATTGACTTTTTGGCTTTTCGATTGTGAGAAGATGATGAGAGTAATAAAAATATTAGTAGCCAGATGATTACAATACAATGTCTTGCTATTACAAGACAATATCTATGATACGGAAGAGTATCATAGATATTGTCTTGTAATAACACAGACTATATTATCGTTTCTAAGTCGTGTTTTTGTGATTTTTTGGTAGAAAACAAAGATAATCATGAATTATATGCTACTCTCCTCCATGACCACATCGAATAACATTATTTAAAGCACTATGATTAGACTGCTTTATAGCCTGGCCACATGTCTGAGTGCTATAGAGTCAAAACTGATGTCTTCCTTGGACTAAAATTTCGATGTTTATCCTTTGTCACATGACTCATTTAGCAAATTCAACTGGCAGACATCTAACTCCGTAGTTTATCTTGGACCTCTTAAGCTAAATAATTGGAAGAGTGATTCAGTAACTGTTCAACTATTTAGCAAGTTCTTACAATTAAAATATTGTTTATCTAATTACGTGGATTTGACACAGAGAATAAAAATTATTTAAAATAGTTATTGTTTTTGGACCAGAATTTTTGCTTTTAATTAATGTTCAATTTATATCAAGCAGAAATTAGCCTTATATTATTTGAACCAATTGACTATTTAATGTGAGAATAGAGCAAATCAATAAACACCAGAATAATTCTATCAATCATTTAATTAATTTTATCAGTCTCCACAAGTTACGTTGGATACTCACATTTTATTTTCGAAGTGATATTTAAATGAACACAGTCAGATAAAAAATGTATATCATAAAATCAGTGAAGCAAGAAAGTCAAGCATAAGTCTTAGCCATATGTTGTTCTATGAGCGATAAATAGTTTTTGGTAAGTAACTTTCAGTTTTAAATAGAATATGTTATATCATCATCATCATCATCATCTTCCCTTGAATTCCAGTTTAGAATATGTTACATATAACTATTAAAATATTTCTTCCACAGTTCCTCTACATCTTCCTCACGTATGCCCTGTATGCTACTCACTGTCTACTGGTGGGCGAGAAATAACGATTTACTTCCAGGTAACTTTTGATCATAATAGTATACAGTATCTTCTGGTTATATTAGACATTTTTAAACCATAGAATCTGATGATATAATCCCCCGTGTTGTGCTCGGGTGTGATTGGACAACTACAGAATAGGGCAAAGAGGCGACTAAGACAGGAGCTGAGGATGGCAAGAGAGTCCCATCTCATCATGAAATATTTTCCCCAGGGTTAAATGGTAATTAATCCGTTCAACTGAGGAAGGCAACGGGAAACCACATCAGAAGCCATAATTTTCCCAAGCTATAGGTTACATAAGGTATGGATAAGGTATTGACTTTGTGAAGGGATTAACTTGTTGATCAAAGGAGTGCTCTTATGGAGCGAGAAAGCAGACTCTGATTATGAATATTTTACCTTGAACCTGTCACTTGGAATTACACTGAAGAGAGAGAATCTGATGTGATTTAAATTTAACTCAAATGATCTCGATTCTGGGAGAAAATAATCTGTGAATAAAATCTCCAACTTTCACGTGATCGGCAAATGAATTCATAGGTGATACGTACCATCTTGGATGCTATATATGTAGTGTTCGTATGTATATAGTGTATATATATATATATATATATATATATATATAGTGTATATGTATATAGTGTACTATATATAGTATCGAGTGTTTATTCACCAATTATATATTGAATACTAATTATATTCATATTATTTCCATATTTATATTATTATTTTAAATTATATTAATATTTTTAATTATCATATTTCACTCCAATAATTTGCAACTATTACTTAAGTTGACATATGTTTCGCTACATTCTGCTTAGCCCTATATATATATATATATATATATATATATATATATATATATATATATATATAGTATTTGTCATACGAAGCATCGAACACCACGGGGTATCTCAGTTACGTAAATATCTAGATATTCATGAGTTTATATTTCTAAATTTATCCATTTATTTACTGAACGTCACCAATCTCTTACATCATCGATAAGCATAATCTATGATACCTCAAAGAGGTCATTGCTGCCATAACTACTGCGTTTTGTCAAAAATACAAGATTGAAAATATAATTACTCTTTGCCTTTATTATTCAGTTTAGAAAATGTTAGACATTGCGTCAGTGTTGGTTATTCCTAACATAATTTCTTGTCTCTTATTGCAATATTACATTTTATGCTTTGTTTGGTAGTCAAGTTGGTTTTCATTGAAAGTGTCTTACTTATTAAAAATTTTTCACGCATTCAGTTAACCCGAATGTTTTGGCAATGCAGGCTCTCTACAAGTTGGATCAGAGAGGCGAGTGTGGTGGATATAAAGTCATGTACTGGGCTGATTTGAGAAATGAATCCCTCAGTGAACTACTCAGCAATCATTCTAGTGATAGCAGAATAAATGAAATAACATTGAATTCGACTGCGAACCATGTTACCTTTCCAGTAAAGAAAGATGTCGATTATCTGATAAATATTACGTCTTGGACCGTTTTACCAAACGTACCCATCGAAATGAGTTTTAACAAAAATATATCAGAATATTCATTCAGAATACCTTCCTTAGTTGCAGGTATGAGTTACCTCGTCTGTTTGATATCTATGATCTATGATTCGATATATATATATATATATATATATATATATATATATATATATATATATATATATATATATATATATATATATAATTAGAGAACGAGAGAGAGAAAGGTTTGACTACAAAGTTCTACGCAACTGTTATTGACTAACTGTTATTTTAAACAGTCAATTATTTATATTATTTGCTAACAATTATGACTGACTATTTATTATTTAATAAATATTATTACTATCTGTACTTATTATATTTTATAAAATTATAGATATAGAATAAATGTTCAACACGAACAGATTCATTTATTCTTGACATCAATTAGTTTGGAGAAGAAAAGTAATAAAATAAAATTAATATTCGTAAAAATTAATTAAAGTTTCATCTAGAATAAGTGATACTTAAGAGTATTATTGATAGTTAGAAATACATGTGTAAGGTAGATGCATTAAAATTTTAATTGTGAATTTTGAAAATAAAATGAGATATTTGGTCAGGAATCTAAGTTAATTGTCATTTTAATTTCATTTTAATTTTAATTAGGCCTACATAAAAATCTGAATTTGTATTATAAAATATTTATCTCTTTCAACATGCTCACAGCCAATTTTCTTGTTCCAATTTTTACTCTCTAATAGTCACACTCCTAAATTTAATCTTGAATTTCCATTAATTCACCTAACAGCCAAATCAAAACCATACACACTGGTATAAATAAAAATGGACGTATTTACCGCCAAACAAATGTATTATGAAAAAGTCATGTTTATAACAATAAGATGAAAGAAATTTGTACCTGTAGGTTTATTACACTGGATTAAAAATTACCAGGATTTATGAGCTACTTCAGAAACCAAATATCTAAGACGAATATCTTATTCTTTTATTGGTTTAGTTGTTATTTACTTCGTGAATATTTTTTATAAGATCCCATTTCTAAGGTAAAGATGTGTAGAATGAACTGAATTTAGCTAATTTTGTTGAAATGGTGCTCGTTTGCAGACTTGCCGGGGCCGCAGAATATAACGGTGATATATAACACTATGAACGGATCTATTCGTGTGTCATGGAAGAAAAGTGAAGAAGCAGAAGAGCAGAATTACACCGTTGTATGGTGCTTGAGTAAAACTGATGACAACGCTTGTCAGGTACTCAACAATACTTAATATCATGCAAATTCATTAATTTTATTTAATTTTAATTTTAGTGAGTTTGTCTTGCACAATAAAATCGCATGTAGGCCCATACAGTACATTCATGAGACATGAAAAATCTATGACATGGTTAACCTTAGGCTCCAGGCACTTACAAGAACCCTCGAAAGAAATTCTATAAACTTAATAAGAGTTATAAACTAAGCAGTAGGGCTACAAATAAGTAAGCAGATATAAAATGATCATTTGACACTATAGGCATTTAGTTCGAAAAATTTCAAAAGCCTATCAACAATTTTAAAAAGATGATTATTCAAATAAAATCAGAACATCTTTGATAGTTCCATTTACTAAAAAAGCTTTAACATCACGTCTATACATTACAAGACATAAAGTGTGACAAAATTATTAATTTACGGCACATTTGGTCAGGAAGCACGGATGCTTGTTTTAAGACCCATTTCCTCCTTCCTCTCCATGTTTATTAGTAATCGTTGCCTTTTGTTGGCGCATCAATTGCAGCCGGCTAGGATTTATGAAGGAACTTCCATCACACTGGGATTCTTTCCTTCAAAGCTGTCAACACTCGGTCTTCCAAAGTGGTCACTCACAAAGTAATACCCGTGGCCTATGTAGCTTAACTTCAATTATTGACGCGCAACTAAACCAAATGCGATAATCCCGCCGTCAAAATTAGATACTAACATATTGCTTTAACTATCGAGGAAGAATAATAAAACAGCCTAGAAACTACCATTTCATTTTAGGTGACTAGTGAATGTTGTTGCTAATTAAAATATAGAAGTTTTAGATATTTTGAAGTATTGCAGTTTTGTAATGTAGTCATGCAAACATCACAATAACTATAGGCGATAATCTGGCTGGAGTCAGTGGCGAAGTCGGTAAGATACTCGACCGCGGATCAGTACGTGCGGGATTCAAATCCTGGGCTCTCCCATCACTGACATCGTTTTTCAGTGAGGGAACTGACCTTAGCTTTACCTTAGCTTTAATGTTGCCTGGATTCTTGTCTGGTATTAGGAATTTATCTACCCTATCATTATCCTTCGATAAGGAGGTTAACGTTTCATTTATTCTAAGATTATATTATTCGACATTGTAACATAATTAAATTGCATGTTTAGGGAGAAATACAATACATCGAGTTGAACTCATCAGCACGCCACTTCGATTTCAAACCAGTCACAGCAGATCCTCAGTACAAGTTTGGAGTGGCGAGTATGGATGTGAAGAGACAACTATCTAGAGGCATTGTCTGGAGTATCTGCGTCTATTGGGCAGCAGAGAACCACCAGGGTATAATGACAACGTATTTGCTTCTAGTTCGTTTCCATATTTTCACTTTTAGCTTAGTTGTATAGAATTTGTAGTTTGATACTCTAGGTTTTTAATGTTTTACAACTATTGTTATAATTTGCATAGTTGTGGTTATGGTTTGTTTTATATGTATAATATTTTTATAGTTATTTTCGACTACAAAATCCTCCGATTTGCAGAGGGACTCTATTTTCTTATTGAGAATCCTGCGTGACATTCACTTATTTCTGCTCTAATTATAACGATATTCGTCATTTTTTAAATCGGCTGTGACGCGAGTGCGTTGAGATTGAGCAAACTGTGAAACTAAAAAAGTTCTCAAATGTGGCTATAGAGAAGAATGACGATCAGATGGACTGACAAAATTACAAACGAAGAAGTGCTTAACAGAGTTGACATAGGTAGAAAATTGATAAGGCGTGTAAAGAGGGATTGTATCGGTCATATTTTGATAAGAGATGGTTTACTGAAAGTAGAAGAAACTAGAGAAAGTTGGGGGAAGACCAAGACTTTGGATTGAGGATGATTTGTTAACATACAGTTGTGTATAGTAAATGAAGATAAAAGCAAAGCATAAAGTATGTGGAGGAATTATATGCCATGAACCTGTTAATGGGAAGTACTCTAAGAAAAACATGTATTCTATTTGCATACTATATAGGTATTTACTTAACAGGAGCTCATTTTACAATCAAAAAGACAAAAACCTCCATGGTAGTACTGGCTGGTTATTCAGTTTGAAGATGAAGTTTAATATTATTTTGAGATTAACTTAAGTACCGTTGACTTTGAAAGGTTTTTAAAAATATCGTACGAGGTTGAAGATCAAATCTTGTTTACCTTACGCAATATTATTATATATTTATTTTATTTATTTTTTATTTTATTTTCTGTCCTTTATTTTTTGCCTACTGTGTGTAGAATTAGAGGAAAGAATTCCACTACCTACTTTGGAGGTTGAACGAGTAACGGGTAATTCGATCACCATACTGGAGCCTAGTCTTACCTGTTCCCATGCAGAGAGGCGCCCATATGTCTATGGGTATCATCTACGCTACTTCAAATGTACTACATCTTATTGCACAGGTAATTATTCCTCGTTACTTTTTATTTTTGCTACTATATATAGTTAATGTTGGATGATTTAAAGATCCACTCATATGCGGACATGAAAATGAAAGCGGAAGACAGAGAAGAGTGGAGGCTTTATAAGCCATGGACCTGCCAGTAGGCAGTGCACTAACAGAGATAGAGTTATAATATGTATAAACTGATAATATCTATATAGTGCCGACTGCCGATCATTAGCTTTAGGGTTCAAATTCATTGCTCGCCAGATCATTTACTTCCTTTTGCGTCTTAAAGGAAACTGCGGAAAGATTAGGCTTTAGTTTTTACCCTTTACCCGACACTTTCATATATCACTATTGATATGACATTCTGTATTTTGAGTAGCCTACTCTATATTTAGTACATGTAATTACTGGCACTACTGCTATGCATCAAAGAGTCTTCCAAGCGCTATTAATACAAATTTATCTACATGTAGTTATCTAATTACCTGCTAAATGTTGTCTGCTTTTATTACACTTTAATATTACTATACTACGCAATGAATACACGTAAACTTTATGATATGATAAGATTTCTGAAAGAGCGGTCTGTTTCAGATGAAAGCTCCAATATGACATCAGAGTGCTCTAGAAGCGAATGGATTCACAGAATGATTGATAACTATACGATTGACGTACAAGTCGATGATCTCCAACCTTCAACATACTACATGTTTATTCTAACTCCTCTCACTGCTGAAGGTCCCATTTCAAGAAATGTTCGGAAAATAATCAAAACCGATCAACTTGAAGTATCTAATTCTTTTGCTTCAAAATGGATCCGAATACTGACGATCACTCTGAGTATATTGCTTGTATCTGGCATCATTTTGGCAATCTTCATAGTTACTAGGTAATTTTAGTAACTTTTCATTTAACATTTTTGCTGAACTAAGTATTGATTAAGAATTATATCTCAGAAGCGGTTGTGTGGATTAGTCGTCAGCGTAGCCGCATGAGGTTCTGGGTTTGAGTTCAAGCCGAGTTGTCTCTGGTATCATTTTTATATTTATATATTTAATACACACTAATAATGATAATGCTTGCATGTATCAGTACAGGGTGGTCCAGAATAAATCAAACTACTTGAAGGCTAATAACTCTGACAATTTTTATTCAATAGTCATACTTGATCCATTAAATTAATGATAATTCTCTTTTCTATTAGCATACTAAATATCTAAGAGATACTATTACACGTGTTTGAGAAATTATCATTAGTCGCCGATATGTAATTTTCAATGAAACCGAGTGAAAATTCAATATCTAAAAGTCAAGAATTCAAGATTATATTCATTTCTTTATTCGTCAAAAACAGACAGGATCAAGATGCATCACATATTAATATATACACACACACATAGGCACATAAACATAGGATCATAAAACAATCAAAAATGAAATACTAGAAACTTAACTAGAATTCCTGCTAATACCAGCACTAGCATTAAAAGCTTCGTAAATTAAATGCACGCTTCTACCATAAGACACTCTATTGTCTAGAACCATCGAACAATTTATAGGCAATCTAAAACAATGACACATTTTATCTAAATCCCTCAACAAATATCTAATTACAAAATGCTTTAAAATTATATTTATACTGAATCTATTTAGGCTGCTTCTAAAGAAATTAAACATAAGTTTAACTCTAATGTGCTTAAAATCCAACTTACCCAACCCTATCATAATTGGCTTAGCAGATTCCCATTTATGGAAGTTAAGTAGCTTTCTATAAACACTGTTCCAGGCAACATTTAAATCATGAATTTGATCGTTTCTAAGTGAAATACTAACAGTGGCATATGTTAAAATGGGCAAGCAGTAGGACTCTAAAAGATGCAATCTTGTCAGCTCAGTTAAATAAGCTGACTTACTCAATATATTATTGCAACTAGAGTAAAATTTTCTAATAATCAAATTGGCATCAACCATTACATTTTTACCTGCTATAAAAGTAATACCTAAGTATTTAAAACGTTTTACCCAGTTTAATGGTTTTTTCATCAGAGACATTGGAGAAATTTCACAGGCTGACCCTAACCCAATCGCAGCACACATAGATTTATCTATATTGAAATCCAATGGTAAATTATCAAACGAAATTGAGCATTGCTCTAGCATCTTTTGTAAACCGAGCACCGTTGGTGAAATAAGAAGTAAATCATCAGCGTATAAGATCATACCAACAAATTGTGCACCAATGGTACAACCTACATTAAGAGATTTTAGGTCATTAATGCAAGGATCAATAGAGATATTAAATAAAGCCGGCGATAGAGAGCTACCTTGTCTCACGCCACTTTTAACACAAGTATTATGAGAATAGGATCCATTCCAGCGAACACAGACATTTAACTTAGAATACCAGTTCTGTAGCACAATAATAATCCATAAAGGAATGCCCTTCAATATAAGACTTGTAAATAATTTAAAGTGGTTAACTTTATCGAATGCCTTCTTCAGGTCAAGTGTACTCACACATGCACATTTAATGCGTTGAAAAAAATCAAAGTGAATTACAAGTTTGGTTTCCGTTCAATAAACGCACTATAAATTTAAAGACGATCCAGTGGGGTTCGAACCGATCTTTTTAGTTTATAAGATAGTCTTGCTTTCAACTCAGTCACGACTATCTTATTGTCTATCTTATAGTGTGGCCATAAACACACTATTACCATTATCTAGAAAATATTTAACGACTTCAGTCATCATAAAAATTGCATGATTACAACCTGAGTTTACCTTGAAACCAAATTGGAGGTTGCGAGATACTCGCAATGAACGAGATAATCCTCACATATATCAAGAATTACTAACTCAAACAGTTTAGAAATGAGTGCAATTAATGTGATACCTCTATAGTTGTTGACGTCGTTTTTATCACCAAGTTTGTCCTTAATTATCGGGATAATATAACCTGTACTGAACCCTTGAGGAACATAACCCTGGATGGCAATGCTTTTAAATAGGTTAGTTAACTGAACGACAAGTATAGGGTGTGCATATATTAGATTTTCAGCCATTAAATTGTCAGGACCACAAGCCTTACCTATAGCAAGCTTACGTATACAGCGATCCACTAGCTCAACCGTTAAACACGACATATCAGGAGCATAAACATTCGAGCAATTAGCTAAACTTTTAGTCATCAGACATTCAAACTCAGTTTTAGCGTTGGTAGCCAGACCGGAATCACAGTATACAGTTTGAAAATGATTCATAAAGGCATCTGCAACCACCTTATCCGAACTGGAATCATTAACACATATCTTATTGTTATTAGTATGACCAGTATGCATTTTCTTAGACCAAGCATTCCAAAATTCGGTGCTGTCTTTATTAGAAATATGCAAAATTGAGGCTTCATCATGCCTACTTCCATATTTCTCAGCTGCTTTATTAATGGCTAGTTTATATTTGAACTTTGCATCGTTCTTAATGGAGAAGATCAAACCAATTTTTGGTCGACCCATATCATGCCAAATACGATGCCACATAATAGACTTATCCTTAAGTTCATTTAGTTGGTCATTCCAGAATGGTTTTAGTGCTGAAGAAGGTATCTGCATTGTTGCCATTACAAGAATAACGATCGTTACACTAACAGGTACAGCTATATAAACTAGTACAAATGTGTAAATTAGAGAGTAACATGCCACTACAATTATAATATTTACGCAAGTCACCTTTGTCCCATCTACGCTTGAATAACTTGCTAGCATTGGCGTTATCATTTAACCAGACTCACTGGACTGCAAACTTCCAAAGGAAATTGTAATGCAACTATTTAACGTCATACAAACTGGACGGTGATCACTGTGGTTTAAAGGGCAATCTACATGTATAATTTCGACAGAGTTAATGTCAGATTTCAATTCGTTCGTTACAAAGAAATGATCAATACATGAACTATACCCATAATATGAATTAACAAAAGTACATTTATCATTAGTGTCACACTTAAAAATATCATCACAAGAGCTCATTTTAACACTCGTAAGAAATTGATTGAAAATATTTAAGCCTAGATTTTTGCTGTCCAACTCAAAATTTGTGTCGACAAGAATGATAACATCAGTATGGGAATTATTCTCAACAATATAATCAATAAAACCTATTATCACATTAACATCATCTCTATATGTTGCAGCTTCGGAATTACAAGGAAAGTAAACATTTATCAATAAAATAATGCGATTACCTAACGATATCTTACCCGCTAAGCATCTATTAGAGGGATGCTCCCACATATTGTACAAACTTATCAATTGATTTATGCCATAATGAAGCCACACCAGAGAAAGGTCTACCTCGCAGTATGCCTCCTTCCAGCCTATTAGTCATAGCGGAAACAGAACGCAACTCATAATCAGTACATATGAGTAAAAGCTTATGCAATTCCTTTTCCCTGACCCAGTGTTCTTGTACTGCAATTATACAATGCTTTATTGCTAATTCTTTTAGCATAGCTTCTCCATTGTTAAAACCGTGCATATTAAAAGTCGCAATATTAATTGCCATTGTTAAATATAAGATATAGGCAGTCTTTATTTCTGGTTATACCACCACTCCCTAATTACAGAGTTTTCAGGCCATATATTTACATCTAATATATCACCTTTGTATTTAACATCACAGATGACAATGAATGCACTGGATTTGTATTCACGACCATCCTTACCAACCCCTGACAATTTCTTACAGACGCAGCCTTGGATTTCACTGGCTCCTAGCAACTCCATTATATCATCAGTAGTCGTTTCCTTCTCCAACCTCCCAACAAAAATTGCCATTCTTTTGGCAATAGCTTTAACTTTTGAGTCCCCCGTTGTAGTTTTTTTCCCGATCAAATGTGAAGGCCTAGGCTTCTTCCTCTGGACGAGCTGAAAGCCATCCTGATCCCCAGTGTTGGAACTAGGGTGTGAGGATGTTCTCTCCAGATTAGTAGGCTTCTTTTGTGAGATTGAGCGTTGCACAGGGGCCTGGGGGAGGGCGAATTAACTATGTCTGCCCAAGCTGTCTTATGAACGGCAACATCATCACGACTATTAGGAGCGCGGATACTATCCCTGTTAGGGGGTTCATGCGACTTATACGAATCCATAGTTTGAGTTCTGGACGAAGGCTAGAGAGAGATGGGAGGATCCTTATCCAACCCATGTAGAATGGCGTCTATCTTAGAGTCTATAATACCGAACCTCTCACCCAGGGTAGACTGAACATCAGAACTGGGGGACGGTTTCTTTATAAACTCCTCTATAGAGTTTATTTTAACCACAAAGCTATCCATTTGAGACCTCATTTCGAAGATCATCGCAGAGAGTCCACAAACGTCCTTTTCGGTAAATCTGGTTGGCGGAGCTCTGGAGAGATCAAGGGCAGCTAACTTGGGCATATCCAGCTTGTTGATATCTGCCGCCATCCATGCGTCCAATATATCCTCAGCGTCGAGCTTGCGTTTATTTTCTGTAACACGTCGAGCTATATTCCTAGGCAAAGCGATTTTAACATTGTAATTGCTCCTACACTTATCTAAAAACTCAAAGAGCACATTTTTAGCCTCTGCAATCTCCTCCGTGTTGTAGAAACCAATCAGCTGAGTAACTATAGCTTGTCTCGCTTGGGCATTTACGTTATTAGATACGAAGCATAACAGCTCATTAACAGTCACACAGGTGGTATCCGTCATGATGCAGTTCTCGATAACGTATAGAACAGCCTTCTGGTTCGTTAATATTAATAAATGAGCATAAATTAGTAACGGTATTTATTTATATTTCAAAAATATATTTGAATTAATTTAATAGTAAACATATCAAGGATTCATTATGCATTACGACGTAACTATTTCAAAAAGCGCATTGCAATTTCTATCAATGTCCAAATTAATTGAGAATTAATTGAACGAATGTTCAATGTGTCAACAATGTGCCCGAATAACTGCATTCACCCGCTTGGACCACCGATCAATTGCCGAGTCCACGAGTGTATGACTGATCTCAGCCCAACGAAGGACAATGACTCGTTTAAAATGTTCAACGTCGTGAATTGGTTCAGGATAGACTAATTGCTGAAGACAATAGTAAACGAACGAATAGTAAATCGGGGGGAGGGCTGTTAAATGGCCAGTTCTACGGTTCAATAAACTCTGGCAGGTTTACTTTCATACAGGTGATCATAGGACATGAAAATTAAATATCGGCGACTAATAGTTTCACAAAGATGTGTAATAGTATCTTTTAGTCATTTAGCAATTTAATAGAAAAGAGAATTGTCTTATATATAATGCATAATGTGAGACGATTGGATAAATAATGTCAAAGTTATTAGCCTTCAAAGTAGTTTCATTTATTCTGGACCACACTGTACCTGCAAGCATAGTATGCAAGTCGATCTTAAGCTTTGTTTTTCATGATAATTATTTAGAGCCTTCTCTCTTCAGTGCACTGCCAAGTGGCAGGTTCAAGGTACATATTCATACTCAAAGTCTGCTTTCTCGCTTCATAAGAGCATTCCTTAGATCAACAAGTTAATCCCTTCTCAACGTCTATGCTTTATCCATACCTTTTGTAGCCTATAGCTTGGGAAAAGTATGGCTTCCGAGGTGGTTTCCCATTGCTTTCCTTTAGAGTTAAATGGATTAATACCATTTGCTCCTGTGGGAAAATATTTCATGGTGAGGTGGGTCCCCTCCTGCCTTAGTCCTCTCTTACGTACACACAGGAGATTGTTTGCGGTTGCCCTATTCTGCAGTGGTCCAACCACAACCGAGCACAATACGGGAATTTATAGCTTTATGCTTGGTATTTCTTGGTAACTGCTTTTGTAAATGTTACAGTAGAATTGTTTCCTTTTCTATTTAAAGCTTTTACACAAATTATGTCAGTGCACTGCCTACTGGCAGGTCCATGATATATCTAACGCCGCCATTCATCTCTATCTTTCGTTTACCTCTTCATGTCCACATGCGAGTGGATCTTTAAATGATCAATAACATTTGTTTTTATATACCACTATTCCTTGGGAGATTCTGCTTATGACGAGGTGGGCCCCGTATGCCTTCCTCAGCTTCGACTAACATTTACATGGCCGAGGCCTCATTCCCTGAGAACACTATCCTGTTTACCCAAAAAGAATTCTGTAGGACTAAATTTGTTTTGCTTTGTATTTTATTGTTTGATATAATAGTTAATAGCTAATTTTGTAATGCATTACTGAGTATCGCTGATTTTCTAATGTAGTAAATTAATTTTTATTGCAGGATTAGTCGTAGTAAAACTTCAAAAATTAAAATCACTGTACCGCCAGAACCACCACAACTGGTTAGTGCTTTTTGTTTTGATTACATATTTAATTTACATATTTAACTTACAATTTTAGTGCTTATTTACGGAAATAACTACAAAATTGTCTAAAACAAATGGAAAAATTCCTCAAACCCCATTCTTATTCAAGGGAAGATGATGATGATTATAATGATGATGATGATGATGACTATGACGACGACGACGACGACGCTGACGACGATGTAATTTTAAATGTCGATCGAAAATATGCCAAATTCTTAACTTGCTGTGTGCAATTAAAATTATTAATTAAATTACATTGTAGTATATTATTAGATATTAGAAAGTAATATTCATCATATTGCACTTTCTCTAGTAGGTCGAAAGCTTCAAAATGTATCAAATAGTTTTATATTTCTCTGTTATAATCTAGATAGTTTTCAGTACTGCTAGAAGTCATCATATCACTGATATGAATATTTATTGTTGTCATTGTTTGCAGAATGTGTGCGATAAGGATAGAGGATATGACGCATTATCAATTTCAGGTAATCTATTATAGTTAGGTAGCATATTGATAACATTCATTTGTTCGATAGTGTCAACAACGTTTTGCTGTATGTCATATTTTCAAAGCAAAACTAGTGGAGAAATAAATTATAATAATAAAGGAATAACAATAAGATAGCAAGGAGTCCTTATTGTATTTTTAAATTAAGTGAATAAGACTACTATGACCAATAATTGGGTTGAAGATTCAAAAATGTTTGTATTTTACTAAACAAAATAATTAGTGTAGGCCTACTTTTAATTATGCACTGTATAAAGATTTTGACCTGAATGTTCCATTTATCTCCATCACATTAACGACTTTAATTGTACCTTTAATTCAAGTGCAGTTATTGATAAGTCTGTATACAGATCCCAAAAATATATTAAAAATAATAATTGATTATAAATTGATTATAAATTTTATTCTTATAATTAAAAATATATAAAGAAGTTAAGTTTGAAATTTATCTAAAATAAAAATGCCTATACAGTTACAACACTGCTCGAGTATAGAAATTTCTTTTTAGTCTAGGCTGTTGACAAAAGAAACTTATAAAGTTGAATTGTACCAGTGAAAATATTGTGTGGCAGCTATCTTCAGTACATGCATATACATGTACATCGTGTAAATTTTGATTCAGTTACGAATAAATGATCATGGTTCTCTCTTTATGTATATATACCCAGATTGCACTATGTAATTTCTAAATATTCTCTTTTGCTATTTTTTCAAACGATTGCTTCAATCAACCTTTCATCGTTTACGCAGATCATTCAGAATCAAGTACAGCTGCTAACAAACCGTTTTCAACTTCAGATCAATCATTCGGTGACTACAATAAAGCGGGCAAACTGACGTCTCAGATTTCTAGAGTGACCCAACTTTCATGTTCATCCTTCGCTTCTCTTCTTGGTCGAAGCATGAGTAGTGAACCGAGGGACATGCGTCAGGATGGTAGTGAGTCGACTAGAAAAAGTTTTGGTATCGAGCCATTGAGATCAAACGTTGTGATTGAAATAGCATTTGGCGTAGGAAGAATATTACCAACAGTACAAACGTCTGCTGGAAGTGAAGAACAGCCAGAAGGAATTTGTGGTTTGGATCTTGCAGCCACAACGCTGTATAAAACTTTGCAGCCAGGAAGTTCTGCAACTGAAAATGTTCCTGTAAGAAATGTAAATTGCATGTTGATAGAGAAAAGCTCATTCGACTCATCGAGCTCAAAATTCAATTGACGCAGTTAGATCAGAATATATCTCTAGTGTAGTAACTCTAGAAGAACAAGTATTTTCAGATCCAGTCAAAAGTAAAGAATCTCCAACAATGAACCAACTGAATTCTGAATTGCATAATCATTGTTCCGCATTACGATTGTGTCAAGAAGAAGAAGAGGTTTCATTCAGGAAGAAGAATATTAGAATACTTCCGGCCTGCAGTAGTGAACCAACGGTGGATGAAGAAAATAGAATTTCAAATCCTATTGACTATTCTTATTCTAGAGTAGACATCGATACTAATTTTCAGCTGTTGACTTCAACAACTTCACATGGAATTGAAAATAGAGTAGGAGGCATGTTAATAGAAACAATAGTCAATTACAGTAGTCAATATGATGTAGTCGGAAATAATTCTAGCGAAAACAATAGTTTAAGTTATTGTAATGCAACAGAAATGAAGCTGTGCGACAGTAAGGGCACAGGTGAAGGCGATAATATTTTTTTTATCGCATATGAATTCAGTACTTGGGGGAATAAATTTAAAGAAATCGTTCGTCAGAGTTACTTGAAAAAGTAGATCTGCATGTATTGTTCAATTGTCAGTATGTTTAATTAATTATTATCCTGTATTTAGTTTTGAAGGGCATTCGGTTGGTGAGTGCCTAGACTCCAGAATAATCTACACAATTTTCTAAAGCGAATGGAAAATTTATAGGGGATTAACTGATGATACGTGTGAAATTGAGAGGTTTGGAGAAGATCCACTGGTATCCCAACCCTAGCTAAACTGAGATTCAAGGGAAGATGAATACCATGATGATCTAGTTTTGAGGCAGACCTTAAACATTAAAAAATAAACAAAGTTGATAAGTTAGAAAGGATAAAAGCAAGAGCAATGAGGCCTATGATTGCAAAAAGCTCAGACATGAAAATATATTAAAGCTGGTAAAACTGAACTTCAAGCACTGGGCGCTGTGATGACCTGGAGTGGGCCAGACCTCATCACTCGAATTGCTCTTTAGTGATATGATACGCATCGATCAAATTAGTCGGATAATCTAACTTTGATCAATATAATAGTTAGGTTCATTTGTTCGTTATTTAGCTGTTTATATGTTCTTTTGCTATCTGTTTATCGTTTAGCTGTTTTTGCCAGTAATCTCTAGAACTGGCTTACAGTTACTGCGCAAGTTGTATTTCTAAATTTTCTGATCTACTAAGAAATAACAGCAGAAAATAATTTGTTTTGTCAGGTCCGGTTAATGAAAATATTGTTCCTAACATTTGGTTATTATTTAGTTTGATCATTAAGATTTGTTGTTAAACAATGTTCGGGATTTCTTTAATCCGTGTAATATTATGGTAATTCTCACAGGATTACAAAACCCTTTTGTATGTCTAACATAAACTAATAATATAAATATTATCCAATGCAACTACCTATGAGTGGTGAATCATAACTTATTCTATGTATTGTCAGCCTAATAGGTATCTATACTGTAATTTCACTAAATTCAGGTTATTTGATTGATCCTATTCATGTGAATCTGCTGTTATACTTCTCAAGGGAGTGCACTAGTTGAAGTACATGTATTTATACAGAATATACATAAGCATATGTTTGCATTATGAAATATACTACATTGCGTATTAATTAAGCTTTTTATTCAATCATACAAAGTATGCACGCTATAGATTTCTTGCATTTGCTGTTCATTTGTTATCGAGGAATTTCGTAGCTTCTAGTGTCTACTGTGCAAATGTACAATATACTATATACAGTATATTATATTGTTAAGTTTTAATGGTGTAATATAAGAATTGTTAAGAGTTTAAATAAATAATCATATTAATAATGATATAAGTATTAATAATAGTACGGAGAATAACAAATCTCACGTCTCTTACAGCCCAGTAAATTTGTGCAATATAAATAAAAATTTACTGACAATAAAAGTTAATATGACATTACCTTCATTCAAGGATAACAGAGATGACATTTTATAGAAATTTCTGACATGACAGATTTTACTTAATATTCGAATTCGCTCTCGGTTGATCTCTGTACAAAATTAGTGATGTGCATTTGTTAATTTCTTTGGTCAGCTCGACACTTGGCTATTCTGTGCTCAGCCCTTTTGTTGTTAAAAAGGCCTATATCTTTCATCATCGCCACTAGCTGGAGCCAGTGTCGATGTAGTTGGAGCCAGTGTCGATGTAGCTGGAGCCAGTGTCGATGAGGCTGGAGCCAGTGTCGATGTGGCTGGAGTTAGTGTCGATGTGGCTGTAGTTAGTGTCGATGCGGCTGGAGCCAGTGTCGATGTGGCTGAAGCCAGTGGTGATGTGGTTTGAAGCTAGTGTCGATGTGGCTGAAGCCAGTGTCGATATGGCTGAAGCCAGTGTCGATGTGTCTGGAGTTAGTGTTGATGTGGCTGAAGCCATTGCCGATGTGTCTGGAGTTAGTGTCGATATGGCTGGAGCCAGTGTCGATGTCGGTAAGATATTCGATCGCGGATCAGTATGTACGGGGTTAAAATCCTGGGCTCGCACGTCACTGACATCGCTTTCGAGTGAGGAAACTGACGTTAGGATTAGCTTTACTTTTTTGCCTACTGATAAAAATATGTATTGATTGAAATATGGGTCCTGTTCTATGTGATACATTGGTTGTAAATGATTGTAGCCTCTTGATGATTGCAGTCGATAGTAATCTAGACTTTCATTAATGTAATTATTGTGTAGTTATTTGCAGTTATTCTATATGTTATTTTTTATAATTAATTATGTTATTATGTTATATTATTATTATTACTATTATTATTTTATTAATGTTATTTTCCTATTAATGTGTCTATTTCAACGTGTCGTATAAAGCGACTAAAGCACTATGATCTAAACCAACGTCAGAAAGGACATTCGGATGGTGAGCGCCTAGGCTCCAGAAGCTGCAACTATTTTTTCTAAATGGGATTGACTGGTATATGGTATGGGACAGAGAATAGTGGAGAAGGTCTATTCGTATCCCGACCCTAGTACAACTGGGATTTATGAGAGGATGACGCCGATTATGACGATGATGATGATTAATGTGTCCACTGTAAACGTATGACTCTATGTGATTATTATGGTTGCATCTTGCAGTTTAAAATAAAGTAATTAACAGACTATTGCAGAACTGTTTAAAAATAAAGATAACAAATTATTATACAACTAACTAATTAGCTAATTAGTATGGAATTAATAAACTAACTAATTATTATATAATTACTATACAATAAACTAGTTATTATAATTATTATTGTACTAGTATTAACTAAGTAATTAACTAATTAGTACGCAATTATTTACATGTGCATGTACATTTAAATGATAGCGTCTAATAGGTTTAAAGCTTTGAATATGTTTGTATGTTTGTTGTAGTATCTTCTCGAATACACTATTACTAATATACATTACACTTACATTAATACCCACTTAATGTAAGCTAGGGTATACTACTGCATAGTATACATTACATTATACATGTCTATCGGTTGATTTGCCTGCTTAATAGTCTAATAGGCCGCAGTTCCACGGCTAAAGCATTAAATCGAATAATCGTCCTTTATTTCATTCGTTAATGAGCAATTCGTCGACTAACCGAACATTTCACACCCCTAAATGTTGAGGCAAGTTTGCAGAGAATGGTTTTCATTAATTTCTCTTTGCACTCTAGACTTATGCTGAAATCTTGTCATAAAGTAATGGTAGATAAATCGCCTATCTGCGCTGCTGTTAGACGTGTTCGTTACGCAAAAGATTTAGCATGAGATCTTGCGTTAACACTGCAAAGCAATATCATAATTAACGCGAAACTGTGTAAGCATGCGCATCTCTACTGTGAAAATGTAAATTAGAAAACCTTTCTTTAGAGATCATTTATTTTAAGTTGCTACACGTAGTCTAAGGTTACCTTAGAGAATTCAATAAGCTCCAAACTGTGAAAATAGTCAGTTCAGGTAACAACAAACAAAGTAACTACGCATTATTGAGAAGAGCGCTAGTATTTACTGAAAAGAAATTTGATATACGGCACATTGAGATAGAATATTATTAAAATTAAAATTAATGTATTGCAAAATAGGTTTTGTTAGTTTTTCACTTAAGAAATTTAGAAGATAAAATAGTTATGAAAACCAACTTTACCGATGATACTCAATCTGTCTATGTATATCATACAATCCATTAACTAAAAGCTATAAAATTAAGTTTAGCGTCTGTTTCTGTATCACAAATGATCCTCTAAAAACGCTCCTGATAGGATTCGAATCGTTGTCATTCTGCCTATCAGACAACTTTCTTGACCATACGTCCATCCTACCTATAATGTCATCCTACCGGTCCAAGCAGATTGAATTCAATACTCACCAGTGAGCCAGCTAAAATTACGTGTTTAATAAGTTATAAATTACGTTTAACACTGAATTTTTAAAAATATAGCGTGTCACTTACAAGTAACCAGTTTATTACCAGCTTTGTTATTAAGACAAAAATTAAAGTTTTTAAATATTTCGCGTTATTTATAATAACTATTGAAGACATTTATAATTAATAGTTAATCGATAGTTAAACAGTCTTTCATGCCGGTTTATATAGGCTTAGATGCGTCCTTCCTTGAATTTTGAACGAATATATCAATAAGTAGACGCGCTATCAATTGAGCTATTCTGTCAGAGAAAGCTTGGAGTAGAAAAAAATCTAGAAGCATAAGGCAAGCAAGCCATTTATTATTACTATTTCTTGAAAGATTCATTATTATTGATCAACAAGTAGGCCTATTATAATAGTACCTGCAATATATGTTTAAGTACTACAGTAATACTAGTAAATCGTAATGTATGTTTAAGTACTGTAATAGTATTTGTAATATGTATGTAATTACTAAAATAGTACTTATAATATGTGCATAAGTGAATTATTGACATATGGTTTAATTGCTGTATATTCAGTCAAATATAAATTACTACTTAAAATCAAATTCTTAAATAATTGTAAAATGTAAATTGTTTTAGGAATAACAATATGCATAGATTTGCAGAAATGAGATGTAACAAATTGCTGCTTGACTGCCTATAAAACGTTGAACTCTTTCCACTTGTAATTCTCTCCGCGGAAATGGAATTTCCTACAAAATCAAAACTTATAAAAATATATTTAGTAAATATACTAAAAACAAAGTTTATAAAAATAGTAGTTTATAAATATACTAAATAAAGTTGTAGTATACTAATATACTATACTAAAACTTTTGGAGACGCGATATCCAAATATATAGAAAATTGTAGGAAGATACAGAATCTTAAGCTGTTATTCAAATGAACCTTGTGAGTCGACCAAAAATTAGACTAGAAGCGATCAATTCGAAAATATCTTAATAAGAAATATGAATATTAAAGGCTAATAAATGAGTTCTTTACATTGATATTTAGAAGTATGCTACAATTATAACATAAATTCTTGACAAATTACCTTTTTCGTATGACCGTCTGTTCATAAGAAAATCTGTAAATAATACAAAAATCATTAATTTTAATTTTTTCAAATAACCTGAAAATTAAACAGTGAATCAATAATTAAATTTACAATGTTGTAATGATAAAGCTGAGTTTAACGTCAGTTTCTTGCCTGAAAGCATTTCAATGACGGGGAGAGCACTGAATATGAACCTTTACCTACTAATCCTCAGCCAGGCAACTTGCCAACACGCTAAAGGCTCAACCCAATTACTTCAATTTTCATATTGTTATGCTTCTTTATTATTATTGTAGTGAAAAATTGTTTTCTTAGATATTTCGAAAGTTCAGGAAAGCAGTTCAGTAGTCGAAACTTTACCCCAAACAGAGAAATCACATTGAGCTTTAAAAGTCATTTTGATGACAAAAATTCTTTTATTATTATGTCTTTATTATACATGTATACATATATATATATATATATATATATATATATATATATATATATATGTATATATATATATATACATGTATATATATGCCAGCCACTTCACCACTGGCTGGAGCCAGTGGCGAAGTCGGTAAGATACTCGACCGCGGATCAGTTGATGCGGGTTCAAATCCTGGGCTCTCCCGTCACTGACATCGCTTTCGAGTGAGGAAATTGACGTTAACCTTAGCTTTACCTTAGCTTTAGCTTATATATATATATATATATATATATATATATATATATATATATATATATATAATATATATAATTTTATTCAATGTTGTGTCGTATGCAAGTTTAATCTGAGCATGCCGGCTATCACCAACTAACATCAGTTCCTATGGTGTAAAAGCCACTCTAAATTTACCGTATCTTTCTGATATCGCACAAAATATTCACAATAAACTTTTACAATAAATAAATTGCTAATACAGCACCCTGTATAATATGCACGGCCATGGAGGCGGAGTCACCGTCGGATGAGAGGCAGGCGTAGTCACCGCTGTGGTTCGGTCGACTCTCGGCGATGACCAGCCAGCTGAGCAGCACCCGGGCGTCGATCCGCTTGCTCACCGTCACGCCGCCCGGTCGACCGTCGGACTGGAGCAGCGCACCGTCCCGGTACCACTCGACGTTGTGGGGCGGGTCAGGCTTGCCCGTGGCGTTACACAGCAGGCGAATTGGTCGTCCAACCTCCACGTAGTTTGTCCCTGACACCAGGACCGCTGCACAGCGAAAAACAAAGCTAAAAGCTAATGTTAACGTCTGTTTCCTCACTCGAAAGCGATGTCAGTGACGGGCGAGTCCAGGATTTGAACCCCGCACACACTGATCCGTGGTCGAGTATCTTACCGACATCGCCACTGGCTCCAGCCAGAGAGCCAGTGCAAGAATAAAAGCAGTGGATTCTGATCACGTGATGTGAGTTAATGTTATTGGTTATGTCTGCGTTTACTGGGTCGTCTACGACTGAATGGTAAGTGGATCGAGTCGATACTAACGGTTAATATCGACACTAATGTCGATATTAACCGTTAGTATCTATGCTAGTAGAGTCTATGCATACTAACCGATATTATCCGTTTGTATCGATACTATTATCGATACTAACCGTTAATATTGATACCAACCGTTAGAATCGATACTAACCATTAATATCGATATTAGCCGTTTATATCCATACTGACTGTTAGTATCGATATTAACCGTTATAATCGAAAATAGTAGGGCCTATCCCTACTAACCGATACTAACTTTAGTATCAGCCTAGTGCATGAACAGTAGTTATTAGCTAACGGCTGTTTATTCACTTGCGGCTAAATGCTCAACGGAAACAGAAATCGCAGCTATTAGGGATTGTTTTGATTATAGTTGCAGCTGCTATGCGGCGCGCACTATAAATATCCGCGTATGGCTACAGCCAATTAAATGTTACAATTGATGTGTATAACATCAATTGTAAATCAAAGATAGAATTTGATTGGCTTGCTGAGCGATATATAGGAATCGGATGGTGCGTAAGGTTTAAAACTAACATCAACAAACATTAATCTTTTTGATTAGTAGAAGCCCTTCTACTTCTACCTAAGGTTTTCGAATTATATTGCGATGGACAGTGACGATGTGGATGACTTTATGCCAAGTACTGCAAGTCGTAAAGGTTAGAAAAACTGCCGATTTTCATTGAACTTGAAATTCATATATAAATATAATATATTTTCTTTAATTTGACTGTAGCACTCTAATTGTTGTTATGTTATGTTATGTTAAGAATAAAAATTAAAAAAACTGGTAACTTTAAATACATGACACAGCTTAAAAAATTATGTGGGCTATGTTGGTATATAAATCAAAAAATGTAACATTAAATAGCAGTGTATATTATGTTTCAAAATAATCTTTGCATTTGTAGTCAGTCATAACTCAGGATGTTAAACAATATAATATGATCAGGAAAAAGTCAGGGAAAAATGTTAATCTCAGGGAAAAGTAAGGGTGTGAATGATTCTGAAAGTTGATTACAAAAGAATGTAGTGTTAGTTAAAATTAATTAAAATTACTTAAGTATATTGAATTTATTTAAGAATTAATTACTTTAATGAAAGAATATAGTGCTTGGCATTACAAAAGAATTATTTGATTGTTTTAAATTAATATTTTAGTTGGTGATTTGTGTTTGTCATTTTTGCGTCAATTTCTTCTATTTTCTATTAGTTTTTCCTTGTAGGATTGTATTTGAATTGTATTTGTATGTTGCTAGAAGTATAATAAAATAAATATCTGTATTTAAATTTATTTAAAATCATGCTGGATTCTACGTTAAATTTGAGTTATTTCGTATATATGCCTATATATTTAATATATGATATCTTCAGTCGCTTTACCTAGTCAGAAGAAGAGAGTGAAGGAAACACCTGCTGATCGAACAACTTGTGATGTTTGTCAGCGTGTGTTCTCTCATCGTCAACATGCTACGCCACAAGAGAACTGCACATCAGGAAGGTCTGATAGTGTGAGTTTTTAAAGGATGGTGAAGTAGAATAATTGTAGATAAACATTTAATTACAAATATTGTTATTATTATTTGTTGTTGATTGTTACAAATTTTTAAATAATAAATAATGCAATTTGTTAAACTATTGTAATGTATGTCTTAGATTAAAATTTTTGAACACTCTTCTTGTTTCGTTGAAGTATGTTTTGAAGTAAGTAAATTTGTTTTTCCAGCAGTATGGATGGCCAAGAGAAACATTTAGTGTGCCAATTTATTTACACACAGTAATCACCATCATCTTCCCTGGAATCCCAGTCCATTCCAGTCTGTCCCATACTGTATCATCATTCATTCCTCTATTGTATACAGCTAAATTCATAAATATTAAAGAAATATTATTATGTTTCAGGCGTGGTCAGTAGATTGAACTGCCCTATGTGCAACTCAACCTTTTCACGCAAAGATCACCTAGTAGTTCATCTGAAGAGCTTCTGTCGTGGTAATAATTTTTAAATTGTCTCAAACAATTACAGTATAGGTGTCACATGTTATGATTACTCAATTTCAATTGACTTCAAAGTTATGCAAATGTAATATGTATTTTGTGCAGTTGCACTCATATGATTTTGTACATTTTATTTCAAATACTGTGACAGTATTTATTCTTCTGAGAAAAAGAATTTTATTTATTGCATTTTAGAATGACAAATAGTGCAACAGTCATCTATTTTAGGTTATCTATTTTAGTTAGAAACAATGAGAGTGCTTTATTTTCAGTTGAATCACATTAAATATTTGTCACTAGTGTTCCGGCAAATGACAGATTCTACATACATTTAACTATGGAGCACTTCAGTGTTCTGCAACTTTAAGTATATCTCTAAAAAAAATAAAAATCAGATATAGATTACATGAGATTGACCTCAGGATTACATTTATAAAGATTTAGCTTAATGTCAGTTTCATTTCATGAAAAGATGTCACTGATGGGCTAAAGATATGAATCCTGCATAAACAGAGCCAGAGTGAGAAACTCTTCTGATGTTGCCACTGGCTGAGTGTACTGCTACTGTTACCATGGTATGAAAAACATTAAATCCGTGCTGACTGTTATTCTACAGGATTCAACGACAAGAAGGTGCTCACAGGGTCAAGTGGCTCAAGTTCCCTTCAGTCTTCTGCCAGTAGCCTTACACAACTGCAACTGTCATGTCAAATAAATGTAAATAAGCGGCGATCATTTGCCATTGCTTCGAGAGTGAATTGTTCAATCGCAAGCTGTAGTGAAAAATTTGTTTGCATCTCAGATCTAATTGAACATTTGAATTCTATGCATAGTCAGTCAATTGCTGTTGAAGATTTAACGTTTGAGTCACCATCAGAATTTGACACATGGTTTGCTGATATACAGGTAAAAGAAACCTGTACTTATCTTAGGAAGCTTGCAAGAAAATGTCCACTTAAAGAAACTTCTTATTACTACTGCAGTAGAAGTGGTTATATATTAGGAAGAATCCTAGTAGACGAGTAGTCGAGAGGAAAGTAAAGTGTAGGAATTTGTGCTAGTGAGTGCTGTAGTAATTTGTGTGTCGAAAGTAATTATATTTTATGTAAAGTACTTGCTTTTATGCTATTTAAAGTGAACCGTGATTCGGTAGAAAAGTATAATTTTAAGTTATACTGATTTCTGTTAAACGTGCTATTTGAAATCGATTTAATTTTCGTTCTACTGCATATTCGTGCATTTTATTTCTTTTCGTATTAAATTAATATTTAATTAAATACAGTCATTGAAGTTATTAATCGTTTTGTAGAATATCTGTATTCAGTCAATAATCGAGGACAGGTTAAGATTCCAAAATAATTAATTATAAGAGACATATTATGAAGAATTTAAGCCCCAGAACATTTAATCTTAGAATCTCATTTTACCTCAGATAAAGTTGTAGAATGAGGTCCCTGACAGTAATAATAATGATACTGCGAATCTAGTAATGACTTGTTGTAATAAGATAGCTGATCCTTCTGTATTTTTGATTATCAACTTTTATAATGTTGCCGTGTAACTCTTTAAAAATGCAATATTTTCTCATTGCATGGACATCTGGTTTTACTGGGTACAGGTATAATGTATATAAAATGTGTGTTGTGTAGGTTTTGATTTTGATACTGTGAATATTGGAATTTTTATTTTTAGTATTTTATATGCAGTCCACTGATGGATCATGGATATAATCGATGACTTGTTTGTTTTGCTTAATACTCATACGGACACTGTTAGTGGCGGAAGATTTGAATTATTGCCATTGATAATTAAGGGTTTGACACGACAGTTCAGTTGCTAGTCAATGCAGTTAATTTTAGACTATTACTGTTAGAATGATTGATGTTAGATTGAGATGTTCCCGATGTTGTTTCCTGCCTCTTAATATAACCTATTGAAGTGACGGGCGAGCCCAGGATTTGAATCCGCACATACTGAACTTCGGCCGAATATCTTACAGACATTGCCACTGGATCCAGCCATTAGGCCTACGTGGAAATAATATTTAATAATCTGCTAAATAAATGCGATAAGAAATAGAAAGAAACGCTTGATAGGACATATTATAAACGGGATGGTTTGTTAAAGGATGTAATAGAATGAAGAATGCATGAGAATGCCAAATGTATGATGCTCTGACTATTGAGAAATTTGGACCTGCCAAAATATTCACTCGCAACAATGAACTGCAATGAAGGGGGAATATATACCTTGGACCTGTCACTTAATAGAACACTAAAGAGAGAGAGAGAGAGAGAGAGAGAGAGAGAGAGAGAGAGAGAGAGAGAGAGAGACTAGAAATAATACGATAATTAATTAGCAAATGTTCTGGACGCTGTATACAGAGCTTGAAATGCGTTAAATTTGTTCGCAATGTGCCTATCATGTACTATGATGTAAAGAAGTAGTTTATATCAATTTGTCTTCATTGGGTCTTCTGTATAATATTATGTTTATATGTTAACTTTTACCAGTTAAGAGTAATAGCTTAAATAATATATCTTAACAACCATCGCTCTGAAAGACGACATTAGAAGCGTGATATTACTAAAGTCTCTGCAGTGATCGACTGATCGCTTTCGACAAGTTTAGTGTTCATTTCTTCTTCGTGCAGACCATACTCCTGAAGAACCATCTAGAAGGTCTAAGCCTAACTTGCTTTAAAGCTGGTCAGTAAAACAACGATTGAGGCAGACAAGTTCTATGATTTGACGTCGATTTTCTTAGTGCTTATGATTTATATGCATTCGTATACACAGTAGGCCTAATATTATTCACCCGCTTCTCTCATAGAATATTTAATCAACAAACACCACGTTTTTTTATTCACACATACATTACATAGCAACAATTATGCTACAGGAAGCTATAACGACCGATCGAGCCTATATATTTGGCTCGAAAGTTCCGAAAACGATGCAAATTCCGAAATCCATAAAATGAGTAAAAAGCTAAAAGGAAGAAAATTCCAGATCTGCAGTGCAGAATGCTGGAAAGAACGGTTAGATAGCTTAGAGCGTGAAGGTTCGTAAGAAATTATCTAGATGAATTGTACACATTTTTCGAGCCGTAATATAGCTATTACTTTAAAATTAAGCTTCGGGCTGTGGTAATTCTCCTTTCTTTTAAAGATATTTAACTTCACTGGTTCTTATAAAATGCAGATTTTTGTTGCTTTTTCTCACATAATCTAAATCCAATGTCTAAATTTCACTGACAAAGACAATCTTAGTTTACGCCTTTGATATGTAAAGTCAACAGTAATTCAACTGGATTCAGTAAAATATAATTACGACATATCATTTTCGATAAGTATAGACTACAACCTGAGCATTATAGACGTCTTAATATCGACGAAGTATATCGCTTAAACCTTTTCTTTAGAAGAATTTGGTGTAAAATTAATAATTTCTATCCATATTGATCAAAGATCAACACTTTTGCTGTCTACTGCAGAGACAAGGGCTCAGTAAGCCTTTTAGGCCCACTGCTGCTACTAGCAGCTTAAACCAAAGCCCGACAATTTACTTCCGTTGAGCATTTAGCCGCAAGTGTTTATTCAATCGAAGGCATATCATTGACGGAGAAGCTATTTGAGTCTTGTTCAGTCTGACTAACTGTCGAAAACCTACCCGGGCATGTTAGGTTACGCAAATACGTGAATTTATAGTGTATAAATACATTGACTATTTGATAGGTTACTATTTTATTGAATAAGTCGATAAATCAAAGCATTTGATGATTCATGCAAAGATCAATCGACGTACTTTTAATGTCAACAAGATAATTGATCAACTCATGTAGATAAAGTGTTCTAATTTACTAGCCAAGTGAAGAGAGTGGACAAGATTTCCCAACTCTGCCGCTAAACTAAATATCCTACACTGCCTTTATTGGCAAACTATCAGTCAGCGATATATATATATATATATATATATATATATATATAAACATTGACTGACTATATATATATATATATATATATATATATATATATATATAATTATATATACACTGTATATATATATATTATATATATTATATATATATTATATATATATATATATATATATTATATATATTTATATATATATATATATTGTAACAGATTCCAGCTCTTCCCACTTGTTGTTGCTGTCCTCTGTCTTTCTTTATTTAGACAGTGACCACTCTGCTCTCTTTCTTAGGCGGGAATTCGGCCTGTTAGGTAATCCTCCGTTTGATAGCGAAACTCTGGTTTTGACTCTGCGACTGGTTGGATCTCGCCCTCTTGACTTTCCTTGACCGGCGTAGTTTCTGGCTTGCTGTGTTGGAGCGTTCTTCTGCTTCCTTCCTAAGTTAAGTATTCGTTGATTGTTTTTGTTACTTACCTACATTGTGTTATACTATGTTTTTGTGGTAATACAATTTCACATCACTCTTCAGTACGGTCGTTTGGCATTGTTCATTATAGGCATTTTCGGAGTAACTCCACGTTGGTCACCTTGAAATCATACCCCTAGACAACGACTGTGTGCGCCCACTACGGATACACACACACACCGCCACATGGGGCCTCGTCCTCCCGTCTTAAACCTGTTTAAGGTGGAGACCTGGGAAAATTTTTGTCCGTAGTTCAAAAATTTCAGAATTGGGCTTTTCTCAAAATTTTTACTACTAGACAAGCCAAAATGCTTAGCGACATACATTCTTGTTTATCTGCGGATTCAAGAAATTTTCCTGTACCTGTCCTAACATTCATTAATTAGTTTTCAGAAATTCACAAATTATTACCAATTTGTTGAATGACTTTCACAGTCTAAAATTTGACTACTTACCTCGGTGTAAGGTAGTAGCTTGTTTACGAGAATACACGGTCCAGTGTCTATACCTGTGTCACCGCTTGTATTGCTGCGTATCTCACTTAGTGTTACTAAGTTTAAAACAGAGATTTTAATACTCTTGTTTTCCGTTAAATTCTCTACAATTTAACATAGGGTAAGTTCAAGTTCTTCTGAACATAGTACTCAAGTTTTGTGACTTTTGGTTATTTATAGCCTCGTAAAATTATTCTTGAAATTTGGCGAATTTAAATAGCATTTTAAAGGCCCGAGCTCATTTCATTCATAAAATTCACGGCTCTTACAGCCACCACGGTATTCATGCGCAGCGTTAAAGTTTATTTATGTGGTAAAATTAATTACTTTGATTTATTTTCACATTTCATCGCCTACTTCGGCACTTAATTCAGGTATCTACAAGTTTTTGTAACGTTTTAATACGGGAATTACTCTTTTACCTCTCATTAGATTAGTGTAGCGCTTCATTAATCATTTTGGCTTAAAATTCTAATAATATTTCATCTCATTTCATTAAAAGTCATTCTTACAAGTTTGTAGAAATTATTTAATTAATTTCACGTCAGTTTCTCTAGCATATTATAATTATTTCTCTACGAAACATTTTTCATGTTTGTTGCTCATTAAATTAGAATAAATTTAAAGTTATCAGTCCCTAAAATTCCCTTTATTTCAAAATCGAATCAGTAAGGCTTTTAAACTTTATTTATTTTTGGGTTGCTAGTATAGCACTAGTCTGTTTGGTTACTAGCTTCGTCTAGTCTCTTGTAAATTTCGTGAGCTCTCTAATTTAAAACTATGGCGTCATCAGAACCTAGGTTAAGCTCAGAAGCTTTCCAGGAGCTCTCAGAGTCAGATTTGAGTAGTATGACAATGTCCAAACTGAAAGAAGTTGCATCTAAATATAATATTGCGCACCCAACTAGTTTCACTAAAGCTCAGTTGACTACGGCTATAAAAGATAAACTTTTCCCTATTTCTATCATAGCCAGCCCCAGAACAGATACCAATGTTAAATCTGATAAATTAGATAGCACAATTTCACAGTCCACTGTAGATCTACGATCCAAGACTGAATTGTCTCAAAATCAAAAACCCAATTCTGATTCTGACTCCATTGAGACATTAAAACTCAAAATACAACTTGCCCAAATTGAGACTGATAAATTAGAGAGGCAAAACAGACTTGAGATGGAGAAGTTAGAAATAGCCGCTCGTCACGAGGCTCAAGCTCGTCTTGATAATGCTCAATTAGAAAAACAACGTCACGAGCAGACATTAGAAACTAGAGCTCATGAACTTGAAGTCCTAAGGTTACAAGCAACTCTTGGATCTAGATCTGAGGATAGAACTAATTCAGAGAGTGATCCATCCATTCGAGATAGGAATTCTCTCTCATCGTGGCTCTCAACTATTAATAGTTGTGAAAGGAGACTAACTCCATTAGTTATTGCTGATCTAGATTCCTGGCTGATCGCTCTGGAACGTTCAGCAACGTTATTCGAAATCCCGAAGGAATTTTGGGTACACATCTTTCAAGGTCATTTGAAAGATCAATTGCTTAAAGTCTGGACTAGTATGCCAGAGAACTTGCACTATAATTATGATAGTGTTAAGGAAACGCTACTAAAATCGTTTCAACTCACTTCCTACCGATACCAGTCCAACTTTAGAAACTCCAAGAAGGCTCCTTCACAAAGTTTCGTCGATTATGTCCATGTACAAGGAATACGTCTTGAGAGATGGATGTCCTCCAAGGATGTTTTACACAACCTAGATGGTTTTAAAGAGCTAATAATTCAGGAGCAGTTAGTTGCTCAACTCCCACCGGATCTTCAGAGGTACTCGATAGATCTACAATATGATAGTGTTTATCAACTCGCCAGCAAACTTGATGATAGAGTGTCCGCATTGCAATTTTTTGTCTCTAATCAGTCATTACATGGTCAGAAAGACGACAATTTTTATAAACCTAAGCAGTCATCAGACTCTTCTCAAAATAAAGTTGTCCCTGTTGATTCTGATCAGTCAAATCATCACAATTCTGATAGACCTGTTGTTAAGTGCTACTACTGTGACACTATTGGTCACAAGGCTTCCGAGTGCAGACGAAAAGCTCGTGATGAGAGTAGTAAAGAAAAATCAAATCGTCCACACTTCAATAGCAAGGCATCGAACCCTCAAAGGTTCCCCTCCAATCAGAAATCCACAAATGACCACAAACACAAAGGTGATTACACACGTTCTGTTAACTTAATAGATAGAGTCGATACACAGGATGCGGAGATATACCTCGTCGATATGGCTCTTCATCCACATGATACTCCTGCTGTTGATGTTAAGGCTAATGATGTTAACGATTCTAATGCTGCTAGAATTCATAAGATTATTCAGCAATGCATTACTGTCAGTAATGCTATATCAGTGAATTCCCTTATCTCTTGCTCTCTCGATGACCTATCTAAAGTAGATACAATGTTTTTGCCTTTCACAAAACCACTTGTATTAGAATCAACAGAGGGTCATAAATTGAAATTGGTGTCACTACGTGATTCTGGTGCACTTCTCTCAATGATATCAGATTCAGTTCCCTCTGAATTCTATAAGTATACTGATGAATTTCGCTTAGTGCGGGGAATCTATGGTAAGGAATTCACTATTCCATTAGTTGAAGTCTCCATCGAGATTCCTAATCACTTCAAAGGTGTTGTTAAAGTTGGAAAAATCAATACGTTGCCACATGGAATTTCATTTTTGGTATCCAATGATCTTGCTCTTAAGTATAACTTAGATATCAATGATCATGATCAGTCAAACGTAAATGTCATAACGCGTTCTATGTCTAAACAAGTCAATCAAATTGACTCTACTTCAGTTGTTGATGTTAATTTTGATACTTCCTCGCTATTTTCTGACTCAACAAATAGCAATAGCAATGACGACTCAGATCAGTCAAGTTTAACGTCTCTTTCAACTTCAGCTACTGACTCATCAACTATCATTCACAGTGGAGACTTATATACTACCCCCAGTCTCCAAATTTCCACTGACGAGTTAGTTAAACTGCAACATTCAGATCCCAGAATAGCTAGACTGTTTAGCTTAGTTGTGACATCTCCATTTCCTACTAGGAAATCTTATTACTATCTGAGTAATGAAGGTGTTCTCATACATGCTAAACATGCTCCCAAACTAGATTTGTCCTATCATCGTGTGGTCATTCCTAAAGTTCTAATCAATGATTTGCTTCGCATTGCACATGATATTCCCCTCAGTGGTCATCTTGGTACTGAGAAGACAAGACAAAGACTGGAACATAAATTTTATTGGCCTGACTTTTATAAGTCTGTTCGCAATTATATCAAGTCTTGTGACATGTGCCAGAGACTGGACAAGAACCATCCTCTAAGAAAAGCACCTTTACAGCCCCTACCCAGATTTGAACATCCGTTCACCAGGGTACAGGCAGATATTGTCGGTCCCCTACCTCCCACTAAGGCTTTACATTGTTTCATTCTTACGATTATTGACCTATCCTCTCATTATCCCATAGCAGTTCCCCTACGTGAACACACTGCTGTCTCTGTGTGTGAGGCTATAACCAATGTGTTTGCACAGTTTGGATTCCCTCAGGAGATTCAGAGTGACATGGGCTCTGAATTTACTGCTAAACTTTCACAAGAAATCTTTAAGAAACATGGCATTAATCACATAGTTTCTACACCACGACACCCTCAGAGCCAAGGTATTATTGAACGCTTTCACCGTTGCCTTAAAGACATGTTAAGATCAGTCAAGCACTTGTTCGAGGACAATTGGGATCAAGCCCTACCGTTCATTTTGTTCGCTTATCGTGATGCCCCATGTGCCACCACTGGTTTCTCTCCAAACGAACTTATCTTTAATTATCAGGTTCGAGGACCCTTAAACATCATCCATGATAACTGGGTTCGTCAATATGACACTGACAATGCTGACATTGTCAAATACATTTCAGATCTTACTGATAAGATGGAACTGATCAAAACTAATGTAGAAAATAACTTTAAACGTGAAGTAGTTAAGCGCAAACTGCTATATGACAGAAATTCCAAAGCTCGCACATTTAGTGTAGGTGATGAAGTTTTGTTCCTCAACCCCATTGCAGGCAAACCCATGGAACTATCTTGGACAGGTCCTTGGCCCATCATTCGCAAGATCAGTGAGGTTAATTATACCATCAAAACTGACTCTAAGAGGAAGCCTGTCAAAACAGTCCATGTTAACTTATTAAAACACTATGTTAGAAGAGTCAATACTTGTTTCAAGTCCAACTCTTATGATCAACATTCGGATGAATACAAGGATCCTGAATCAGAGGTTCTTGCTGAAATTATGCCTTATCTTACTGATCAGGGGTCTGTGTTCAAACTTGATCACTTGCCTGACTCCTATAAACAATCGCTATCGGCTGTACTAGGGCATTATAACCACATTTTCAGTGATGTTCCAGGCCGCACCACTCTCTGTAAATTTGCCATTCCACTACGTTGTAATATCAAACCCATCCGTCAACAACCATATAGGGCTAACCCGGTCAAAATGGAGGTTATCAAATCTCAAATAGAAGAAATGCTTCAGCAAGGAATCATCAGAGAGAGCTCTAGTCCTTGGTCTTCTCCCATATTGTTAGTCAACAAACCTGACGGAGGTGTCCGATTCTGCGTAGACTTTCGCAAGGTCAACTCAGTATCAGATGCTGATTCATTCCCTCTTCCTAGGATTGAGGACTTAATTGAAAAGGTAGCTGGCTCTAAACTAATTTCCAAATTAGATCTCTGCAAAGCTTATTGGCAGATTGAACTAGAAGAGGATTCCAAACCAGTTAGTGCATTTGTCACTCCTTTTGGCTTGTTTGAGTTCAATGTGTTACCTTTTGGTCTCTCTGGTGCAGCCAGCTGTTTTCAACGCCTGGCTCAGAAACTCTTGCGAGGACTAAATTCCTTTGCGGAAGCCTATCAGGATGACTTGATTATCTTCTCTGATACATGGCAGGATCATTTGTTTCATCTACGTACAGTCTTTGAGAGGATTGAGAGCTCAAGACTGACCATTAAAAAATCCAAATGTGATTTTGCCAATGCAGTTGTTTCTTATCTGGGTCATGTGGTAGGAAGTGGGAGCATCTCTCCAGTATCTCATAAAATTGATGCTATACTCAATTTTCCTAGACCTACGGACAAGAAGCAATTACGCCAGTTTCTAGGCATTGTGGGCTATTATCGTCGCTATATACCTGATATGGCAGGCATCATTGCTCCACTCACAAATATTTTATGTAAGAATGCTCCCTTTGTCTGGTGTGCACAGACTCTTGAAGCTTTCTCACATCTCAAATCTCTTCTGGCATCCAAACCGATCCTTACGCCTCCAAGGTTTGATAAGCCCTTCCACATCTTCTGTGACGCCTCCTTGTCCAGTGTAGGTGGAGTACTCGGGCAGTACTTGGATGATGCTGAAGATATAGTTGAAAAGGGAGAACTATTCCGTCCTATTTGCTATTTCAGTAAGAGACTCAATGTACACCAATCTCGTTACTCCACTATTGAAAAGGAACTCTTTGCCTTGTTGACATCGGTTCGCTATTTCAAAGTATACTTCGGAGGTTCACCAGTCACCATACATACGGATCACAACCCTCTACTTGCCTTGCAACACATGAAGGACCACAACAGGAAGATTCTTCGATGGATCTTGGAATTACAGGAGTTTGACTTTGAGATTAAGTACAAACCTGGTCGAGAAAATATCATGGCTGACTTATTGTCCAGGCCCACTCTGACTTAATTAGATACAGAAGAGTATCCTTTGTCCTATTCTGGATGTTGTTTTAAGAGAGAGGTTGCTACAGCTTTCATCAAGTTGTAGCAGTAACCAATAGGGTACTCTACATCAGTGATTAGCCCGTTCCTTGTTCTTCCTCCTTTCTATCATTTCTCTATTTGGTTTATTATTTTATGTGCTTCTTCATTTACTTAATCGTGTTATGCTGTGACATACATGATTTTGTGTTAGACCTCAAGTCGTTATTAGTAAGTCTTCACATAGTTATTTTATACATGTTTCTGAACATAAATTTTTTTGTCTTACATTTGCTATTTCAAGACATTATTTAATACATTAATAATAGTTCTTAATACATACTTATTTCATGAGACTTACATATTTTTTTATTTTTTTTTAAATATATTTTTTTTGACTAGCCTCATATCTACTTAACAGTTTGGCTCTATAGGCCTATAGGAATTGCTAATTTATTAATTAATTAATTGATTAATTAATTAATTAATTTGATTCAATTTGCTTAGTTAATTGATTTGATTCAATTTGCTTAATTAATTGATTTGATTCAATTAATGTTTTTTTTTCTTTTGGTCCTCTTTATTCATTGCTATTATTAGATATTTTGTGATATGTTAAAAGTTCCTCGGTGGTGCTTAGATCACTGAGTCGACCACGTAGCTTTAAACATGACCTTTTTTTAATTATTTTTTTTAGTTACATTTTTCCTAGTTAGTTTTCATCAGTTGAATCTTTATGTAGACTAAGTTTAATTTACTTTATGTTTACGACAGTACTGTAGTACTTAGTACTTGTTCGTTTTACTTCTCATCTAGTTTCAGGCTGTACTTAATTAGACGGAGAAAGTTTAAATTGAATTCAAGTTTCACTGTAATTCTTCTCTAGAATTAAATTTTATTTTTAGTGAGCCCACTTTAATTTTCATTTTATTTTAAAAGCTTGGAAGAGAGTTAATTTTTCTGAATAAATTGTTCTATTTATTTAGTTTTACTTAACTGTGTTTTCAGTTGAGTTGCTTTCATTTCATTCCAAGTCTTCTTTAACTACGTTAGCGATGCCTCATTTAAATTTTGTATTGTCGATGGGCTGTACGTCCCTGACATTGCCTTATGGTTAGGAGCCGGTCGCTTCACTCTTATTGACTGAATAATACTAAGTTGTTTTCTTCGCACTTAGTTAATGTTTTGTGTTTATTCGTTTTGCGCAGTCTAGGATCTGTGCTGTTGTCTAGCTAGAGGTGTCGTCCCTGCCGCCGTTCCTGGAGTTGCCTCCTGGTTGTTGGTTGTGAGCCGGCGTTCGTTGCTGTGTGGCGACTCTGTTCTGCTCTGGCGGGAAGTTCTCTCTCTCCTTGATGCTGTGGGCGCCGTCGTCGGAGGTTTCCCTCTGTCGCCGTCCTCGTCGACTGCTTTTCTCTGTGCTCTCGTGGAGCGCTGTCTGGACTTCTTTTTGACCATCCTTGCGTTTTGTTTAATACTATGCGATTGTTCGCGCAAGTTCACGCATATGTAAATTATTTTAGTTTCTTTTATTTCATCGTGAGTGGAGTCTAACATTTTTATTTGAACATTTCTTTGTCTCACACACGATATGATATTGAGTTAATTTTTAAAGTATGAATGCTGATGGATGCTTGAGTCGAATTACATTTCGTTTAATAGACGATTGTTTTCTTGCTAGTGTGATTGTTTAGTTTAATTTAGTCTATTCCATACTATCTCTTTTCTATTCTGTTCTATTGTGATTTTAGTTCTTCTTTGTCTTTCTTGTGATCTTCTTTTGCGCTATCTTTGCTTTATCCTGCACTGCTCTTCTTCTTTCCTCTTCAAGAGATGGCCACTGTCTTTGGGGTGCGGAGGTGTAACAGATTCCAGCTCTTCCCACTTGTTGTTGCTGTCCTCTGTCTTTCTTTATTTAGACAGTGACCACTCTGCTCTCTTTCTTAGGCGGGAATTCGGCCTGTTAGGTAATCCTCCGTTTGATAGCGAAACTCTGGTTTTGACTCTGCGACTGGTTGGATCTCGCCCTCTTGACTTTCCTTGACCGGCGTAGTTTCTGGCTTGCTGTGTTGGAGCGTTCTTCTGCTTCCTTCCTAAGTTAAGTATTCGTTGATTGTTTTTGTTACTTACCTACATTGTGTTATACTATGTTTTTGTGGTAATACAATTTCACATCACTCTTCAGTACGGTCGTTTGGCATTGTTCATTATAGGCATTTTCGGAGTAACTCCACGTTGGTCACCTTGAAATCATACCCCTAGACAACGACTGTGTGCGCCCACTACGGATACACACACACACCGCCACAATATATATATATATATATATATATAATTCACTCACTCGAGAGTGGATTTGATGAAGATTTACCTATTTAAGCCCTTTATATAAATATCTAGCGTAGTCGGCTCTTTCAAACAAAATTTGTTGTAGCTAACCCTCATTTTTACATTGACGAACCTTACACGTATAATTATATCAGTTATTGAAGAAAAATTACATCAAATAGACTTTCTGAAAAAAGTTAAAGCTGAGTTAAAACTCAATTTTCTTTATCGAAAGCATATCACGGACCCCGTGGGCACTGAATTCAAGCTACAAAGATTTAACGTCACTTTCCTCATCCGAAGGCGATATAAGGTAGCCAAACACAGACTAATCCGCAGTCGGGCAACTCATCATTGAATAATCAGTTCAATAATCAGTTCAATAATCAGTTCAATAATCAGTTCAATAATCAGTTCAATAATATTCATTGAATAATCAATTCAATGAATAAGATGTTTGATTTTGACTTGAACGATTGATGAGATATAAATCAATCAATCAACTCCGGTTCCTCGCCATACGGCAGTGTCAGGGACGTCAAATAAATGCCTGATGAATTTATTTATTTGTTCATTGATATGATGTTTGAATGATGTGTGTGTACTGTGATTTCTCTTATATTTTTTACTTTGGTTCTAGTAAACTTCATATATAATCGATCAGGCTCAAGGCAGAAACTGTAGAAATGTTGACTGACTTCTAACGTTGAGTTGGATGTCATAAGAGTCCGCTCCATCGTCAGAGAGGTCCCTGACAGAGAGCTGACAGTGGTAGAGGCCCTCGTCCTCTGAACTAACGTCCTCAATGGTCAGCGTCCACTCCTTCAGTCTCTCGTCGAAATCCACTTGGATTCGAGGATCCGGAGCAAATTTAGACGTCCCTATGGTTAGAGGATAAGATATACCGGATTTCTTCCAAGTTATCTGAAGTAGAACCACATGTCGTTATTAGTAAGCTAATTACACGTTAAGTGAAATTAAGTTTTAAATTCATATGTAATCATTCATAGGCTGGTGGTGTGGTGTAGGACAGAGAGGATTTGAGACAGTCTACTTGTATCCCGACCCTGGTTAAACTGGGATTCAATGGAGGATTATGATGATGATAATGATGTAATCCTTCCTAGTCATATTAAGTTTTATTTAATTTGTAATCATTCCTTAATTCATGATTAAATCACGTGTGGCACATTTAATATTTGTCATCTCTTACGTCACCTCTTAAACTCTTGATAGCAGAGTAAATAGCTCCTCCAGTGTCCGTGTCTCAGTATTTCACTTTTTTTTCGACTACCGTCTTATTGTTTAGTATTCTATGGTGAATTGCCTACGTGTACTCCAAAAAATTACAGACTTCGCGATTGAATGACTTTTTTTATCACGACACGCAATTTCAAAAACGATAATAGAGTTTGAGACGACTTTTTAAAATCCAGTTGTATATATCGTGTTTAGAACGGTTGTTTGCAAGCAATGCGTGGTTTAAAGTGTGTGCAGCAGATGAAAAATACGACGCTCTCTTTTTCACCAGAAACAGCATAACTTCTGAATAATTTCATATCAAAATAATGACACTTTAGAAAAATAGCTATACGCCTCACTTCTGTTAAAAGGATATTTATAAAATAAATAACACATGTTATGTATTGTGGTTACGAGGGTCTAAATATCTGCTGAATGGCATGATGTTTAAACGGTAGGTAGGCATATAGGAACAAATTTGAGTGCAGATTGAGTTATTAAATTATTAGGCCTGCAGGCCCTGCACACTTCACACGTCATCAAATCATATCTTAAAATATAAAACTCTTAAAATCGTGCAAGTCCCATTTTTATCCTCGGTTTATATCGTCTCTTACAACAGTACTAGCTATTATCATTTCATCAAATAAATATTGTAAGCTTCGAGTAAAATCACATTTATTAGCATTACATTTTGATAATTCCATACCAATTATTGCTAATCATAATTGCACATGATGTTTACTGTTGATAGTTCAAGTTCTTAATAATTTTATAATGCAGATAATGGTGTAGATCGTATCTGCGGAATCTACGTCATATCTTCTGCGGCTGTTCACACATTTGCGGTATAGCAATGATAACAATGATAACAATGATAACAATGATAACAATGATAACAATGATAACAATGATAACAATGATAACAATGATAACAATGATAACAATGATAACAATGATAACAATGATAACAATGATAACAATGATAACAATGATAACAATGATAACAATGAGAACAATGATAACAATGATAACAATGATAACAATGATAACAATGATAACAATGATAACAATGATAACAATGATAACAATGATAACAATGATAACAATGATAACAATGATAACAATGATAACAATGATAACAATGATAACAATGATAACAATGATAACAATGATAGCAATGATAGCAATGATAGCAATGATAGTAATGATAGCAATGAAACAATGATCCCATTATCACCTTCTCACAATGATAACAATGAAACAATGATCCAATGAAACACTGAGAACAAGATTCCCAATGAATAACAATGATAACGATGGATCACAATGAAACAATGATAACAATGATAACATGATAACAATGATACACTGATACAATTATAACAAATGATAACAATGATAACATGATAACAATGATATTCCATTGTTACATTGTTATCATTGTGACATTGTTATCTGGTGTATCATGTTTATCAGTGTTATACATTGTTATCATTGTTATCATTGTTATCTTGTTATCATTGTTATCCTTGGATCATTTGTCGGCATGTTATCATTGTTATCATTGTTATCATTGTTATCATTGTTATCATTGTTATCATTGTTATCATTGTTATCATTGTTATCATTGTTATCATTGTTATCATTGTTATCATTGTTATCATTGTTCTCATTGTTATCATTGTTATCATTGTTATCATTGTTATCATTGTTATCATTGTTATCATTGTTATCATTGTTATCATTGTTATCATTGTTATCATTGTTATCATTGTTATCATTGTTATCATTGTTATCATTGTTATCATTGTTATCATTGTTATCATTGTTATCATTGTTATCATTGTTATTATTGTTATCATTGTTATCATTGTTATCATTGTTATCATTGTTATCATTGTTATCATTGTTATCATTGTTATCATTGTTATCATTGTTATCATTGTTATCATTGTTATCATTGTTATCATTGTTATCATTGTTATCATTGCTATACCGCAAATGTGTGAACAGCCGCAGAAGATATGACGTAGATTCCGCAGATACGATCTACACCATTATCTGCATTATAAAATTATTAAGAACTTGAACTATCAACAGTAAACATCATGTGCAATTATGATTAGCAATAATTGGTATGGAATTATCAAAATGTAATGCTAATAAATGTGATTTTACTCGAAGCTTACAATATTTATTTGATGAAATGATAATAGCTAGTACTGTTGTAAGAGACGATATAAACCGAGGATAAAAATGGGACTTGCACGATTTTAAGAGTTTTATATTTTAAGATATGATTTGATGACGTGTGAAGTGTGCAGGGCCTGCAGGCCTAATAATTTAATAACTCAATCTGCACTCAAATTTGTTCCTATATGCCTACCTACCGTTTAAACATCATGCCATTCAGCAGATATTTAGACCCTCGTAACCACAATACATAACATGTGTTATTTATTTTATAAATATCCTTTTAACAGAAGTGAGGCGTATAGCTATTTTTCTAAAGTGTCATTATTTTGATATGAAATTATTCAGAAGTTATGCTGTTTCTGGTGAAAAAGAGAGCGTCGTATTTTTCATCTGCTGCACACACTTTAAACCACGCATTGCTTGCAAACAACCGTTCTAAACACGATATATACAACTGGATTTTAAAAAGTCGTCTCAAACTCTATTATCGTTTTTGAAATTGCGTGTCGTGATAAAAAAAGTCATTCAATCGCGAAGTCTGTAATTTTTTGGAGTACACGTAGGCAATTCACCATAGAATACTAAACAATAAGACGGTAGTCGAAAAAAAAGTGAAATACTGAGACACGGACACTGGAGGAGCTATTTACTCTGCTATCAAGAGTTTAAGAGGTGACGTAAGAGATGACAAATATTAAATGTGCCACACGTGATTTAATCATGAATTAAGGAATGATTACAAATTAAATAAAACTTAATATGACTAGGAAGGATTACATCATTATCATCATCATAATCCTCCATTGAATCCCAGTTTAACCAGGGTCGGGATACAAGTAGACTGTCTCAAATCCTCTCTGTCCTACACCACACCACCAGCCTATGAATGATTACATATGAATTTAAAACTTAATTTCACTTAACGTGTAATTAGCTTACTAATAACGACATGTGGTTCTACTTCAGATAACTTGGAAGAAATCCGGTATATCTTATCCTCTAACCATAGGGACGTCTAAATTTGCTCCGGATCCTCGAATCCAAGTGGATTTCGACGAGAGACTGAAGGAGTGGACGCTGACCATTGAGGACGTTAGTTCAGAGGACGAGGGCCTCTACCACTGTCAGCTCTCTGTCAGGGACCTCTCTGACGATGGAGCGGACTCTTATGACATCCAACTCAACGTTAGAAGTCAGTCAACATTTCTACAGTTTCTGCCTTGAGCCTGATCGATTATATATGAAGTTTACTAGAACCAAAGTAAAAAATATAAGAGAAATCACAGTACACACACATCATTCAAACATCATATCAATGAACAAATAAATAAATTCATCAGGCATTTATTTGACGTCCCTGACACTGCCGTATGGCGAGGAACCGGAGTTGATTGATTGATTTATATCTCATCAATCGTTCAAGTCAAAATCAAACATCTTATTCATTGAATTGATTATTCAATGAATATTATTGAACTGATTATTGAACTGATTATTGAACTGATTATTGAACTGATTATTGAACTGATTATTCAATGATGAGTTGCCCGACTGCGGATTAGTCTGTGTTTGGCTACCTTATATCGCCTTCGGATGAGGAAAGTGACGTTAAATCTTTGTAGCTTGAATTCAGTGCCCACGGGGTCCGTGATATGCTTTCGATAAAGAAAATTGAGTTTTAACTCAGCTTTAACTTTTTTCAGAAAGTCTATTTGATGTAATTTTTCTTCAATAACTGATATAATTATACGTGTAAGGTTCGTCAATGTAAAAATGAGGGTTAGCTACAACAAATTTTGTTTGAAAGAGCCGACTACGCTAGATATTTATATAAAGGGCTTAAATAGGTAAATCTTCATCAAATCCACTCTCGAGTGAGTGAATTATATATATATATATATATATATATTGTGGCGGTGTGTGTGTGTATCCGTAGGGGGCGCACACAGTCGTTGTCTAGGGGTATGATTTCAAGGTGACCAACGTGGAGTTACTCCGAAAATGCCCATAATGAACAATGCCAAACGACCGTACTGAAGAGTGATGTGAAATTGTATTACCACAAAAACATAGTATAACACAATGTAGGTAAGTAACAAAAACAATCAACGAATACTTAACTTAGGAAGGAAGCAGAAGAACGCTCCAACACAGCAAGCCAGAAACTACGCCGGTCAAGGAAAGTCAAGAGGGCGAGATCCAACCAGTCGCAGAGTCAAAACCAGAGTTTCGCTATCAAACGGAGGATTACCTAACAGGCCGAATTCCCGCCTAAGAAAGAGAGCAGAGTGGTCACTGTCTAAATAAAGAAAGACAGAGGACAGCAACAACAAGTGGGAAGAGCTGGAATCTGTTACACCTCCGCACCCCAAAGACAGTGGCCATCTCTTGAAGAGGAAAGAAGAAGAGCAGTGCAGGATAAAGCAAAGATAGCGAAAAGAAGATCACAAGAAAGACAAAGAAGAACTAAAATCACAATAGAACAGAATAGAAAAGAGATAGTATAGAATAGACTAAATTAAACTAAACAATCACACTAGCAAGAAAACAATCGTCTATTAAACGAAATGTAATTCGACTCAAGCATCCATCAGCATTCATACTTTAAAAATTAACTCAATATCATATCGTGTGTGAGACAAAGAAATGTTCAAATAAAAATGTTAGACTCCACTCACGATGAAATAAAAGAAACTAAAATAATCTACATATGCGTGAACTTGCGCGAACAATCGCATAGTATTAAACAAAACGCAAGGATGGTCAAAAAGAAGTCCAGACAGCGCTCCACGAGAGCACAGAGAAAAGCAGTCGACGAGGACGGCGACAGAGGGAAACCTCCGACGACGGCGCCCACAGCACCAAGGAGAGAGAGAACTTCCCGCCAGAGCAGAACAGAGTCGCCACACAGCAACGAACGCCGGCTCACAACCATCAACCAGGAGGCAACTCCAGGAACGGCGGCAGGGACGACACCTCTAGCTAGACAACAGCACAGATCCTAGACTGCGCAAAACGAATAAACACAAAACATTAACTAAGTGCGAAGAAAACAACTTAGTATTATTCAGTCAATAAGAGTGAAGCGACCGGCTCCTAACCATAAGGCAATGTCAGGGACGTACAGCCCATCGACAATACAAAATTTAAATGAGGCATCGCTAACGTAGTTAAAGAAGACTTGGAATGAAATGAAAGCAACTCAACTGAAAACACAGTTAAGTAAAACTAAATAAATAGAACAATTTATTCAGAAAAATTAACTCTCTTCCAAGCTTTTAAAATAAAATGAAAATTAAAGTGGGCTCACTAAAAATAAAATTTAATTCTAGAGAAGAATTACAGTGAAACTTGAATTCAATTTAAACTTTCTCCGTCTAATTAAGTACAGCCTGAAACTAGATGAGAAGTAAAACGAACAAGTACTAAGTACTACAGTACTGTCGTAAACATAAAGTAAATTAAACTTAGTCTACATAAAGATTCAACTGATGAAAACTAACTAGGAAAAATGTAACTAAAAAAAATAATTAAAAAAAAAAGGTCATGTTTAAAGCTACGTGGTCGACTCAGTGATCTAAGCACCACCGAGGAACTTTTAACATATCACAAAATATCTAATAATAGCAATGAATAAAGAGGACCAAAAGAAAAAAAAACATTAATTGAATCAAATCAATCAATTAAGCAAATTGAATCAAATCAATTAACTAAGCAAATTGAATCAAATTAATTAATTAATTAATCAATTAATTAATTAATAAATTAGCAATTCCTATAGGCCTATAGAGCCAAACTGTTAAGTAGATATGAGGCTAGTCAAAAAAAATATATTTAAAAAAAAATAAAAAAATATGTAAGTCTCATGAAATAAGTATGTATTAAGAACTATTATTAATGTATTAAATAATGTCTTGAAATAGCAAATGTAAGACAAAAAAATTTATGTTCAGAAACATGTATAAAATAACTATGTGAAGACTTACTAATAACGACTTGAGGTCTAACACAAAATCATGTATGTCACAGCATAACACGATTAAGTAAATGAAGAAGCACATAAAATAATAAACCAAATAGAGAAATGATAGAAAGGAGGAAGAACAAGGAACGGGCTAATCACTGATGTAGAGTACCCTATTGGTTACTGCTACAACTTGATGAAAGCTGTAGCAACCTCTCTCTTAAAACAACATCCAGAATAGGACAAAGGATACTCTTCTGTATCTAATTAAGTCAGAGTGGGCCTGGACAATAAGTCAGCCATGATATTTTCTCGACCAGGTTTGTACTTAATCTCAAAGTCAAACTCCTGTAATTCCAAGATCCATCGAAGAATCTTCCTGTTGTGGTCCTTCATGTGTTGCAAGGCAAGTAGAGGGTTGTGATCCGTATGTATGGTGACTGGTGAACCTCCGAAGTATACTTTGAAATAGCGAACCGATGTCAACAAGGCAAAGAGTTCCTTTTCAATAGTGGAGTAACGAGATTGGTGTACATTGAGTCTCTTACTGAAATAGCAAATAGGACGGAATAGTTCTCCCTTTTCAACTATATCTTCAGCATCATCCAAGTACTGCCCGAGTACTCCACCTACACTGGACAAGGAGGCGTCACAGAAGATGTGGAAGGGCTTATCAAACCTTGGAGGCGTAAGGATCGGTTTGGATGCCAGAAGAGATTTGAGATGTGAGAAAGCTTCAAGAGTCTGTGCACACCAGACAAAGGGAGCATTCTTACGTAAAATGTTTGTGAGTGGAGCAATGATGCCTGCCATGTCAGGTATATAGCGACGATAATAGCCCACAATGCC
>CAJHZI010000271.1:0-415000 GCA_905160935.1 Enchytraeus crypticus
CCATACAATCCCGAGGAAAACATTTCATGGTGAGGTGGGTCCCTCAGCCTTATTCAGCTCCTGCCTTAGTCGTCTCTTACGTACACGCGGCAGCTTGTTTGTGGTTGCCCTATTCTGCAGTGATAACAACCAAAACCGGCTCAACATAATGTTCTTTGCATCTCCTTTATTTTTCTTATCGGTTCTTGTCAATATCCTGACTTCCTGGTACAATAGATCTGACTACTCTTCCATCATATGCTGCTAAATCATCACACTTTTGACTCACCAATGATCTTTTGCTTGGTCTGTAATTCTTCCAAGCTCATTGTTTAAGCTTCAATATTTCCTTAGGCCATGACAGGTGTCAACACTTTTCCATTTCCTCCTTTAATCCATTTTATCCAGCATCTCACCTGTGATCCAAACATTTTTAGCCTTATTTTCCTTAAGAAAGCCATATACTTCTTTTGCACCTATTTTAATGGCCTCCTTTAGCTGACACCATCTTTCATTTACCCCTGATCTTTTGCAATCCTTCATTTTCTTAACTTCTCTTTCCACTGCTTCCTGAAACTGACTTCTTGTCTCGTTCAATCCGTTCAAATTCCATCTCTGCTTTTCTTCTTAAGTATTTTCTTCTGCTGAAGCCCTACTTTTGACATTACTGGATTGTGGTCTGAATTAACATCGGCTCCTGGATATGCCCTTGAATTCTTCACACTGTTCCTGTACCGTTGCTTTATCAGAATATAGTCTATCTGGTATCTTCCCTCGTTTCCGGTGCTTCCTGGTTTCTTCCATGTGTAACGCCTTCTCTTCTCATGTTTGAACCAAGCGTTAGTCACCATTAATCTATTCTACTGCAGAAATCAACCAATTTCTGTCCTCTCTTATTTCTTTTTCCTAGACCATATTCCCAAATTTCATTTCCATCTCTTAATTCACCCACCACCGCATCCCAATCCTCCATAACTATCACTTGATCTGTGGCTTTTTTTCCTTTAATCAATCCATCTACTTTTTGGTTGAGGCTGATGTAGGCATGTATATTTAAATAAACACCAAATCTACTGGATCAGCTTTGAGGCGCACTAACATCAGTCTGTCACTGCACTGAAAAGCCTTTATTAGTTGTTCACTTAAATTCCTATCCAACATTATAGCCACACCCTTCTCCCTCTTTGCTCCTCCAGAGTATATGATCCTGTACCCATCACTTACAAAATCTCCAGTGCCCAACCACCTCACTTCACTCATCCCTAGGACATTTACTTTCTCTTTACATTCCTCTTTCACCCATGGTCCTCACATTCCATGTGCCCATATTTATCCTTTTGGGGCGCATGGAATGTCCTCTTGGTATGTCTGTGAGGCATCCAAGGTGCCGACTGGCCATGAGATTCTTACCACCCCTCCCCATTTATGGGGTGCACGGGAGTGGGGGCGTTCATTTTTGTTGCGATATACTATTCCTTTCTTGGGGGTTATGCTTTTGACGAGGCGGGCCACCTATGTCCTCCTCAGCTTCGACTGACATTTACTGGGCAGGGGAGTCATTACCTGAGAAAACTATCCTGTTTACCATATATATATATATATATATATATATATATATATATATATATATATATATATATATATACCCTATATAATGTATATCAACCAATACTATATGTTATTCTTTTTCAATTAAATTTTATAATCGTGATGTTAGGCTAGGTGCCATCCCAAATTGGAAGGGGACTACTTATTCCTATACATAAAAGTACTAGCATTAGAGGTTTGCACAAAATAGAGAATTTCTGTTGAATAACTTTCAGTCCAATAACGTCTAAAGTCTTTGAACATAGCACGCTCGTTCTGCTTGGTAAGTATATTAAACATAGCATACTCTTTCTGTTTGGTAAGTATATTAAGTCAGACGATAGGCAATTTGGTTTTAAAAAGAGTCTAGGGAGTACCAATGCAATTTTTTGTATATGAAATCTTGCAGATTATTTTGTGGAGAACGATTCCACAGTTAATTTGTGTTGTCTAGATATTTCAGAGGCAGTTGATGGAGTTAACTAATATTGCTTGTTTATAAATTGCTAAAATTAACAGTGTATAATAAACATTTTAATAAATTGATACTCAAAATTATTTTCTAATGTAAGATGGGGTCGTGCTATAGTTGAAGAATTTAAGATATTATGTGGTTTTAGACAAGGTGGTTTATTATCATCATCACCATTGAATTATTCTAAATTAATTATTCTATATTTGATTTATTTTATAATTATTCTATTCATCACCATTTTTCTATTATTCTGCCAACAATCTTCATTCAAGATGATCTAAATATATATGGGTGTACACCTATTGGTATAACATATGGTGCATTCATGTTTGCAGACAATTTAATACTTGCAGCACCAATGGTACTTAAAGCTTCTCAAAATATGGTATCGGTATGCTGTATTGAGCTTGAGGCAATAAATCTAAAACTTAATACGAATAAATCATTCAGATTAATCTGATTAGAATTGGTAAAAGATTTTTGTAGATTGTCCAAATACATGAGTATGTATTGATAATGGTGCAATTGCATGGGCTAAGGAAGCTAGATATCTTGTATCATTATCAAATGTAATGACGATTTAAGAAATCCTTTTAGCACGTTAAATGTTAGTTTTTTGCAGCTTTCAATGCATTATATTCTAAGCTAGACAGGATCTCAGATTTAGATGAACATTATTATCTATCTACTCAAATCAATCGCTGTACCAATTCTATTTAATGCTCTTGAAGCGGAAGATCTGAATAAATCTTAAATTAATAGACTGGAATATACATTCAATAAAGCTTTATTCAGAGAATTTCAGTAACCTCAAATAAATTATCTGCAGTTTTTTTTGTATGCATGTTTATAATATTCCTTGTAACCAAAATAAATATCCTGTGAGAAAATACAGATTTTTGTCAAATTTGAAGGAATTAAATATTATTAATTTGCGCAGTTTAACCCATTTATAAAGTTTCTCTCAAAAATTTAATTAGTTATTTGTTACTTTTTACTTCTTGTTCATTGCAAATTTATAATGCATATATGTTTGACACTGATGACTCAATTTACTGCCTTTGGGTGAAATTATATATATATATATATATATATATATATATATATATATATATATATATATATATATATATATATATATATATACTAAGGTTTACAGGATGAATTAGCGAAGAAACAAATTACCCTCAAACTGAATCAGCAATTGCTACAAAATTTTCTAAAACGATTGGAAAAGTTAATCCGGACCCTAGTTAAACAGGTATACAAGGGAAGAATTATTATAATATTGGCAACTTGAAAATCAAAACTTGATAACTTGAAATCAAGTTATCAACCTTTCCGAAATCTTAAACACTATACACTATAGATCTTTTTCTAGGAATTAATAAAATTATTCAGTGTGTAAGTTAACACAAGTACACAACGTAGATGTGAATAATTTCGATCTTTAATATTTTAGTCTAAGATACTTTTTAATTTTTACTGTCTAAAATCTCCACATAACAAGCAAAAATAGATACAATTTAATACAACTTTCGTTTATTATTTTACTCTGGCTCAGTTTAGAACAGATTAAAAATACAATAAATACTACAGTAAGCAATGTTTACATTCACACGACCTTATGGTGACCTTAATTGACCTACTTTCAGCAGGCCCAGGACTGGAGGCTGATAAGTTCCAGGCGGCGCAGCGCCTTAAAACCCTGAAAACTTTTTCGAAATTGGGGTAACATATTGCTTTTGCACAGCACATTAAGTTATTGTAGATTTATGTGCTATTGTAGATATTTTAACACACCTCTAGCGGTGCGTAAGCCTATACACGTGTATTGTCATAAGCAGGCCTACAAGCAGGCCGACCTCTGCAATCTTGAGTAAAAATTTCCATAATCTGTTTTGAAATGACGCTCTCTTCTAAATGCTCAATTAGGACATGCTGAACCCTTACTTTTGCTAAATCAGATTTAATTCATATGTTTTGTATATATTAAATTGCATTAAGTTACATTAGATAACATTTCTATATGATAATCAATTCAACTTTCAACGATTTGGTTACCAAATTAAATGATTTCAGAAGATATTTTAATTATATTATATCACATCACAAATTTTGTGGCTTCTTTGGTTACATGTCCCGAAGCGAACTGACCAAGAAATGAAGACTGATTTATATAGGTCAGGTCACTTGCTTCCTATTTGTATAGACCTACTGTATATAGAGTATGCAGTAGTGGCTGGAGCTGTCGCCTGTCGGTAAGATGTAGCGGATCAGTACTTTCCTGGTTTTAAATCCTGGCTTTCCTGTAACTGCAATTACTTTCAAAAGTTGAATCTAACGCTAATATCTACTTTTATATAGGCCACACAGACTAACGAGCTCTATACATGTACATATATAATATATATATATATATATATATATATATATATATGATATATATATATATTATAATATATTATACTATAATATATATATATATATATAGATATATCATAGATATATATATTATATATATATATATATATATAAACCCCTACATACTGTATAGATCTGTCTTTTTTACCTACAAGATATCTTTATCCTCGAATAAATAGGTACTATTTGAGTTTAGCGTTGCATTCCTCAGTACGCGCTTTATTTATTTCTATAAGATACACTTTCATTTTCTATATTGAGACCTTTTCACTATATGCTATATAGGCTTTTAAATCAGAATTCTAAAGATTTTAGATTGGAATAACTTACACGCCATACCCAGTCCAGGATTCGATTTGGCTTAGGGGTTCGACTCCTTAGTTCGCTCTGTCGACTCCCCAACCTCAGTTCGAAGAATTGAATCGCCATGGAGTTCCACAATTGAACCAACGCTTGAGGTGTTTGGTGAGGGTTAGAATGATCCAGAGCTCAAATAAGCATTGATCCGCTTATACCGGCGGTCATCTCTTCTGCCACCGGCTGGAACCAGTGGCGATGACGGTAAGATACTCGACGGATCAGTATGTGCGGGGTTCAAATCCTGGGCTCGCCCTTCACTGACATAGCTTTCGAGTGAGGAAACTGACGTTAACATTAGCTTTGCCAGCGTTATAAACCCATCATCTATACTGAAACAGCTCTTTCTCTGTGCAATTCTACCGCGTTGCACAAATTAAAGTAAGCCTAAGTACTTTGTCACACAGAAAAAATCGATCGAACTAAAAAAGGCCCTATAGTTCTATACGGAATCTAGGAATAGATTCAGAGAAACACAAATGTCAGAACACAAATACAGTTAGAGATCGAGAACGGACTGTGTTTAAATGTTTACTAACTGTCTTTACATGTATATAATAGGGACTGAATCTGCCAATGAATAGGACACTACAGACAGCGAGAGAGAGAGAGAGAGAGAGAGAGAGAGAGAAAGAGGGAGTTCGAAGAGAAACCGACACAGAGAGGGGGAGATAGACAGAGAAGAGAGAGAAAGAGAGGGGGAAGATACAGACAGACAAAGAGGGGGAGATAGAAACAGTCACAGAGAGAGAGAGAGAGAGAGAGAGAGAGAGAGAGAGAGAGAGAGTAAGTAGGATACTATGATTGTAATTAAGGTTAAGTTCAGAATCCAAAGTCAAATGATTATCCACAACGATCTACTTTAATTTTACAGAACAACTCTAAAACATTGGAGATACTAGTAGTAAAATATTTAGAAGGCTAAAGCGCAAGTCATAATTTTACGGGCACAGTTTTATAAATGCAGTCGAAATTTATATATGCAAAAATATTGCATACAAGTCAACATAACATTATACATCTAGGGCTTCAAGGTACAGCATTTAAAACCTTGTGAGCATAGTTAAATTGATAAACCAGAGAATAGATTTTAATACACGTAACCACGAATTTATACCACATAGACAAATATTTTATTATTAGATAAGTTTAACAAGTAGAAGTGAACAGATAAAAATGAAGCCGCAGAGTCTGTGACACATACCAGGTTGTAAAAAGACGTGAAAAGCATAACCCTCAGTTATAACTCCCCATGCACTTACTAGTTTTGTACGTTCTACTCTAGTACGATAAATGCTACAGAAATTTAAACGAATGGAATGGTAGGGGCATATTTTGATTGATGTGGCACAGGGAGGAATGGAGAAGGTCTAATAGTATCCCGACCCTGGTTAAACTGGGATTCTAGGGAAGAAGATAATGATGATGACTCTAAAACGATCAATCAATCAGTTTCCTAATGAACCTCATTACATAGCATATAAAGAAAATTTAAGCAAAAAATTTCTCCACAAATAGGCAATGTGTATTTTCATTAATATACGTGTATAACAAAGAAGAGTTCATTTTACATCACAACGCCGCATGTCATTGCATAGTTAATTATATTAACATCATATGTGAAATAGATAACGAAGCCTTTCATTCTGAGCAAACATAAGCTAATATTTACATTGAAATCTTACATCAGCCTACAATCACTGCGTGAGAAATTTTTTGCTTAAATTTTCTTTATATGCTATGTAATGAGGTTCACTAGGAAACTGATTGATTGATCGTTTTAGAGTCATCATAATCATCTTCTTCCCTAGAATCCCAGTTACATTGAAATCTTACATCAGCCTACAATCACTGCGTGACATCAATTTATCACAAAGAAATTAGGCAAAAAATGTAGCATAATGCAAAATCTAACAAGAACTTAGAAATAATATAAAGAGAAATGACGAATTGTATTCAAATAATACTGAAACAATTATACTCTATTCCTTGAGTTCATCACAGTATAACAGCCACAGATAGTTACAATCCAACACAAGCGTATAACAGTTACAAGCTGTGATAAAACAGAGAATGAAAACGGCAGAAATGGATAAATCATTAAGTTGCATATGAAAGTTTAAGCACATTCGCTATAGTATTAATAGTCGTTTTTATATAATATCTCACTTTTGACAACTGTTCAAAAATCGACAGGCACTATTAAGAAAGAAGAATCGAGAATTGAAAGCCTCTATCGCTCCATGGAACAATGTCTTTTTTTCAAAAAAGTTCCCATTTATCAGATAATAATTCTACCAATTATATTCTATGATCAGGGAAATGATCCCACTACCTCCTATACAGCCATTTAAAACTTTCTAGCGTTACTTGTCAATCTACACAGTGAGCTATTGATAAATTTAAACGCTCTGGACTAACTTTTTAATTGCTTGTATACTTCTATTCGCCATCTTCTGACGGAAAAAAAACTGCAATGAAACATTTTGTAGAATTAAAACCCCCTAAAAAGGATTTATATGATTATTTTTTAAATATTGACAAGATCTCACGGTGCACTACACACTCCAAAAATGGAAGTTCAGAGGTGCCTACAATAGTTGTTTATAATAATTGAAGTGTATAAGGACAGTTAGATAGAACCATTTAACATAAATTACAACGATTTGGCTTTTTTTATCCAAAAACATCTTTACAAATGCGTAATTACTATCACTGGTATATAAAACTAATTGCATATAGTAATAATATTCACGTCGACAGTAAGATGTATTGATCAACATAACAGTAATTTACTATTGCAACGAAATAACTTTATAAGGCATTTATTGTTGAAGGCAAAGCATACCAGTTTTATTAGTTAGTTAGTAGACCTAATAGGCATACTTACAAACATATATAATTATTATTAAATAGCAAACACGCTCCAACAAAAACCATTATATTACATTATCTAAAGATCCAGAATAATTTAATGACAATACGATTAATAATATTTAGCATTTTTGGCAAATTAAAACAAGTCCATTTTAGCTTTATGTGTTTAACAAATTGCGCAGAATTGAGTATTTCCTGCTTAGTGAAAAAGAGAACAAAAAGAATTGAAAGTAAAAGTTTAGTCAACAAAGTTAATTATATGTTTTCTCATTAAATATTTTGCATGATGGTCCAAACATTTAAGATGAAGCTTTTCAATAACTACATAACATAGACAATAATTTGTTAATGTTTTTCGTCAGACATATTCTTGCAGTGCTGAAGAATAGACCCTGTGCATTATGCAAGAGACGGTTACGCTGCAGCTGATAAATATAATGGGAAACCACTTCAAAGGCTGCAATAGTATCATATCATAAAGCTCTTCTGGCTGGATCAACTTCCCGCTCTATGAAATGCTTCTTAATAAGAGCGAAAGCCAGACATAAGTGAGAATAAGCGACTTGGACTGACCGGCTGGATCAAAAATAAAGAAAAAGAGGCAGAGAGAGAGAGAGACATTATATTTTAAACTAGCTCTTCTTGGCCGCATACTTGTTCTTACCGTCATCACTCACAACACATACATGCTGAAAGTATAACAAAACAGCAAAATTCAATAAACTTAGTGCAGATGTGCAGACAATATTCGTTTATAAGAATAAAAGTGTTTCATCGACGAATATCTTTTATGGACACAAATGCTAAGGTGTAGATTCTCAAGATTTAAAGGAATTTATAATAAAATGAAATTCAGCTCAAAAATAAAACAATTTTGAAAATAAAATATAAATACAGCAACGAAATTTTAAAACAAATTTCTTTCCTTTAGATGATTTACATATTTATTTCATTATAATCTTACGATAGTTAAATAGACTAAATAGCTCAATACAAAGTAATTATACCAAATTTTACATAATTATTCATATGACGATATCAATGGCCTATAAGTAAATAGCAAGAATTCTAATTCCGTGTTACACGACACTTACGTTTAGATCTCTGAAATGTTCATTGTAGTCGATAGCATATCCTACAATGAAGTAGTCCGGAATATCAAATCCTACATCTGAATCAATCAATTCATGCATTAATCAATCAATCCTCTTCTCAACCCAGCAACCAAGCAAATAACTCACCGGGAGAATGACCAAACATCCAACAAATCAAATATTTTACCGGATTCAATTTAAAATAATCAAATTTGTACAAATAAAAGTCAAAGCAAGTTTAACGACTGTATCTTTAATGGAAATATGTCAGGGAATGAAAGGGCAGTGAATTTGAACACTGTCCCTACTATTCTGCAGATGAACGCCTTTACCGATATGCTATCGGTTAAAGTTATATATTGAAAGCAGCCAAATTCCTAAACGTTCCCACAGATGCAAAAGAATAGACAGTTATTAAAAAATAATTTAAATAAATTCAATCAAAGTTCACTCTAGATAATAAACAGCTGTTTTACATTAAAGACATAAAGCACTCACCTTGTAGAATTTTAAACAAAACGTGCAAAATACATAGTAAAAATTTATTGAAATTATAAAATTATTGAAAATATTTATAAAAATGTCAGGAACATGATTATGATTTGGAATCGATAAATATAATAACGCTAATAAGCAAAGGTTAAATACTAACAGTCAGGTCGATAACCATTAGAATTAGCAGCTCTTTTCACTATCAGACTGAAATAAAGAAACATTTTATAATGTACTAGAATATATTAAAATACATAAATATAATATAAATAAAAAATATAATATAAATAAAAATATGACATAAATATAATATAAACAAAAAATAATAAGAATATAATATTATATATTAAAATTTATATATATATTAAAATGTAAAACAAACAAGTGTCATTCGTCAGTTAGTAAACCATTCACTGAGTAAATTAATCAATCAATAGATAAGACATTCACTTTTGAACCACTAAATTGATATCCATCTCATTACAAATTCAGCTGAAAATCCAACCTGAAAACAAGTAAATCGCTCACTCTGTCAGTCAAAATGTAGTTGCCTTTATTTATTTCTAATTTTATTTACTTTATTTATACTCGTTATTGTCTTTATTTCTAGTCGATTTATCCAACCGCAATAAACCTTCCGCTGTAAAGTACTGGTGGCCAAATGGTGCTATGTGCTTGACCCAAAGTTGCAGGAGAGAAATTCGGTGTAACTAACTTTTGCAGCTTATCTAATGGCATAAGATATTAAGAGTTATTTAAGACTATTTCAGTAAATAATAACTTGAGAAGTTAAGGAACTCATTTAAACATTGGAAAAATAATTAAAAGCGTCCATGACTGTTGTTCAGAAAGTGTGCAGTTCAAATAACAATTAACCTAAAATAGCCTAAATAAACCTAATAAACCTAAATAACCTAAGTTCAAATAACTTTACCCAGATAATGTTCAGTCAATAAACGCTTATCTAAATGAGTCAGCTAGCTCTATGGAGATAACAAGTAATAAATCTGATAAACAACAACATCAAATAAATTGATATATTATGCACTCTTAATTCTGAAGCTATAAATATTAAAGTTTAAAATCCTGACTTGAATATAATTAATTGCATGCTAACCTAGCAACTCTAACTGACTTAGGATGATACTGTTCCAACGTTAAAAGCAGCTTTTTCATGGTTCTACCAGTATCAATAATGTCCTCAATGATCAGAACATCCTGCGAAAATGACAACAGAGAACATTAAAACAGGATTTAAAAATACTTAAAATTATATTTAAATCTCTGGAAGAAAAACATTACCTTCAACTCACAACAAGCACTTTAAAAAGGACACTTTAAAGGACACTTTAAAGGACACTTTAAAAAGGACACTTTAAAGAACACTTTAAAGGACACTTTAAAAAGGACACTTTAAAAAGGACACTTTAAAAAGGACACTTTAAAAAGAACACTTTAAAAAGGACACTTTAAAAAGGACACTTTAAAAAGGGCACTTTAAAAAGAACACTTTAAAAAGGACAAAAATACCATTTTCAGCAACTGAAGAAAGTTGTAAAATTAAATTCCAAGCAGGTTGACCAAAGAGTAGAATAAAATTTCAAGGCTAGTCGAAAAAATTATATTCTCAGAAATTTTACTAAATTTTAAAATTAAATATTTAAAAGTTTAAATAAATAGCATTGAAGTTAAGAATAAGTTATCTGATACGAGAAATCAGTTACCTTCCCAGCCAGACTCGATAAATCGTCAACCCCGTGTATAGTAACCAGTCCGCTGGACTGATCGTTCTAAAAGTAACAAACGAGTAAGAATTGAAGATGCATTTTCAGTTCAGTGTTGCTGCTAGTGACAGTCTGGGTGTCAAATCTGCAGCAGCCAGGACATGCCATGTATTATCAACTGGACTATGCAACCAATCATAAAAATTTGAAAAATATTGATTTTTTTCACACAAAGATTGTTTTTACTTACTCCTGCAGCTTTTAAAGTACTGCTTTTGAGGTCGTTTCTCAAAAATGAATATTAAAATCGCTTCTGATATTCTGCATATAAAATGATTATTTTTAAAAAATCATCTTCTTAGTATTATAATACCCTACACGAGGATTAAGATTTACAAATGATCATAACAGCAAATCAGGTATAAAATATGAACAAGATATCAATTAACAAACTATTTCTGTCCCATAGACTTGGTTGGATCCCAGAGAGTGCTAGATAGCTCAAACTATTACTTCAAATTAAAGTATTATTTAAAATCAAATTCAAAACTACTAGCATTAAATTCCTAACATCTTTCTTAAGATGCATTTTTACTATAAGTTTCTACTATTTTATATTATATGTCTTCACACTGACGTTTTTATAAATATAACTCACTGAATTAATTTCCAAACTAACCACATAGCTTTGCACTCGGATAAACTCTGGACTTAGTGGAATGCTGACGTGGGACGTCCTTGATATCCTCTGGATCTCATCACACAGATCAGCAAAGAACTTGTAGCCGCCCTTCAGCACACACAGCACTGACACGGGCTGCCCACCCCCACCCAAGTCACTGCATATTATAGCCGCTAGCTTCTCTATCCTGATCAAAAATACGATATAATTTCAGCAGATCTAAATATGAGCTTTTTAATTATATTTCAATAACACTGTTTCTGGGCGTGAGTTGGTGGTTTGCTAGAATGTTGTTCGACAGCTGATCAGTAGGTGCAGGATTCAAATCCAGAGCTCTCCTCGTTACTGACATGCTATCGAACAGGAAACAAACACATTAAACTTAGCCTTAGCCATAGTACAATAGAGGTAGATACATACATCCTTAACTAACGTTCGAATGCGGAAACGGTAAGTAAAATCTTCATTATATTATCAACAGCTCAGCAGATATTAGGCCATCCTACAGTATTTGGCTGTGTATGTTGTTCTTTGTATACAATCTCAGAACAACGTAAGCTTAACAAGTATTTTAAAATATCTTAGACAATATATCGACATCTTATTGAGATATTTAAATAATAATAACGATACATCTTTTAATGTCATAAACATATATTTTACTTTTCATATCTCAGAGACTAAGTTTCTTTTTCGTTGACTGCATGGATTGAAAAACTATGGCATTAAAAATAAAATGACAAGCCCTTGCACCATCTTATAATTAAGAAACAGACATTAATAGGTATTAATATTTTTATTTATCAAACATAGCATATGATATTATATCTTTCTAAGATGAAATTTTCAAACCTTCTTCAATGTTTAGATAAATTTTTGTGTAAGCAGACTCTGAGTATGAATATTTATCATGGACCTGCCACATGGCAGAACACCAGAGAGAGAGAGAGAGAGAGAGAGAGAGATAGAGAGGAAGGAGAGTGAGAAATACCTGTCTTTTATGAGTCCATGGGGTATCAATACAGATTTCAAATCACCTTCGTAATGCTTCGGAATGCTGAACAAATTTAACGGGTATCCAAAGTCCCCATCCTCAATCTGCACAACAATAGAAGTGGCTAAAGGTTATTCTACTTTACATACGAACATTGGCAAGCAACATGAAGGAAATGGGAAACTAACTCTGAAACCATAATGCAAAAATCTAAACGCTCGATTTGGATAGGTAGAGGCCAACCATTGCAATGGGATAGAACTGTTAAACTGTGGAATGAATGCTGGCTGTATGTAGAAATATTAACTTGAACTTGATTAGGTTGTATACTACAAAGAGGGAGTAAACCAAGTTGAATAATTAAATCTCTTTTCACACTATATAATCTATATCATTTAGAATGCATTCTACATTCATCTGAAACCATAATGCAAAAATCTAAATGCTCGATTTGGATAGGTAGAGGCCAACCATTGCAATTCTACATTCATCTGAAACCATAATGCAAAAATCTAAATGCTCGATTTGGATAGGTAGAGGTCTACATTCATCGCAACATCAACAATACTATTAGAATGCTACTGTTGTCCATGACAATGTCGAGCACTGTGAAATCGAATCAAAATCGGATGAGCAGAGTGAGGGGTCCATAAATGGTGCGAGCCAAAATCTGGATAACCAGTCCAAGGAAAGGTACCAGCAGAATTGAGGCCTGCGTGTTGGTCACAGTATATGGACATCACGTAAATAATAATCCATATAGTTTTTAACTTTGGAGACGTGTTACGACTAGGTCGGTACATCACATTGTAAACCCTCTTACCTTTATCATTAATAAATCGTTTGAATTAGGTTACTTTCCTGAGAATTTCAAATTAGCAAAGGTCATCCCTGTTTATAAAAAAGGTAAACAGGATTTAGTGGAAAATTATAGACCAATTTCCCTCCTTAATAATTTAAGTAAAATATTTGAGAAAATCATGCATAAACGCATTACTACATTTCTAAATAAGTTCAAAATCCTTAATGACAATCAATTTGGTTTTAGATCCGGCCATTCTACCACTGATGCTCTTTTCTCTTGTGTTAATTTTTTATCTACTGAACATAAGCATAAAAACAAGACACTTGGTATATTTTTAGATCTCTCAAAAGCCTTTGATACTGTTGATCATAACATTCTGCTTCGCAAATTACATTTTTATGGAATACGTGGTACTGCCTATGATTGGTTTAACTCTTATCTATCTCAAAGAAAACAATACACCATATTTGGTGACAGCATTTCTAGTGTGTTATCCCTTGGTATTGGTGTTCCTCAAGGTTCCATTTTAGGACCTTTACTTTTTATAATCTATATGAATGATATTCACAATGCCTGTACATTTGGGTCCATTAAACTGTATGCTGACAATTCTAATTTGTTTGTTAAACACAAGTCTATTGGTGACTTGTTTATCTCTGGGAATCTAGCTTGCTCTGAAATAAGTAAATGGTTTATAAGTAACAAGCTAACTGTAAATTGCTCTAAGTCTCCATATGTTTTATTCTACCCCACTAAAGACGATGAAGCTCTTATTCGAACTAACAATTTAACTGTATCCCTTGATAATAACTGCATTAATAGAACATATGTTACCAAATCCTAAGGCTTAACACTAGATGAAAATTTGACATTTGGTGATCATATTAAATTAATAATCTGTACAATTAATAACTTTAATAGTATGTTATACAATCGCAGAGATTTTATTCCTATGAATTGTCGTAGAAATTTATACCTTTCATTGGTCCAATCAAGGACACAATATGGAATTGAAGTTTATGCAAATACAACCAAACAGTTGCTTCAACCTTTACATGTTGCATGTAACCGTATTCTAAGAACTTTACAGAATAAACACAAGTTTCATAATGTTAAGCAACTTTATATGAATTATAATGTATTACCAATTTTTCAGTTATTCCAATTGCATACCGGTAAACTTGTTTTTAAATGTATTAATTTCCCCGATCTGAGTATGTTAGTATCCATAAAATGTATTTTTATTGATAATCAGACCTCGCTTGTGTAAAATACAAGGCTCTCCGAGACCAATTATTTGTGTTCTAGAACAACTTCCGAATTTTTTAAATCTTATGTTTGTAAGTATATCAATTCTTGGAACCAAATGCCTCCTGATATTCGCAGTTCGAGGTCCCTAGCTGAATTCACTAAACGTTACAAATATTTATTATTTGATGGTTTGTAAATTTCTAAACTTTCGTCTTTTTGTGTGTTAATGTCCAGCTAGAATTGTTACTTAGCTAAAGTGTGTATTTCAGTTGATTTTGCATTATACATGACATTAATATAGTTGTAGACGGTGGTCAGCTAGATAAGATGTGCATCATCTTCCCTGACGGCCGTTGTTCTGGTTTCTACAGACTGTTTGAAACCCTGTGTTTCTGGGAATTTTTCTTTTATTTTATTTCTCTTGGATGTTTATTTCTATTTGTATTTGTCATTGATTTGGTGTTGATGCTGAAATAAACACATATATATCTCTCTCTCTCTCATCACAATCCCTTCCGTAATATCAGCGCGAAAAAGTCGCTTCAGAGCTAACATCAGCAACCATGGGTCCAGTATTTGTGTTGGCAAAACATGGCGAAATATTATGTAATAAAATAGAAAATATTTCAGAGTACCAAAAGTACAATAAGAATAAAACACTACTGACCAAAAATGATTAATATACAATACTTAGCAATAGAAGAATGTCTAATTTTTATTGTCAATAATAGGCTAGTAAATGCATAGGTAAAAAGTAACTGTCAGTTTAGACAGTTTCATACAACTGTAAAAAACTTTCAGTTCCGTAAGTTTCCAGAAGCATAAATACTGTACCCCAGCTAATTGAATTCAAGGTCAAATCCTAACATTAACCAGACCACACAAAGTTCACTATAACAGAAACTCTGTTTTTTAAAAACAGGCCGTCTAAGAATGGCTGAGGTTAAAAGTTCTAACAAAAATTTAAATAAAAGTATATTAAATATACAACCAGAGCAAAATTTATCCATACTCTGTCCTTTTGTCAGATCCAGTTAATTATAAATCTTAGTCCACCATTGGCTAAAGAGTGCCTTATTAATGGTATAATATGAGAGATATTTCAGTGACAAGATGAATGTCATAAAGCTTTAAATTGCAATGTAAAATGTATATTTTATAGATTAAAGAAACCTAGTACAATCGTAGCTATACAACAGTTAATCATCAGTTATTAAATAATATCTATTTGCTTTTGTTGATTCCATCATGAAGAGAAACCTCTCTATACCAGTCAATGTTTCCATTATACATACTAAACAGCATAAAAGTTATAAATATAAACAAAAGAGGTGACTATTAAGCTGACATTAGTATCATGATATGGATACAATACTAATGGGATAAGCCGGTGGCTTGTTGACAAGTTCATCGACAGTAACTCAGTAGCAGCAGAGTTCAAATCCAGAGCTCTCCCAGCCACTGGCATGCTATTTGATCAGGAAACTGATGCTAATTTTGGCTTCAGCTTTTACTATAATGGTTTGTAAATCTAATTACTACAGATTAAAATAAATGTAATCTGAGTAATAAATATACTGCAATAAATATATTGAAGCTGCAGCCAGACAACCTTCTGAACCCAGGGATATAATAATTACAAAGGCTCCAGCCATATGTTAAACAATGCAAGTTACATGTCAAGAACTTCAGTTAAATTTTATTACTTGAGGAAGCTTTCAGCTTTCCTTTGAAAGCTTCACAATAATTAGTATTAAGAATTTTATTCTTCTGCAGAACATAGCAATTAAATGATCATCAACATCCTGCTGTCTCGATGGCACTCAATCCTGTCTCTGATAGAAAGTAGTATTAGTAGAACACTCTCAAGCAAATCTATCACATATCAACTAGATAACACTTAGATAAGATACTCTGTATCTTCACTGACGAACAATTTTTCTCGCGATAGATGTAGGAATTGCTGTTGAGGCATTGTATGTCGTTTATTAATTTGGTGTCTCTGCTGAAATATAGACATATAGTCTATCTATCTATCTAACTAGCGACCGAGTTGGTAGCCATCTTGCCTGATATTTAAGAGGCCACAGGTTCAAAACTACATCGTATCAGCTCAGACAGCCCTTGGTAGTACATAAGCAGACACTACACATAGCTTTCATTTTCAAAAAATTAATTTGAATGAGCAACATTAAGGCTAGACTTAACAACAGCTTCTGAAAGTAAAAATCATTATCCTCTTGAGGAAATTCTATTCAAAAGGGCTATCTAATACTAGGGCAAGCTCAGCATATCTATGTAAGAGGGGGAAACCGTACAGCTTGAATGTAAGCAGTTTACACCATCAATTTTATGTAGGTTATAACACCAGACACAATATTTGAAGTATACTTATTACAGATATTAATATTATCATTTAAGAGCACATATTTATTGAAAATTCTTATTTTAAATTACACAATATTTCAGAAGCTCCTACATAAAATTTGTACTAACAAAGTGAGATCAAGTCTACCTTTATGTGATCCATGATTGATTTTTCAAACTCTCCACTGAAAATTATATAACAGACAAGCAAATAAATGTTCAGTAAATTAAATAAATATTTAAAAGTGAGATGATTTTCAGTTATACCACATGTAAATGTTTTGTAGTCTGTAGACATGCAAACAAAAAACATGCAATAATCAAAACAAAAAACATGCAATAATCAAAACAAAAAATCAACTACAACAAAACATAAAAGTCATCTAAAACTAAAACCCCAAAAAACATCCAATTGAATAAATAGCCACAAAAAAGAGTTAATAACTATGTATGACATAAGTATAGAACCAAAATTCTGCAGACTAAAATTAAAGAAAAAACAATGGCTTATGCAGTCCGTTGCAACATATCAAGCTGTCTAGGCAGTATTGTACGTGTCAAAGCACTAAGAGAAGCTCGTGAAATAGCAATTTTATCAGGGAAGCTGCTGCAAATACCCATAAATTTATATAAGATCATAGATTTATCAATAGTAAGAGTGCAAGCAAATTAAAGTACTAAAAATTGTAATTGTTGAATGCTACGAAAAAATATCTCAAAGGAAAAGTGCAATCAATCAATAAGAATTTAGCGTCTGGATCCTCGCCATAAGGAAATGTCAGAGACGTCTCTTGCAGACTATACACAAACAGGCGCCAAAGCACCACACGATGACATCTGAGTACACAGAGACCACAAGAGAAAGCAAGATCAAAACAGTGCAAGTCCAAGAGCCAAGGCAAGTGACCCAAGCCAAAATTTATACCTATGGTGGAAAGAGATTGGTGTTTAGCTTGCCAAAGAAAGTACCAATACAATTAAAAAATCGAAGATCTTGTGGCAGAGAGTTTCATATTGTCGGAGCAGAAAACATGAAGGAGCGTCTGCTCATGGAAGATTTAAGTTCATGCTTCATCAATAGATTCCATACCAAAGGCTGTTGCGATATGACAACAAAGTTTTAATTTTCCTCGAAAAAACATAAACGATAACATGGGTCATGCTCAATTTGAGGAACTCTGAAGGAAAAAACTTGTGCTGTAATAATATAGTAAATATTGGCCATCCTTGCCATATAGTGTATGCTTGTCTAAGCCTTTTAACTCTTTTCATATGAATCTTAGTAAATAGTTAAAAGCTAGCTATTAGCTCATCTGTCTTTTTCTTCTTTTATAATTTTTATTATTTTAATTTAAATCTCAATTTAAAATTACACTCCTGACTATTTTGCATGCACAAGTTCACCTACTATCATTATTTTTCTTATTTTTCTTTAACTTAAGTTCATCATAGTCCATTTACTTTGTTTTTTTCTGTTGCATTTGCTTGTTTGTATGCTGTGTATGTATACTCTACAGGGCTGAATGACCTTTTAGGTGCTCCTATTAAATTTAATTGAGAAAAAAATAGTGCACGAATATTATTGAGTTCTCTTCTATTCACTGCGGTCTTTAAACTCCAGCATCATCATCATCATCCTTGAATCCCAATCTAATCCCAATCTAAGGTCAGGATACGAATAGACCTACTCCATTCCTCTCAGTTTTTTTATCTATATCCATTGATTTAAATCTATATAAATATCAATATTTATCTCTCAATTTTCAAGAACTTTCTCACTCCATAATCGTCTAGACATATACAAGGCTGGAGCCAGTGGCGATGTCAGTAAGTTATTCGACTGCGGGTTTAAATCCTGGGCTGCCCGTCACTGATATCGCTTTTAAGTGAGGAAATTGATGTTAAAATTTGCTTTTTGGTGGTCAAAAAACATTAGGCTAGGTTCTCTAAGTTCATCATAATGACTCAAAATTACTCAGAATTTATTATTATAAGTAATAGTACGTTTATTTCTCAAAATATGTAAGAAGTAAGACAGCAGCTTCATTGGTGCAGTATAGACATATTACCTGAAGAAAAGGCTTTACACAAGAATATTAAATATCATGATTAATACTATATAAAACAGCGTATTTTTATATTACCAAAATGCCAGTATATTGTCGAAATAAGTTAATCAACGAAACAAAAATTGTAAACATATAATTTCAACTTAAATGTAATGTAAGGGTATTTGAACTACTCCAGATATAACAATAATTCCATGACTTTTAAAGTTCACAAGAAATTAGTTTAGTTAATCATAACACTGCGTCGGAATTACCTCAAGGGACTCTTTAGCATCATCATAATTTTTCCATTAATCCCAGTTTAACTACGGTTGGGTTACAGGTCAGGTGACCTTCTTTCCCATTCGTTTTAGAAAATTGTATAGCAATTTACAGAAGATAAGGTGCTAACCAACCCAATGCCCTTTTTGACGTTGGCTTGGATCTTAGTGCTTTGTCGTCTTTTACGACACATACAGTCCACGGTTGGTCTACTGTTCGGCAACCTGACACAAAACGGATAATACTACTACTAATACTAATAATAACAATTAGAATGCTACTGTTATCAATGACAACATCGATCACCATCATTAAGACCAATCCAAGCGGGTGAAGAAAAAGAAATGGCATTTGTCGAAATTTTATTGTTTCTTCAGAATCTTGGATGAGAACAATACGGTATCTTTGATTTTTTAGCAAACAGTAAAATTTAGACACATGCCATAATCGAAACGCCCCAATAAATTTTCTAAAATTAGTTTAATAAAAAATATAATAAGCGACAAAATGTATAAAATATAAAAACTTATACAAAAATGTTTAATCCTGTGACCTCGATCAGCTGTAACTAAATCAGCTGATCGACCAAGGCTGTCCTCAGCAACTTTTTACAACTTATCTAAAGTCAAATAGCAACAACTCAAACAGCATACGAAACATGGTATGGCACTAAGCAACATAGTATTTAAACTTGATCAACGTTTTTGGTCCTTTAATTGATTGCTTTTGTTTTTGATAACGCAAAGTAGCAAAGTATAGTAAACTATAAAATAAAGTTTTGCTTTATATTAACAAGCATATTCCTATATATAAATAAATATATATATATATATATATATATATATATATATATATATATATATATATATATATTCCTATATATATTCCTATATATGTTCCTATATATATTCCTGTATATATTCTATATATATTCCTGCGCCTAAACCACCTTTTCTTTAACTCCCTTTACTTTGGACTGAATTTCTGGATTTTGGAATTTGTACCGTTTTTGGACCCTCTTTTTCTTGCTCGCCGGCTTGATTTTGTCTCAATAGTGCTCGATGTTGTCATTGATGACTGTAGCACTCTAATTGTTGTTGTTGTTGTTATATATGGGCATAATGAATTTAGCGGATAACCTTCCAACACCAAAGACTTTATCTCATTGTTCATTATACATTGCTGTCAGTACTGACTCGGTCTTCCAAAGTTCCAAACTGAACTGATCGCCCACTCAATTATCTACAGCCTACCCGATGAAGCTAAATTTCCTTATTAATTAGATATACCTAACGCACATTCACTAATAATTAATGAACTAAAACCAGTGTTTGAAGAAGTACTCATAAAAATACTTTAAATTAAATAAAAATACAAGTAAATGATTAGTAAAAGTAAAAGTACATAATTAGAAGATTGTACAGTTGTACTTAAGCAAAAATTAAAAGTGCTCAACAAAGAGTAGTACTTTTAAGCAAAAAGTTAAAGTAAAAGTAAAAAATGTCTTAAATTGGGATTGAACCCTCGTGGGTACAAATCCCAGCTGCGCTGATATGAGAGTAAAATCTCGGACATTCACTGGACGCACTGGTTATACGGCAAATGGTCTAAATTGCCAAATGGTTTAAGAATGTACATGGTAGCCTTGTAAAAATGATAGATATAAACATACAACTGTATAGTTGAACATTTCAATATAATACGTGTTATTTACTTTTTACTCTAAATTTTTTAAGAAAACAAATTAGAGCGCCTACCTTGACAAAGTTTTATACGTTCATAAATTAGATAAGTTAGTTTTACTCGATTTGATCCTAATTAAAAGAACGGAAGCTTTAAATTTTCCCCCTCTCTCGCACTCTCACTCTCTCTCTCTCTCTCTCTCTCCCTCTCTCTCTCCCTCTCTTAATGCACTTCCTACTGTCAGGTTCATGGTGGATATATACATGTATAACACCTCCACTTATCTCTATCTTCCGCTTTCCTCTTCATGTCCACATACAAGTGGATCCTTAAATCTGCTATAATTATACATAGATGATTCTATAGGCCTATAGTGGATCTAGGTATTTAATCATCTATATTCATTTTGATCACTCTTGGGGACAAATGCTTATGACGATGTGGGCCGAGTCCGTATGCCTTACATAACATAACGGCACACAGAGTCAGGAAGGACAGATGCTTGTTTAAGGCCCGGGTCGGCGCGCCATTTCCTCCTTTCTCTCCATGGATATTATAGTAATTGTTGCCTTTCTATGGCGAATCAATTGCAGCCCGCGCTGATTTAAGAATAAGCTTCCAACACCCTGGGATTCCAACACCCTTCCACAGCTTCTACTAACATTTGCTGGGCAGGAGTGATTCCCTGAACAAAATTCCTGTTTAGCCCAATCTAAGACTGTTTAACCTCAAATACTGTCATTTGATTTAAATTAAGACTAATAATTAATAAGCTTTGACTATGGCTATTTAAAGACAGAGAGAGAGAGAGAGAGAGAGAGAGACCTCCATTGAGAAACAAGTTGATCCAGTAGTGTTCACTAATATTAGTATTGAACTTTAATTATTGAAAATTTATTTTAAAATGGATAATCATAAATGGAACAATAAAAAGGAGTTTATTTGGTTGTGCTTTCAAGAGCTCTACATCTTAAATCGTTCTGAAAAGGTTAACCATATGACAGTGAATACACACTTGATGCAATGCAATGAAAGCAAGGTTGATTCTCGCAATGTGACCGCTACAAAAATAAGTAGACCACGACAAAAATAAGTTATTCGTTGTGCATTAAAAGGCACAACGAATTTTGGTATTAATTCACTAGAAAAAGGTTCGAAAATATAAGATTTGCATTACTACATAAAATATAATTTCAAAATCAAGTAGAAAAAACTCAGAAACTGAGTTTGACTTCAGTTATCTGTCTGTACAATATACAATGACGCGAAGGAAACTGGATTTGAACCGGTGCCCTAGCCAGCCACAATATGATGTCTAACAGATAAGGATGCTGGATCAGCTATAAAGTATGTTGAGCTATTCGCAGGCAGGTGCAGTAAACTAAGAGTACATTAAGTTAACACGTGATATACATGTACATGTAATTGTGTTGCAGTTTTTTAAGCGATTGAGTGACTCTCGCTCTGTAGTCGTACAGGGGTCTACAGATCTAGTAGATCTAATCACAAGAGATGACCCCATCTCATATATAGGCTATGCATGACTCACTCACGTGTTGTCTATTTTGCTAAATGTTTAATAGGGCTATAAGTATGTCTGCTTAACACTTTTTAATAATTATTTTATGATTTTTATTTTTTTAGATTCGCTTTTGTTCATGACCATCTTGGGGCCTACAAGGTGGTGTCATAAGGTGATGCAATACACTCATAGATGATCATCTTGTGATTCCTGGTTGCGCAAGCTTGTATTTGTGCTTTCATCTATCCCCTATTTGAACTATGAACTATATTAAACTAGAGGTAATGAGTAAGAGCAGCACACAGCTTAGAAATTGAGTAATTAATTCTGCACCTATTAACATTTTCGGGTGTATAGCATTCAATACAATTAGGTCTTAGTTAAGCAGTTGTTTAGTACTTAATATAACATGTATTTTCCAGGTTTGTGTTTGAGAAACTGAACACTGACACTCAACCGTTTAATTGTAAGCATCGTAAAAGGCGACTAACCAAGAACCGAGGAAGGCAATGGGAAACCTCATCGGAAGCTTTATTTCCTTAGCTATATGCTTATAAGGATAAGGCGTTGCCCTTTGTGAATGAATTTACTTGTTGATCTAAGGACTATGGAGTGATTTTCATGGGGTATGAAAGCGGTGTATGACTAAGCATATATAATTTGGAATACCGTTAAGGAGAACAATAGAAAGAGAGAAAATATTCAAATGTAAGTTGGCTCATATAAATTGTCGACAGACGTAAAATAAGATTTATAACTGTTAATTTGAGTAATCTAGCATTCTCAATTCAATTACAATCAGCTAGAAATAACATATGATTTAATTTTAACAACAAGTATTGGAAGTCCATAACTTCGCTAGATTTTAATTAATAAAAGATCGCAAAGTGATTCTAGTTGCTCTTTAGTTGGCAGGCTCAAGAATTACATGTAGATTATTACAATAATTTAAATTATTTTAAGTGCCGGAAGTGCTAGAATGTGATGAAAATACTGGAAGTGCCGGAAGTGCTAGAAGTGCCGGATGTGCTAGAAGTGTTGGAGTGTTGGAAGTGCGCAGCTCAGCCAAAGATTTTCTGATCCTCAGAATCGTTAGTCTCGCTGTGGGCGAATGACTCCAGCTCTCTCTAATTATCCGTGACACGGCTCCTAGTATCTGAAATAAAACAGAAATAAGTTACATAAAAATAACTATAAATTATAGTAATAATTGTAAAAAGCTGGTAAAGCTAATGTTAACGTCAGTTTCCTCCTCGAAAGCGATGTCAGTGACGGGTGAACCCAGGAATTGAATATCGCACATACTGATCCGCGGTCGAATATCTTACCGACATCGCCCCTGGCTTCAGCCAGAAAGAAAAAAAATAGATCAATTCATATGTTATTGTCGGTTTCATCACCTGATATCGATCGAAGACGCTTCTGTCATAGAAACAAAATCAATTCACTGAGATCTTTATTGCTAAAAATGCTGAGACTGCAAAAAAAGCTGTGCAAAGTGCTGGAGATCATCTGCCAACGAAAAAGTACTATGAAATTTATTAATATTTCTACATTAGTTTGCTTTAAGATAAAAAGTTTAACAAAACATTATTGTGAATGGTCAACCTAGATCATATTTATCATTAAGTCCTTATAAGTATTAGCCATTATACCGGTCCTGAGAATGCTAAAGATTTTACTCACTCATCAGCTCGCACATATGAATCGAACCCATGTAGTTCATTTAGTCTGTTGGTATTGTTAATCCATCACTTTTAAATTTAATGGCTTTATTCTGCAGTCTCTCTTTATTCTACACTTTATTCTACACTCCCAGAAATTTCTACAAAAATTTTAAAGAATGAAAAAGTGTCGAATAGATGATTGACTGATGATATGATGTAAGACAGAGAGGATTTGAGACAGTCTATTCGTATCCCGACCCTACTGGGATTCAAGGGAAGATGATGATGATGATTCTACACTCTCAGCTACCTGGACAAACTAGATAAATGACTAAAACTAGATAAAATAAAATAGATAAATAAAATCTAGATAGATAAAATCTAGATCAAACTAGATAAATGACTAAAATTTATAATAAGTGACTAACGGCTAAACCAAAGGACTAAAGCAGGGGACTAGAAGGATAAATTAGTCACTTGTCTCTATGTACATGACTCGGAGAAAACTAGCTCAGAACCCTGCACCTACTGATCCGCAGTCACACAACTTGGCGTTGAGGTTTAGCTGCGCGTCAATAAACGGAGTTGAGTTTTATGGGCTTCGGTGAGTACCTTGTGGGTGACCACTTTGGAAGACCGAGTGTTGACAACTTCAAATGAAAAAACCCTCATGGTGTTGGAAGGTTATTATTATTTCTGCGCAGCCTGCAATCGATGCGCCATAAAAAAAGGCAACGATTACTAATAACCATGGAGAGGAAAGAGGGAATGAGTCTTATAAACACGAACAACCATCATCATTAAACATTAAACAAGCATCTCTGCTTCCTGACCCAGTGTGCCGTTATGTTATGTTATGTAACTTATATAAAGACAACATGAAGACAAACCTGTGATTTCTCTACGACCTCTGGCAGCCCTGGTCTCGTTCCCTGCACAACGACGACCTGGTACATCTCCTCGTCTGAGGGATCAGGGTCGACCACGTCATAGTAGGGCAGCTCGTAGTCCCTGATGTCGCCTGAACACAAAGAAGCTTGGGTTTTATACAGACAGCCAACAGATGTGCAATACGATACAATGAAGGACTTGGAATGTTTAATACCAGACTTGAATAATGTAACATAACAACAATTACAGTGCTACTGAAGGACTAGAAGTAACTAACACCAGACTTGCATAACGTAACATATCAACAATTAGAGTGCTACGGTCGTCGATGACAACATCGAGCACTATTGAGACAAATCCAAGCCGGTGTGCAAAAAGTAGGTCCAAAACAGTGCAAATTTCAAAATCTAAGAAACAAATCCAAGGATTAAAAGTCAATTTAAATGTCAATTCAGAGTCCACACGCTCGATGGCGATGTGTCAGGAGGGTCTCAATACACTGTACATACTGATTCGATCAGATTCATGTAGAAATGTAAACAGTTCTAGACGATTTATACATGTAAATGCTAGTTTGAAGGGATATACATGTATTTGATAGGGTTATTCTTCAGCCAATTCATGTTTAATGAGTACCATTTATAAATATTACGCAATTAATTTAAAAGTATTAAAACCACATAATTTTTCTTGGTAGCATAACGTTTGAACAGTAAGCTTTTGAATACTAATAAATTACTGAGCATCATCATACTCAATAATTTGATACAAGAAAATCTTCTATTGCATAAAATTTTGAGTTTTACATTAACATTAACATTAATATTGACCTTAATAAGGTCAATGTAAATGTTAAAGCGATTTAACGACGGCTTCCTCCTACAAGGTAGATCTCACGGACATCTCCTCATAACATATCAGATCAATCGATTCCCTCAAATGCTTCAACAAAGCTTGTGCTTCAGAGAACAAACGAACACAAAAATAACATACTTTCAAGTTGATAACTTCGGTTGAGTATCTCCCACAGGACCAGGGCCAGCGAGTAGATATCTGCCGCCTTGAAGGCCTCAAAGTTGTTGATATCGATGGCGTCCATTAAGACCTCAGGTGCCATGTAGCGCCTTGTCCCGACCCTAGTGTTAGGTGCTATATCTAGCTGACCACCCGTGGAGCGGTGACGTACTGCCAAACCTGATAAATGACATTAATATAGCTATTAAAGTGTCTTTAACAAAAGGAAATATATGAAATAAAATCGCCTATATGAAATGTCCTAAATTATTGTTATTAATATGGGTTTGATAACGTTATTATTTGTTAGATTTTTTTTATAAATACTGGATAACAAAATGATATTTGAATATAATATGATATTCAAAAAAAATGCTATTTGATTTTTTAATTTTGCTTCATATACTGAATGAGTTAGGCCCCTAACTGTCACAAAATAGTGATCACTTCTCGATTATATCTCGCACTTTTAATGAAATTCGTGTTGAATTCATGTTTTCTTCGATCAAATTTATATCTAATTGCAAATTAATTTTTAATAAATGAAAATAATTAAAAGATTTAAAACGGGATTTAGAGCAGTTGATTGAGCAGCGCGTCCATAAATGAAGTTAAGCGACGTCTAGCCCGGCTAACACATAGATGAGTGACCATCTTGGTAGACCCAGTATCGACAGCTTTGATTGAAATAATTTCAAGGTCCTCAGAGCATACAGTGTAGGTTCAACGTACATAACTCTGAACGTGCTCATCCGAAATATTTCATGATGAAAACAAAACAAACATGATGAATATTTCGACAGAATAAAACCTTTCAGTCGCCTAATTCCTTTAAAATAAATACTCCGGCCACACTAGTTTCAACGTCAACGATAGTTGAACGAGTGCGACATATAAAGTAATAAATAAAATAAATAAAAGTTTAATATCCGTTTCCTCATACAAGGATGATGTCAGGGAAATATGCTGTTTTGATTCAAAAGAAATGATGAAAAATAAAAACAACAAATATCATAAGATAAAGCAAATAAGACAAAATCAAAAATCCGATACCGATCCTGAAATAAAATCTCTAAATACTTACGAAACCGAAACCATGCATTATCAAACATTCAACGTAACACTTTGCAAATATGTGAATTTTCTTTTCTAAAGTATAGTGAAATCTGCGATTGGCAATTCAATTCAATTTTTAGAAGAATGAACGAAGTCTGAAAAATTGTCATCCAGTCGCTGGTATCGTCATAACTAAAGTTATATTTAGATGTTCTAAACAACAAAGTGTAAAGGACATTCATACCTAGATCGGCAATACAGCAGGAGCCATCTGATTTGACGAGAATGTTCTTACTCTTCAAGTCTCTATGTGCTATAGCTGGTTTACCTATCAATCAGATATTATACAGCACCAGGTTAAACATAAGCATATTAAATGAGAACACATTAATCAGGAACACATAACATACACATTAAGCATAAAGACATTATACAAAAATGGTGCTTATAATAATTGGCGCGAATAACTAATTGTTTGGAATAGTCTTGTCTAGGATTTGAATTTTGCAAAAGTGACGGAAGACATCCAATAATTAATACTTAACCGTATTGCAAATTAATAATCTTTACGAAATAGCAGCTTATAACTTATTGATCCAATAAGTTACCTAACCTTTGTGTAATAGCTGCTTGAACGTTTTAGTAGAAGGAACTAATGTTGGGAACAAAAGGCTTTGAGCTGCTCATGAGTATTTAATAGATTGAGACTTACCGGATGTGCCACGTATGTCTGCGTGAAGGTGTGACAGACCACTGACGATGCTCTCACACAGTCTTAGCATTTCATCTACCTTCACGGGTCGAGTGTTGAGATAGTCAAATAGACTTCCTGCCGGATGATATTCTGTTACTAGCCACAGCTGGGTCCATGTTCCGCTATCTGTTGTATTAGTATATACCGTAAAATAAGTTAAATATTATTACTTCTTTTGTTTCGGCTGGAGCTAGTGGCGATGTCGGTAAGATAATCGATCGCGGATCAGTATGTACGGGGTTCAAATCCTGGGCTTTCCCGTCACTGACATCGCCTTCGAGTGAGGAAACTGACGTTAACATTAGCTTTACCGGTTATCTGGCAAGAGACAGATTTAAGTTAAAATTAAATATTTCTTGAGACATAATGGCATTGTGCTGCAAAACTCATTATATGTATGTGTGCGCATCAGAAGCCTATGACTTTACAACAACACAACACACATTAAAGTGAAACGATCAACTGCGTTTATATCTATCACTTTTAATATCACATGTTAATTTCGTTAGGCAATTTATTCCGATTTCCGTGTAAACAGTCCAGTAAATGACCGAGATTTTACTCTCAGATCAGCGCGCCTGGGCTTCGAACCCACTAGAGTTCGATTCACCTCAGGATCTGTCATTTAAAACTTCATGACATCAAAATCTCTAACCACTTGGCTCTTGAATCATTTATGCTGATTTATACTGTTATGATGTCAGTAAGATATCCGACCGCGGATAAGTATGTGTGGGTTCTAATATTAGGCTCGCCCGTTATTGATATCGCTTTCGAGGAATGAAACTGACATTAACATCAGCTTTACAGCTTTTAGTATACTTTACATGCTGCAAAAATATATGATACGCAAAATATCTCATACAGAAAACAAATTTTTGTTTAAAATTCTTATATGTTGCTATATATTCTATATATTTTTTATATATATTTACCCATGACTCTTTCTTAAGCGTAAATTGTACAATTTGAAATTATCAAACACAAATGCATTAATACAAATACACAAATACACCCATATATTGTATGAAACAAGAAGAATCTTTCTAAATTACAAAACTAAACATTTCAATTTTAACGACATGTACTAGATAGTATAAAACTCCAGTTTTATTAAATATAATGAGTCTTTGATTAAAGGCTTTCCTAAAATCTTCAAAGAATTCTCTCAAAATGAAGCAATATAAAATTAGCCCCGAAGACCTACCTTTATTATCGGCGGCGACAAATCTTAAGATGTTCGTGTGTTGAAGTAGCGTTGTTTGATAAATCTCAGCCTCTCGAAACCACGATTGCTCTTCCCGAGAATGGAATATTTTAACCGCCACTTCCTCCCCCTTCCACGTACCCCTCCACACCTCCCCATAGCGCCCCTTTCCCACCACCTCCTGCAGTTGAATCTCCATAGATACCGTTCTCTGGACCAATAACGGATAGCCTGAAAAGTTAAACAATTGTAATTATTATTAGAAGGAATTGCTATTATTTATTATTATTATTATTAGTTATGTACAATTTTACTATTCTTTTTTTATTGCTTTTATTTGTGGCAAATTATTAACAGTAAGTCTCGAGTCTCAGGATCAAGTCTCAAATAGGGGTTGACTGATGATTGATATGATGTAGGACAGAGAGGATTTGAGACAGTCTATTCATATCCCGACCCTAGTTAAACTGGGATTCAAGGGAAGATGATGATGATTAAAATAAACTTTATCCAAAATGACTGATTGAAGGAAATTCTCTGAAGTTAGATATCTCTGATCCAGTGCTATGGCATTGGCTCTGCCAGTGGCCGTATCGGTTAGGTTTCGTTCTGACAGTCAGTATACTCGGGCTTCAATATTGATCTTGCACGTTAGTGATGCCTCCCATAGAGATGAAATTAACGTTAACATCACAAAGACTTTAGCCTGTTAGTGATAGTAGCACTATGTGATGCTCTTCTTGACCTTAGAGTACCTTACAAAGCGTGTCGATACTTTTTTTTGTAAAATTAGCTAGTAGAAAAATAGAGGCGAAACTGGCTGCTTAATTGTCAATAATAATAATGATAATAATGATAATGATGATGATGATAATAATAATAATAATAATAGTAATAATAATGTTGATGATGATGATGCTAATAATAATAGTGATACTACTAATAGTAATATACATCTCTTAGTGCATTGCCTACTGGCAGGTCCATGGTACATAACGCCTCCACTCTTCTCCGTCTTCCGCCTTCCTCTTAATTTCCACATATGAGTGGGTCTTTAAATCATCTAACATACCTAATCTCGGCCTGCCCCTGCCTCTTTTTCCTTCCATTCTACCTTCTATGACCTTCTTTAATAGACCCTCCCCCCTTAGATTGTGTCCTATCCATCTCTTCTTCCTATTTCTTAATACATTTATCAGCTGTCTATCTGTGCCAACTCTCTCCAGGACTTCCTCATTTGTAACCTTTTGAGTCCAGCTGATCCTCTCCATTCTTCTCCAAATCCACATTTCCAATGCCTCCAGTTTCCTAATATCTTCCTTCCTTAAGGTCCATGCTTCACTTGCATACAATAGCGTGGTCCAAACCAAAGTATTCACTATCTTTATCATTTTGTCTTTCTTTAGACTTTTTGTTAATAGTTCTTTTCAACTATCAAAGGCCGCTTTTGTTTGTGCAGTCCTACTGCATATTTCCGTCTCACATTTCCCATCATCGGTTATAGTATGACCCAAATATTTGAAACTCCTTACCTGTTCCAATTTCGTACCATTTATTGTGATATTAACTTCTCCTTTATTATTGGACACTCTCATAACCTTGGTCTTTTTATATTAATCTTCATGCCATATCTTAGGGCCGTATCATTCAGCCTATCCATTATCTTCTGCAATCCAATCTCGCTGCCCGCTACCATTCCTTGGTCATCTGCAAATCGTACATCTTGTAACAAATTCCCTCCTACTTTTATTCCTTCTTGCAAGTCTTCCATGGCTTCCTCCATCATTGCCTCAGCGTAAATGTTAAACAGCAGCGGTGAAATGCTACAACCTTGTCTTACTCCACGTCCAATTTCACCTTCTTCTGAGTATTCTTGTTGGATTTTGATTACTGCTCTTTGCTTCATGTACAAGTTCAAAATTAGTCTTCTATCTCTCCAGTCAATTCTATTCTTTTTAAGATATTCATCATCGTTATTCAATCAATCCTGCCAAAGGCCTTCTCGAAGTGTACAAAGCATACAAAAACGTCATTTCCATATTCTAAGCTTCTTTCGCAAAGAACCCGCATTACTCCTATTGCTTCTCTTGTGCCGCATCCTTTCCTAAAACCAAATTGTGTCTTGCTCGGTATCATCTCTGCTTTCGACTGAATGCGATTATTTATTATCTTTAATAAGATCTTCGATGCATGAGGTATTAAGCTGATTGTTCTGTAATCCGAACACTCCACAGCATTGGCTTTTTTGGGAATTGGAATCATCACTGACTTGGTAAAGTCGTCTGGCTAAATACCTGTATTGTACACTACCATACATACCTCCATTAACTTTTTGAGTGTTTCTCATTCCAACATTTTCAAGAATTCTGCTGAGATTTCATCTATTCCGGCTGCCTTCCCCTACTTCATACTGTTAATCGCACAATAACTTTCCTCCTTCATTAAATCGGGGCCCCTTTTATCGTCTTCTATGATATTTTCTTCTTCTATTTTAAAATCCTCTTGAACGGGTTTCCCAGCCTTATCATACAATTCCTCTACATATTCTCATCATCTTTCTTTTACTTCTTCCAGCTCTGTCTTTAATTCCCCATCTTTACCCATTATACTAATGTTCTTTGCATCTCCTTTCTTTTTCTTATCGGTTCTTGTTAATATCCTGACTTCTTGGTATAATAGATTCGACCTCCCTCTTCTATCATATTCTGCTAAATCCTCACACTTTTCACTCAACCAATGATCTTTTGCTTTGTCTGTAATTCTAAGTTCACTGTTTAAGCTTCTATATTTCCTTCGGCCATGACTGATGTCAATACTTTTCCATTTCCTCCTTTCATGCATTTTGTCAAGCATCTCGCTAGTGATCCAAGGTCTTTTAGCTGTATTTGCTTTAAGAAAGCCATAAACTTCTTTTGCACCTATTTTAATAGCTTCCTTTAGCTGACACCATCCTTTATTTACCCCTGTTCTTTCGTAGTCCTTCATTTCCTTAACTTTTCTTTCCATTACTTCCTGAAACTGACTTCTTTTCTCGTTCAATCCGTTCAAATTCCATCTCTTACTGCGTTTCTTCTTAAGTATTTTCTTCAACTGAAGCCCTACTTTTGCCATTACTAGATTGTGGTCTGAATATATATCGGCTCCTGGATAAGCCCTTGAATTCTTCACACTACTCCTGTACCGTTGCTTTAACAGAATATAGTCTAACTGGTATCTTCCCTCGTTTCCGGTGCTTCCTGATTTCTTCCATGTGTAACGCCTTCTCTTCTCATGTTTGAACCAAGTGTTGGACACCACTAATCTCATTCTATTGCAAAAGTCAACCAATTTCTGTCCTCTCTCATTTCTTTTTTCTAGACCATATTCCCCAACTTCATTTCCATCTCCTCCTTCACCCACCACCGCGTTCCAACCCCCATAACTATCACTTGATCTGTGGCTTTTTCTCCTTTAATCATTCCTTCTATTTTTTCCTTATCCTCTGAGGCTGATGTAGGCATGTAGATTTGGATAAACACCAAATCTACTGGATCTGCTTTGATCCGCACTAACATTAGTCTGTCACTGCACTGAAGAACCTTTGTTACTCGTTCACTAAAATTTTTATCCAATATTATTGCCACACCCTTCTCCCTTTTATCTCCTCCGGAGTATATAACTCTGTACCCATCACTTATAAAATCTCCAGTTCCCAACCACCTTACTTCACTCATCCCTAGGACATTTATTTTCCCTTTCTCCACTTCCCTCTTTACATTTCCTAACTTTCCCCTTTCTCCCATAGTTATCACATTCCATGTGCCCACACTTATCCTTTTGGGGCGCATGGAATGTCCTCCTGGTACATCTGTGGGGCACCCAGGGTGCCGACTGGCCGTGGTATTCTTACCACCCCCTCCCCATTTAAGGGGTGCACGGGACTGGGGCGTTCATTTTTGTCGTGATATTAATATAAATATTAATATAATAATAATAACAACGGTAGTAGTAATAGTAATAATAATAGTAATAATAATACTGAAAATAGTAATAGTAGTAATACTGATAATAATATTGCTCATAATAATAATTATAAATTGTTAATATTATTTCAAAACCTTAAAAAGGAACCAATTTATTTTACCACAAAATAAATTTCTTATTTGTTAGTTAGTTGAGTAACTCACCCGCCCCTGAGCCAGTGTTGAGGTCAGAGAGGTTGCTGCTGAGATCACAGTTGGAGGTTCGACTCCCATGAGAGAAGGACGATGTGGGCGTAGTCTTGATCCAGTTCTCTCTTTCTCTGGAGAATCTCTGTTTTCTTCTCATCAGCAGCCCCAGTGCGAGCAGCAGAAGAACAACAACGAGCACACCACTCAGAATGCCGATAGATATCGCTGCTATCTCGGTATCGCTGAGTCCAAGGCTGGCTGAAAATATAGTTAAAGTATCGATCTACATGTAAGTGTATTAATCAGTTATGAGCTTTGCTTTCTACCATAGATGTGTATTATTCTGCCTGATTGATTTTTTATCACCGGACCGGCACCGTTTTGGATCTCTTTCTTTCTCTTCTGCACATATTTCTTTCTCTTCTCCGACTGGAGCCAGTGGCGAAGTCGGTAAGATACTCGACCGCGTATCAGTATGTGCGGTGTTCAAATCCTGGGCTCGCCCGTAACTGACATCGCTTTCGACTGAGGAAACTGACGTTAACCTTAGCTTTACCAGCTTTACGTGTTTCTTCAAGTGGTTTAGGTGAATCGATTGGAAGCGATTTGTGATGGGAGATGTCTTTGACATCATTCTTGTAGGAGGAAACCTACAAGAATGAACCTTTATTATTATCATTTATTATTATTTATTATTTTTATTTATTTATTATTATTGTTCTTATTATTATCAATATTATTATTATTATTATTATTATTATTATTATTATTATTATTATTAGACCTATTATTATAAATAGTGGAATGATGAGACACAGACATGAATGGCAGCTGGAAAGACTTCACATGTTAGAGCGTGAAGGAAATCCTGGTCTCTCAAGTGTAATATGCTCAGAAGACCTCGCGCCACCCAAAAAAGAGATTTCTTAATTGCTGTTACCTGTGAATATCTTACTCTATAAAATTAAACTCTCCAGTAATGCATTCCAGCCAATTTAGTAAGAGCTGGCTATTTTTATTCTTTCTAAAAGTTAAGAATAAGTCACTTAAGAAAGAGAGAGAGAGAGAGGGATAGCAAGAGAATGGTTTCACAAAAGAAGTAGAGATAGAAAGGTAGATAGATAGGTAGGTAGAGAGAGAGCGATAGATAGAGAGAGAGAGAAGGTTAAAACGATACTTATGTAGAGAGAGAGAGAGAGAGAGAGAGAGAAAGAGAGAGAGAGAGAGAGGAACGAGGTATAGGGAGAGAGAGAGACGAGATTAAAAAGAGACTGATACAGAGGGAGAGAGAGAGAGAGAGAGAGAGAGAGAGAGAGTGTGTGTGTGTGAAACCGCTGACTTGTAGAGAGAAAAGGGGGGTGGTGTGAGAAACATATTTAGAAGAGATTTTGCAGATGACATGACATAGTATTTTTAAAAGATCCTGGAATTAAATGTATGAGGCTTATAATTGAAATCTAAGTACAGATTCATAAAATGCATAAAAATATACAAAACTGAACTTTGACACCCAATCAACCTGATTCTCTCTCGCCTCGTAGAGTTTTTAACTAGAGCAGACTCAACCTTTGGCAGATTTTTTGTAATACAAACAGTGGACACAGAACAGACTGGAATTCTTAGCGGACTTTTTACAAAGCTACTTAATTAGGTAGCTATTTTAATTAGGTAGTTACATTATTTCACACCAGAGCACGTGATCTGCCAAGCGGCAGTTCCATGGTACATATTCCTACTCACACGATGCTTTTCACGCCCCATAGATAGCACACCATCGATTAGCGAGTTAATCTTTCACAAATGGTTATGCCCTATTCACACTCTAATGTTGGCTATAGTCTGGGAATAATATGGCTTCTGAGGTGGTTGGTGGTTTCCCGTTACCTTCCTCCGTTATACAATGGATTAACTGACATACAATCCAGGGGAAAAATTTTAAGCTGGGCTGGATCCCACCTGCCTTCCTCAGCTCCTGCCTTAGTCGCCTCTTACGTCAGCTTGTTTGTGGTAACTCTATTCTGCAGTGGTCCCAACCACACCCGGGTTCAACACGGTTCACATTTATATAAATGCATATTGTGTATATATATATATATATATATATATATATATATATATATATTTGTGTATATATAGGCCTATATATATTATATATACATGTATATACATGTATATACATATATGTATATATATATATATACTGTATATATATATATATATATATATATATATATATATATATATATATATATATCTAGCAGTGCAAAACCAATAACAAAGCTAAGTTTAACTTTTGCTTCCCTACTTTAGGAATGTATATACATTCCGAAATAAGGAACAGTATCAGTGCCTTTAGGGTATCGAGCAAGTGCGCTATCCACTAAGTCATTCAATCGACGACGACTGAGCCACATGTACAGTGCATTTCAACTGCAGGAGACCACTAGCGGTGCCAATTTGTCGATGAGCATAATTAAATTAATTATGAGCATAATACAAACTTTTTTAATTTATTTGTTAAATAGCATGATAAAAATAATTAACTGGTCGTTCAGTAAAAATTAAAATAATTTACGTTCGTCAATTAGCCAAATGAAGTTAGCTTAAATTGGCTACCTGAGTGCGCTGTTGTTTCAGTGGACGTAGATTGATAGATTGAAGGAAGAAGATGTCGATTACAAAGAGTTTCGTTACTACAACACTGAGTGGAAACAAGTCGTCTTGCATTGTGGATCTGTTGGCAGAACACAGGGTTACCCTTGGGAAACAACTGCGCGTCATCCATACATCTAAATCAAATCAAATAAAAATATTTTATTTCAGACACACATAAAAACTAATGTTAACGTCAGTCTCCTCACTCGAAAGCGAAGTCAGTGACGGGCGAGTCCAGGATTTTAACCCCGCACATACCGATCCGCGGTCGAATATCTTACCGACATCGATGGTAACAACAATCCAATGGCAATAGCATTTTGCCATACTGTGGCAATGGCAACAACAGAGGCCTGAAGGCCAACACCTTTAGGAACTACATACACCTACAATTATAGGAGTCCCGTATATATACATAAAAAACGATAACCATATCAACTTACAACAAAATTGAACCAAATAAATCTATAACTACAAGAACAATAATCCAATAATTATAAGAATCAAGTATACGTAAATCAACACTAACCACGCAAACCTACCACTAGAAACAGCACATCTAAAACTATATGAACCACATACACATAAAACAATCAGAACCATTCACCTACATTTTATCCAGTAAAAATTAGAGAATAGACCTAAACCAGCAAGAACCACAAACAATCATCATCTTCTTCTTCTCTTGAATCCCAGTTTACCTAGGGTCGGGATTATACTTTTCCATTCGATTTAGAAAATTTAATGCCCTTCCTGAAGTTGGTTTGGATTTTAGTGCTTTGTCGCCTTTTACGACACGTGCAATCCATGGCTGGTCTATTCTTCAGCATATAGCCACATATGCATAAACATTAAGAATTACATTTCAACAATAAAAGTCCAATTATATCAGCGCTAGGTAGAACAAGATCACGGGTTATTAGGTAACTTTTGTAGTATCACAAAAAACTTAAAACGTTTACATACTAAAATTAGAATACACAGTAATTAAATTTAAATCTCTACAATTAAAGTTACATTTTTAAGGGCAAGGAAGTACATGAAGTGTGTGTCACTGCTGTCATTGTGATATCAAGTGATTGGTCTAACGTTAACGTCAGGTGCTTCCTGCCTCAGTGCGCTTCTTATATGTTATATTATGCTATATTACGTTATGTTAAGTAATATTATTCTAGGTTATGCTAAGTTATGCTACCTTATGTTATGTTACTTTAAGCTACCTTTTCCTTTTCGTTTTGTTAGAGTCTAAAATGTTATAGGCCTATCGTGTTATATTATATGCTCTATTACCTTACGATACCATGCAATATTTGTTTATGCTCTACTCTACGTTTATGCTATATTTTCCTATATTATGTTCATTTAGCTTACCCATATCTGACGTATCCCGGTTCATTGTCTGTAGATTTAGTGATGGAAGCATAACACACTCCGTCAGTCCAGCAGGTGAACATAGAGTCACGTGCGCAAACGGCAGCATTGCAATAGCATTGCAACAGACCACCTGTACAAACAAATAATCGCATTGCAACAGACCACCTATACAAACAAATAATAGCATTGCAACAGACCACCTATACAAACAAATAATAGCATTGCAACAGACCACCTATACAAACAAATAACAGCATTGCAACAGACCACCTATACAAATAAATGATAGCATTGCAACAGATCACCTACACATGCATTGCAACAGACCACCTATACAAACAAATAATAGCATTGCAACAGACCACCTATACAAACAAATGAAAGCAGGACAACATTCCACCTACATAAAAAATATAGCATTGCAGCATACCTCCTGCACAAAAAACATGGCAGTAAATGCATTATTTATAAATAGGTCATGCAGTAAACGCAAATTGCTTCTGGATATAGACCTAATTGCTTATTTGCAAGTGGTGGAGTTATTATTTTAGCATTATGGAACTATGAAGAGGAAATGTTCCTTAATCTTGGATTTCTAAAACCAATTAGAAAACTGATTAGAAAATTTGAGGCAAAATTGAACATAAAGGAGAAAATAATGCCGTTTCACAGCAGGCTTTAAAGACTAATCCGTCCTATTTAAAATCTCCGTCTTCAAATTTAAATATTAATTAACATTTCATTAGAAAAATATCAATATTTTACTACTTATTACGCAATTGCAAATCATATTAGGCGTGTGTAAGTTTACTTTGTTGTTTCGAAATACTTGTTAAGTAGAGAAAATATATAAAATGGATCTTGATAAAAGTTTCGACAGAGGCATCTCTGTATGGACTAAAATATAGTTCATGTATACATGTAAATGTAAACTGAAATTTATGTAATCGTCATGAAAAAATTATATCCATGACACCGCCTTCAGCTGAGGAACACGACGTTAAGATGTTTTATTACTATTGTTTTATTTATAGATAAAAGTTTAGCTTACCTGACTTGGCTAGAGGCATTGTGCCGTTTTCTCTGTAGTGCTTCCCGTGACTATCGCAGCAGAGTTTGAAGGGTTCTTTTGGATTAATTTAAATGTCCGATATCACATACGTAACTTATATAAGAATTAGACCAGCATCTAAACGCAGAATATAGCAACTATTCGAGTCGTCACTCTATCAAATTACAAGTCACAGCCTAATAGCCATACATCTACATGTATGTACTGCATACAATTTACTCTTGCAGCAATCAATGAAGATATTAATTTGATTAAAATAACAGCCCCCTGCGATCGTTAACTTAAGTTTTGCTATAAGGTATTTATCCGAGCTCGTTCGATCATGAGATTTCTAATGATCAGTTTACAAATACTATCACTGAGTCTACAGAATAACAGAGCTATACTCCAGTTCCCGAAATGCACAAAGTTTCGTTACTCTATATATCGATCGATGTCCAATGGAATCACCTGCAACTGATGATACTATTGAATCTCCTCAAATACCGGGCCTATTATATAGCTCGAGAGATGAGGGGGGGAGTGGGGAGATAAAATGGGAAAGAGAGGGGGAAAAATGAGTGGAGGTCGCTCACTAGCCACTCAAACACCAGCTAAACTATAATTATTGCTAATGTTAAAGTTTGTTATGCAGGCAATTATAGTATAATTATTATTACAACAAGTGATTATGAGAAAAGCCTTCCTCCTAAAAGCACAGTGGCTTGAGTTGATTGACAAAGCTTAATATAGCTTAATCCCTTATCAACCGCCTATTATTTTCAGTTAAACGAAAGCGACGATAACCATTTTGGTAAACTATTAACTAGTCGTTTAAATTGTTGTCTAAAATCTAGTAAATACGCGAAGCTAACTCGGCTTCTGAAAGCAATAGTTATCATCAAACTAAACTTTGACCACAACAGTGCTTGCGGTGTGAGCAGAGCTTGCGGTCTAGGCTATACGGAGGTTGAGCATAAAGTTACGTAATATTAGCATAAAGTTACGTAACATAGTTAATATGACTTTCGCTTGAAGATTGCTCACGAAGTTCTGCAGAGTAGTCCTACAGATATTTAGAACTTCAAACGACCTAAACTAAGCTTATCGATTAGTTACAATTTTGAGAATAGCACAGCAGTTTGTAAGTATTAATCTATAATCTATTGCACAGATTTGGGTATGTTACAATTCTTAGTATTACCTTAAATGTTTTAATTTTTATCTAAGCAAATAGTTTTTGAGACAAATTTAAATATAAATGAAAATTTAAAGAGATTAATAAAATGTAATGGCAAATGTGTCGTAGACTATCCTTCTTGTAAGAAAGAAATTACATTTGTGCTATATTGTTGTATTTGATTTCTATTTAGTATATTGTACTTACTAAATTGCAGAGCGCATCCCATTGTTGAAGAAATTACAACTCATGATTTTTTCATTTAATATTTTACTTCTAAATTTTCCTGCAGTCTTTGAAACCTGTGGATACAAACCGTCTTAGAATTGCAAGAGTGGGGGGGGGGGGCGTGGGGAGTTATTTGTTGTGCAATATCTTAATTCCGCACTTCCTCCCTTTCTTTTTTCTCGTTGTCTATTTAATTCGGATTATCTGCGGTTATTTGGTGTTGCGTGTCTCGATCAATTACGACTTTCACGCTTTATCTTGATGCCTGTTTGTTGTTCTTCAAAACAAGTCCTCCAAAACGAGAGCTTTAAACAGGGACATTAAATTCTATAAGAGCAAGCGTGGCCTTCGTTATTTATTAATTTCTTTATTCGCAAAAAACAGACAGGAAAAGAAGCATCACATATACATATATAGGCCTACACACACATATATAAGATCATAGAACAATCAAAAATGAATTATAAGAAACTTAAATAGAGTTCCTACTAATTCCAGCACTAGCATAAAACGCCTCGTAAATTACATACTCGCTTCTACCATGGCCATAAGACACTCCATTGTCCAGAACCATCGAACAATTTAAAGGCAATCTAAAACAATCACACAGTTTATCTAGTGCCCTCAGCACATGTCTAGTTACAAAGTGTTTTAAAATTATATTTCTACTGACTCTATGTAGGCTGTTTCTAATGAAATTAAACATAAGTTTAACTCTAATGTGCTTAAAATGCATTTTAATTGTTAATCCCAGTCGGCATGACCGCGGCAGCAGAAATTAATAATAACTAAGTATAAATTCCATTAGGCTATTCTATGCATAAGTTTTTGTAATGTTTTAATTCAACTCCATAAAATATTATTAATTTTTAATTTAATGAAAAGGCATGATAGATTAACTTAACTTAACAATAATTATACTGGTTAAGTAAGTCACAAGGACTTGCATCACCAGTTTAGCAACGATTAAATCGGGTTGGTTTCGATTTTTCTGGTTATAGACAGATTGTACATGAGAGCTGCCTTAAGGAGAAATGATTTAGGCTCCGATAGGATATCTAGTTGAAGCCTAAGAGAGACTAAACTTGCACTGTAGAAGTAAAAAAATAAACCACCTCAAATTCAATATTTTTCTCAAGCTATATCATATATAATAGTCTACTTTGGATATATTGTTGATTATTGTAGCTTCTAATTTATGGAGACTATGACAAAAGGCTAAAGAGGAATATGCTCTTGAGATCCGCCGCTAGGCGAAGCCCTGGAGAGAGAGAGAGAGAATGAGAGAGAGAGAGAATGAGAGAGACAGAATGAGAGAGAGAGAATGAGAGAGAGAATGATAAAGAATGAGAGAGAGAGAGACAGAGAGAGAGAGAGAATGAGAGAGAGAGAATGAGAGAGAATGAGAGAGAACAAGAGTGAGAGCCAGAGAGAGAGAGGGAGAAAGAGAGAGATAGAGAGAGATAGAGAGAAAGTCGTGCTCTTATTGCGACCTAGCACATCACTTCAGTATTAAATAAGTCGTATACTATGCGTGTCGTTAGTTGTATACGCAGCCTTGAATGAAGGCAATAAAAATCACATCAGAAGTCATGCATTTATGGAATGCTATTTAATTCTTTAAAATTATCTATTCTCTAATATCATCATGTACAACGGTGTCGGTTTAAATGCACTATTCTACTGCTTCAAAGGGCGTATATAAATAAATAAATACATGTATATATCTTCCCTTGAAGAAGACACAGAGAAGAGTGGAGGCGTTATATACCGTGGACCTGCCAGTAAGCAGCGCAATAAGAGAGAGAGTGTGTGTGTGAGTGAGAGAGAGAGAGAGGGAGAGGGAAAGACAGAGATACTTTAAGATAAAGACATTTATTAGTTTAGTTTTGTCAAATAGGGGCCTACAAATTGATCTAAATTTCACATGAAAGTCTAATTGACTTCGCGAATAAATAAAAACTTGCTATTTGATAACTGGGAGATAGCGTACCATAAAATTTCTAAAATGTGACGAAGTGTCAGACCTTCACACCGCAAGCTAAATCTTTTCATCTATTCTTTTCTCTTTTCCTAGCTTTAGGAAACTGACGTTAACCTTTAGCATTACCAGGTTTTTTTTAGCGAAACTCAAAAGTTTTTGAGCGGTTAAGCGCGTTAATAACAACAGCAAATCGTAACTTGCTAAGCTGATCATCAAAGTCGTGCGTGGAATATTCGAGGTTAGCTGCGAGGGGTGAGAGTATCGACACGCCTAATAGTCCAGCGTGTAGAGCGACACGTAACGCCATGAAATTAAGATGAATTGAACTCTCTACCTGGCTCAAAAATCTCGGACAGAGTTCAATAGAAGCGGATATCCTGGATATACCAATATATATACACACACACACACACACACACACACATATATATATATATATATATATATAAATATAAGATATATCTTTTAATAGACCTTCCCCCTTAGAATGTGTACCATCCATCTCTTCTTCCTAAATGTATTAAGAAATAGGAAGAAGAGATGGATAGGACACATTCTAAGGGGGGAAGGTCTATTAAAAGAGGTTATAGAAGGTAGAATAGAAGGAAAAAGAGGCAGGGGCAGGCCGAGATTAGGTATGTTAGATTATTTAAAGACCCACTCATATGTGGAAATGAAGAGGAAGGCGGAAGACAGAGAAGAGTGGAGGCGTTATATACCATGGACCTGCCAGTAGGCAGTGCACTAAGAGATATATATATATACATATATATATATATATATATATATATATATATATATATATATATATATATACATATATACACATGTGTATATATATAGGCCTATATAAATATATATACATGTATATATATATATTTATATATATACATACACATTATATAAATAAATAAAAAATATATCTATATATATATATATATATATACTGTATATATAATATATATATATATATATATATATATATATATATATATATATATATAGGCGTATATATGTGTATATATATATAGATATATATATATATATATATCTACCAACTTTCTGCCTTTATACTTTTCAAGAGCACTCCATCGACCAATCATCTAGTTCCAATACGATGGCAATGCTTTTATCAACCCCTAAAGGCTCGTTAACATATTTGAGAGAATAATGCATCGTAGGCATTCCTCATCTATTCTGATATAATAGGGGCTTTAAAGTAACACAGAAATTTATAGTACTTATCACATATATATCTAATCAAGTTCTGAAGATAAATTTACATTTATTTATCATAAATTAGAAATAAATATAATGTATATGTAAATAACTATAGATTAATGTAATATAAATTTATATGTATTTATCATAAATTTATAATAGGTCTACTTCTAGGTCAATTCGTCGATATTATGTATTTACTCGGCATTACGCTCAGTGGTCCTAGTCATAAAACTCATTCACTTATTTATGTCCTCTTTCTATTTAATAATATACTAGTGCTTTGACAAATATTAGCAACACTATGGTTCCATCTCTACTTATATTATGTACAATAGTTAAAACTATATGCAAGTCTTATTTAAAAAATAAATATAGTTTATTAGCTCAAATGTAACCGTCGAATTCCTATAATTTTTATGCCATACGTTTCCTTGAAGAATTTCTGCAATTTATATATTTAATTTCCGAACCTGCTGCAGTCTATTTCCTAAAATTAAAATAAAACAGCTCAGTTGATAATTAATTGTGGTAAATTATCATGGCTAGCTGGCATGGCGGTACAATCTACCGAGTGAACAATAGCTCTGAATACCTGTGACATCATTGGTCACAACAGCAGGACAGCTGTCACCACCTCTACTGTCATCGAGGCTTTAGGAGGGCTAATTAGTTTCTCATTTAAATACCAGAAGCAACTGATGACGAGTATTTGGATTGTCAGGACTGACACGTGGTCAGATAATAATAATATGATTAGGGAGATGTTGAATTGAATCATGATAGGCTGTTCCCGTGTTGTATGAACCACGATGTACCACGGACCTGCCGCTCGGCAGAACATTAGAGAGAGAGAGAGAGAGAGAGAGAGAGACAGACACACAGACAGTGAGACGGATAGGCCAACTGTGAATCTTTTATGGTAAAATTCTTCAAGGAAACTTTCTACATATTCAAAACTTATAATTAACATATAATTACGTAATTACCTTATAATTACATATTCAAAAACTTATAGATATTTAAGGAAACTTATTACATTGAGAATTGTTCTACATTAACTAATAGAGCTTAAACGATGCTTTCTTTAAGTTTCTCGTAGTTCTAGGTGCTCCCGGCGCGTTCACTCGTCTCTAACCCATCGCTCCACAGGGGAAAATGTGTAGCTCATATAAATATATATATATATATATAAGCAAAATTAACATAAGTTACGTAATTATGTGAAACACGTACTCCGGCTTTGGTGATTATGGTGACAGATGTCACCATAGCGATAACAAGAATATTGAATAAAATATTACAAAATATATCAACAACTTTTAGATTAATATATTATATTTAAATTATTTTAAGTTACCAACAAGTTGATTTTTAAATTTTCTAATTCCGTAAACAAAACTTACACAACAAATCAGGGTTTCATGTTAATTTTAAGGTCAACGAGGAGAAAATATCTAACTACATTTCCTGATTATTAGCAATACGTATTTCAGCAAAAGCGGTATATCCTATAAATTTTCAAGAAATTAAAATAACAATAATTAATATTAAGTTACAGTATTGACGGAGGCATCATTGTAAAATAGGCCGGCATGACCCAATTAAATGGCTGTCTGTAAAATGTAGCAGACTTCATATTCAGCGTAATTAGTCATTTTCGAATGAAAAAAACCGAAATGTAAATCGCATCTTATAATGAAACTTCATAATACCATATGTAGTCCAAGAGTAATACACATAAATCGTAAGCCGGACACTGAATTCCATTTGCAATGCTTCACAGCCTATCATTATTATCATTTTTATTTGTTCTGCTATTAATCTATAATTTAGTTTCCTTATAATTTAAAATCTCTTTCGAAAATAATTCGGAAGCGCTAATCAAGTACGGCAAATGGAAACAAGCTCAAGATGACATCAGGAACTGTGAGCCGAAAGTTGTTTCATCAGATCCTCCAGTGAGACGTCTGGGTTAGACACAACCGTCTGATCGTCGGACGTCTGCAAAACAGACAAAACATCATATCAAAATAGCAACAAAACTTTAATTAAAAAAAGTAAACACACATTATAGTGAAATGATCAACTGTGTTGATATCTATCACTTTTAATACCACATGTTTAAACCGTAAGGCAATTTAGACCATTTTCCGTATAATCAGTCCAGTGAATGTCCGAGATTTTACTCTCAGATCAGCGCGGCTGGGATTCGAACCCACGAGGGTTCAAGATCTCAGGATCTGTCATTTAAAATTTCATGACGTTACCCCTACGATATGAAGACATTCAAAACTATAACAATACTATAACACAGGTCATTAGTAATGTTTATCGACGTAAGCAGCGCACAGCAGCAAGCTTGGGAGGCCTCATATGCAATGGTGCTTCCTACCATTCAGTAAGACACTAGTCAGTTATGAAGCACACTCGTTCGGCAGAGATTCAGTTAGTCAGAGATTCCATTGGGCAATGAATCAGGCATGATTTGGTTAGACAATGATTCCGATGACCAGAGATACAGTTTGGCAGATATTCAGTTAGACAATGATTCAGCTAGTCAGAAATTCAGTTATTAAGATATTCAGTTAGACAGAGATTGATTCAGTCAGAGATTCAGTTAGTCAGTTATTCAGATAGTCAAAGATTCAGTTAGACACTTTAAAGAGTAAAATTAGGGCTCCAAGACATAAATATAACAATAATATCTTTAAGACATATAAAACTCACAGAAAATTGTCAACATTAATGACAAATAGTTATAAAAGACATTAAATAAACCTATGACTGGTAATTCTAACTGACACAAACGATAGTCAAGTGTTCTAACGACAAGACCATCAGTGTTCCATGTCATCGAAGACAGGAGATGAAAGGACGCCACACTTTAAAAAAACTTAACTAGAAGAATTGTTAGGCGTAGAGTATCAGTGAAAGTTACCGCTGCTGATTTTCCAGGTGCTATACTGTAGGCGGCCTGTATGCCCTCGGGGAGGGATGGAACGTTAGAAGCAGCGAGTAAAGCTTCATCACTGCTTGTCTCGTCTACCAGCTCAATACCTGCATAGATTAGTTAATCAATCAATCAATCAATCAATCAATCAACAAATCAATAAATCAATAAATCAATCAAACAATCAATCAATTAATCAATCAATTAATCAATCAATCAATCGATCAATCCATCAACCATTCAATCAATTAATTAATCAATCAATCAATCAACAAATCAATTAATCAATCAATCAGTCAGTCAATGTATCTGTCAATGGTGTGTTATAATCTGTGCTGACGTTAACCTTAGCTTTACCAACTTTTTTTGCTGTGATGAACAAATAAACGATACTAAATACTAAGTAACAAGCTGGGACTTCAATGATAACCAATAGGGATTTCTTAATACTTGTTTTAAATTAAAAGTCACGTCGTTATCAAATTCTAAAATATATTGACTTGATTAAACAATCTATAGAAAGTTACTTTCAATATTACTATTCATTGCACCTTATAACAGCATCCATAATAATAAAACTAAATAAAAGACTAGCATCAAAATTTGTTAGCTACATAATATTTTGGTGACACTACAAAAACTTAATGTTAATTAAGGAAGCACATATTCTTTGATTATTATATCCTCTTTTATCTCAAACTTTCTGTCAACAGCAGGTCTAGGGCTCATATTCAAAATTTTGGCCTTCAATATTTTAAAGGAGCAGCCCATTTAAGCTGATCCCATCACAAAGGATATTCATATATAGCAAACCCTCAAGTAACTACTACTTAAAAAACCTCAAAGTTTTTGCTGACTCAATATGGAAATTTTTCATATTAGGAAAGGCTATTGCCAATCAATCAATCCTGAAAAGCTTCTGGAAAAAATTCAAAATGTTTAGTATGTAATTGATAATTGTGAAGTTGATCAAAGGAAGGTGTACAGAATTCAAGAGAAAATTGAATGAGCAAGGCTTGACATCACACCGCTCATAACCGTATCTCCTCGATAGTGCAGGAGCCTATGATCTACGTCTGCTCCTAGGCAAAGTCCATAGGGCAGGAGCCTATGATCTACGTCAGCTCCTAGGCTAAGTCCACTAACAAGTATGAAACCTTGGCCTTAAGTCCCTGAACACATTATTATCAGCGAAAAAAATCTAAAAATTATGATATAAACGAGGGTTCCATATTCTAAATAAAAAAATTACTTTTTACAGTCTATAGTGCGATGAAGCGATTTCTTTAAAAACGTAAAGTAGCATTAGTTATTAATTGATTGATTGAATGTCTGTAATTATTAATTGACAGGTTATTTGAATTTAATTGTTTACATGATCCATAAATTATGACACACCAAATTCATTATCCTGATGAAGAACTTCATCTTCTTGTTGTAAAGTTTCCTCAACAACAGGCCTAGCTTTTAGTTCTTTCTACAATACATAGTGAGATTCAGGTTAAAACCAGAAATAGAAAGTCCTTGACAATAGAGACACAAAATTACAAAATTTTCTTTTGGCTTCATACAAACGTGCTTCAGTTTCCTCACTTAGATTGATTTTTATTGTTTATTGTTATTTCCTTCTCTCTATGACTATTAGTATTCGCAGCCTATATAAACGGCACAATTAAGTGCAGTACTTTGCAGTCAGCGGGAATTAAAAAATTCTTTTAACATCCCAGAGGCTTTTAGTCAAATCTATTAGTAATCGGTCCAACAAGGCGGTGGCCATCCAATTACTAAACGAGGAGCCTGACATAGCTAAACATCGTCTATAAAAAGCATGCTTTACCAATCGTTAGAAACTCTTTCTGTTGCCTTTACAAAAGTAAAGGCTTGCTATATTACACAGATTAAATTAATAAACAAATATTTGTATTTCTTTATCAACATTTGTGACAACATTTCAAATAGAATACCATGGTTCTACGAGCATAGAGAAATAAAAAGTGAAAAATGTAACCCATGGTGTAATCTCTCCATCATCACCTTTCTACATATTGATATCAATAATTTCCTGTTTAGAATTCTATTAAATTAAACAGAGCTAACTCGAGTCTACCGCCTAATTCTATCTAACTGTTCTATCTATTCTAACTATACCTCTTGCTCACCAGGAAAGCAAGTAATTAACTAGGCCAATAGTTGATTAATCAACCCATGTAAATTGTAAAATTACTATGGATTGACATTAAATAGAACGTGATTTTACAGAATCCTTACAAGGACATTAAAGCAACCATAGCATAGTAAAGAAAAGGAATGTTCAAAGAAACAGTACAATTTAGAATCTACCTTGTATTAGTGAAATAAAGTCTATATATTGTTGCAATCGGAAGCAATTGTTGTAACGTAAAAATTTACCTGATGTTCGACCTGCTGCTTTCTACAGTTATTCTCATCACACTGTGGATTTGGTTTCATTGACATGGTAGGAAAGAAATCTTTTAGGGCATTGTAGCCCAAGTAGTAACTCACTTCACCAAATCCAAGTAAATACCTAACACCAAAATATTGTAACACCACATGTATGCTGATGGCAGAAGATCAAATCTCCTCAAATACTCAGTAAAAATAATGTAATAGCGTGAAGACAAGTTTTGAAGGCATAGTTTCACGATAGAACTACAAAAATCTAAACAGTAACGGACAGACAATAACATATGATATAAAGGATGTAGAGCTCAGCTGTTAACAGTCTATCAAAAATACAGCAATAACGAACTATCACGCATTCACAAATCTTACTAGATTCACTCATAATAAATGTTTGTGGCCGTTTATATTAGTAGCAATAATAATAATAAATAGGGGTTTACCGCCCGTTTTCATGCAAGAATGATATCAGGGGCGTTCCCCATAAAATACCAGTACAAATCGATTCACGCTTAAGATTTGAAAAAAAGTGCTGAAGAGAAAGCAAAAAGACCCTAAAAGGTGACGATGATAAAAAGGCCAGTTGATATAAATAAATATACGGTAGGATGAGAGTGTTTTCAAACCTTAAACATTTTTAGTAAGCTACCACTAGAGGTTTAATAACAAAAAGGGTCAACAGTGCATAACGTACAAAAATATTCACAACTGGCGAAACATGTTTATAGTTCAACACCAAACCGTCCTATACAGAAAATATTTTAAAATAGATTTAACTAATACCTATATTCCAGCATTCCAAATAGTTAAAAATCAACCAATCAATCGATGCAAATCGTTCATTACATACTAAGATTATATTATAAATAAATTAGTCAACCAATCAGTAAATTTGCAAAGCGAGTCATAGAGTATTAATAACATATATAGTTCAACTACTATGTCTGTCACATCAGACAACGGAGTGCAGGTAAAATGGACGCTTAAAACGTAATTACTACAAATTAGCCGCAATCTAACTTGAGAGAGTTCTGTACAAGAAGCCCGGCGACAATGCCCATAGTGGTCGGTAGGCTAGCAGCACAGACGCCCTCTTTCTTCAGTGTCTTCTCGTCAACCTGGGTGGCAACGACTAGAGGCGGGGCACACTGTACACAGAAATAGAATGTCCCAATAGCGTAGGGGTAACGTCATGAAGTTTTAAATGACAGATTCTGAGGTGAATTGAATCCTCGTGGGTTCGAATCCCAGTCGCGCTGAGCTGAGAGTAAAATCTCGGACATTCACTGGACTGGTTATAAGGAAAATGAACTAATTTGCCTAACGGTTTATACATATGGTACTAAAGTGATAGATATCAACTTAGTTGATCATTTCACTATAATGCATATTTACTTTTTTTTAAATTTAAATATCACAGACATTATCTGGATAATAGTGACGGCATTAATAGATAATGATATTGGTTAGTACTAAGCTATTTTTATATGCTTTAGTACTGGCTGGAGTCAGTGGCGATGTCGGTAAGATATTCGATCGCGGATCAGTATGTGCGGGGTTCAAATCCAGGGCTCGCCTGTCATTGACATCCCTTTCGAGTGAGGAAACTGACATTAGCCTTACCAGCCTTTATACACCAAAATATCACGGCTATTATCTGTACAACGACTACAATGGCAATTAATGATGGCCTAAAATAAAAATTATTATTTGCCTTGAATCTAAAATACGTATAGTTGAATGGCATAATACAAACATATTTTACTTCTATGTAGCACATGACTAAGTAGGATTTCCAAAATAAGGAGAGTTGCGAAAACGTACATCAAATAAACAAAAAAAATAACCTAATATTACATCATTAGTAACAATATCACGATGCGGGCTCTGAGTTCAAAATAATGTAAATGGTAATTTAAGTTAATTACCATTAAAATTATTTTAAACACCGAAAAAACTTTTCACCTAGTTAACGAGAAATGGCTATTAAGATGAAACAACTGTTATGTACAGTTGAAAGAAAAAGAAAGACGACACAACTCCAGGTCATAACATAACGTTCTAGAACGATCTATCTCATCAGATGCTATCTACACGCAAAGAAGCCAATATCTCCAATAAAATGAAACGCTCCACTGGTTACACGGCATCGTTTAAATGAGCAGAATGTTCAAAGGTTCAAAAGCCAGTTATATCGTCACAGAGAACAACTCTAAACTCGACTTACTTTTTATTCTTCGTGTATTCATGTTTGCAATGGCCTTAAACGTTTTTGTTATAATCAGAAACGAAATTAATAATTGCACAGCGTAATCTTCAATAACATGATTTAACTAATATAGTCCAACACTTTCCAGTAATGACGGATCAATTCAGCGATGACCTACACTCGTCTACAGTTACTCGCTAATTACTATACCTTCATCTATTGATATTAATTAATATCAATATAAAATTATATTAACAGTAAGGAACTTTTTACTTATTGTTAATCAACGCACTGACTCAGAAAGGGATAGATGGCTTGTCTATTCAGAGAAATCCTTCCTTCTTTGACTTCATTGGTTAAACGCCCAGCACAGGTTCAGTTGCCCGTCTAGAAAGATATCAGTGACGGGGAAGCAGTGGATTTCTGTACCTGCAGATCCACAGTCGGACACCTTACTGACAAACTACCTCCTCACCCCGTCCATAAATTTAAAAATTAAATGGAAACGAATGATTAAATTTTATTTTATTTGACGGAGTCGGTAGAGCAGGGTATTAGAAGACGGAACTTGTGAAATCAGGTAATTTATGTAATATATGCAAATCCCAGTGTTGTATTCGGGTTGCTTGAGTAGCAGACCAACCCACGTAAAAGCACGTGTCGTAAAAGGCGACATAAAAATAAGATCCAAACCAACGTCAGAAAGGGCATTCGGTTGGTGAGCCCCTAGGCTCAATAAATTGTTACAAAATTTAAAACTAATGGAATTGTATGGGCATATTGTGATTGGTGCGGGAAAGAGACGATTAGAGAAGGTCTATTCTTACCCCGACCCTGGTTAAACTGGAATTCTAGAGAAGACGATGATTTTATTTATGCAATCAAAACATTAACTTAATAATTGCAACAATATTTGAACTATTAACCGAATAATTTACTCAAACAGATAACTATGGTACTCACAGCAAAGCAAGCAGTCTGACCAGGAATCAGGAACTGAATATGACCAGAGACAGCGTTCTCACTGACACCTGACTCAAACCATTTCTGTCCCAGCTCGTTACACGCCTGAGGAATACAATCAAGATCAATCAATCAATAAGAATTTAACGTCCGGTTCCTCGACATAAGGAAATGTCAGGGACGTCATCATCATCTTCATCTACCCTTGAATATCAGTTTAGCTAGGCTTGGAAAATCAAGACATGAAAACAAAGATAAAAAAGTACAGCCTACGTACTTTTTAGTACTTATGAAAAATGATCTCAACCGTTCGTCTCAGGTCTACTAAGCTCATGGTAAGACAGAAAGAAATATTCAAGAAGCGAAAGTAACTCATTTTGTAAAATAAAGCAATTCAACAGAAGACATTTTTTTATCCGAATATTTTTAACAAAATACTACCAAAGAAATGTCCTGAAATGAATGAAAGAATGAGGATAGAGATTAAAATGAAGACGAAGAGTAGAGGTAATGAGTAAATCAAGCTAGATTGACAAAGCTAGGGACACTGTGATAACCTGGCCTTCAGCTCTTGAGTTCAGTTCAATGGCACACCACGATATTCTCATAATCGAAGTCCAGACGATAAACTAAGATGAAGACGAGGTCATGAAAAAATCTTTTTCAAATTAGCAATTTAGAAAATAAATTGTGCTCAAAAGAGAAAAATAACAAATATACGTACGGCATTGATTGTCATTCTAGCTTCAAAATTGTCCACACAACTTAGTACCAAATCAACAGGTCTTGCGCCTGACTTACTGCCTAACCTAGAAAAGCAGTTAAGATTTTCAATAAAATTATCCAACACACATAGCAACAAAGCATCAGGTTCTTCCTATGTAAGGGCCCTATATATACAGCACCGCAATAAACTAATTACATATGAATTAAACCAATTAAGATATACACTACTACTACATTGCAAGTAGAGTATATTAGAAAAGGTATGATGTTAGAATCTCTTTCATGACGAAAATTCTATAAGAGACACAATTGAATATTAGTTTTTAACAATAAATAGCCTAAATAAAGGAGCCTAAGCTGAACCTAATGGATGACACTTTTATTGATAAACAATACCGTTTTTTTGTTTTAATTTAATATTTTATCTTAATTCGTTAAATTGTTTCTCATATACTTTACTATATTACTTATAATTTTCTACATTTCAGTATACATTTATTTTCTTCTAATTCACGATAATGGATTTAACATATTTGTTTTAAAATTTTTCACTTTTTTACCGCGCTTTTTAGCCATATATTTAAACACCTTTGTGTCCTAGAATGTTTTTCCTTTACTTTAATTGGTTGATTTCTTTCTGCTTCACCCACAGAAAGAAATCATTTCCAGTTTTTTATGCCATAGATGTGTTTTCATTGCTCTTTCTTTCCATTTATCTTGTTTTAGCTCTTACTACTCCATATACGACCAACCATTTCACGGGCAGTTCCATTGACCATATTTCTTCCTCATGCAAACTCATTTATCAACCTATACCGTATGCCTCCGTTTGTCAATGCCTTGATTCTTTACCTTTGCCATACTTTTCTAAATCCTATCTTCATTCTGTTTCACTTAATCTCACTTCTAAACGACATATAAACGTCATTCTTACCTTTCTCTTAATATTAGTAGGCGATGTTGAGTTGAATCCTGGCCCTGTTTCTTCTGTTTCTAACCTGTCCACTTACTGCCTCAATATTCGGTCTGCCACAACTATCACAAAAAACCTAAACAAACCCGAACTCATTCAACAGTTTATTCTTGACGAGTCCATTGATATTCTGTTTTTGACAGAATCATGGCTCTCTCCTGACACTCCACCTGCTGTCCTTAACTCTCTCACTCCCCGTGACTATTCCATTCAACATGTCGGTCGTTCTTCTGGTCATGGTGGTGGCATCGCTGCTGTTTTTAGGTCAACTTTTTCTTTCTCTGTTTGTAACTGTTCTCCATTTTTATCCTTTGAATATATGTCGTTCCGTCTTGTATGCAAATCCAAATCCTATATCTTTTTGATTGTCTACAGACCACCTTCTTTATCCAAGGCCAATTTAATTTCTGATTTTTCCTTGCTTCTTGAAGATATTGCCTCATCACCCACTGATTTAATAATTATGGGTGATTTCAACATCCACTTTGATTCCGATGACTATTATTCTTCTGCCTTTTTATCAACACTTGATGCCTTTGATCTCACACAACATATATCTTCCCCTACTCACTCCTCTGGTCACATTCTTGATCTGCTTATTACTCGAAATAACATGTCATTTCTTGATCATGCTTATTACTCGAAATAACATGTCATTTCTTGATCATGGAATCTCTGATCCTTCATTATCAGATCACAGTGCAATTTTCTGTAAATTGCCTGTTGCTGTTAATGTACACCCTTCCAGAACACTTAAAACTTATAGAAAACTCTCTTCTATTAACATTGACACCTTCTCTGCTGATATTGTGTCCTCTTCTTTGTATTCTAATCCATCTTCAACTGTTGCCGAATATTCAGCTCAATTTAGCTCTGTACTTTCTTCCATATTACACAAACATGCCCCTCTCACAACCATTCATTGCCGCTCAAACCCTAGGAAACCATTCATTTCTGAAAGTTCAGGAAAGATCTGAAAAATCCACCTGAACTACAAAATCCAGACATTAAGTCCAAATACCTCAAACATAGAAAATTATTAAATAAAATGATTAGTTCTGCTAAAAGCTTGTATTATCAAAATCTAATCTCGCAGAATCAAAATTGCCCCAAGAAGTTATGGGGAGCACTCGATTCTCTGCTTGATCGCACCATTCTCAAGTCACTCCCCTCTAGCTCCTCACCATCATCTCTTGCTACCTCTTTCCTCAACTTTTTCGATGACAAAATTGCCACACTCTGTAGCTCTATACCCTCAAACTCTATTGACACGGACAACACCATTTCTGTAAATATGCCTGAGCCACCACTACTTTCTAATTTTGAACCAGCTAAACCGGAAGAAATATGCAATTTTATTCTTCGCTCAACCGACTTATCTTGCTGCCTTGATGTTATTCCTACACGATTACTGAAATCCTGTATTGATGTTTTAGTTGCTCATATTACATACTTAATCAACCTCTCACTCTCAGAAGGTATCTTCCCAACCTCCTCAAACAAGCAGTTGTATCTCCTTTGCTAAAAAAGCCTTCTCTACCAAAAGATGATCTTTCCAGTTACCGTCCTATTTCCAATCTTAACTTCATCTCTAAACTTCTTGAAAAGGTAATTTATACCCGTTTATGCCCTCATCTTGATTCTTTCCCTTCTCTTTCTCATTATCAATCTGCCTATAGCAAACTCCATTCTACTGAAACCGCTCTTCTTCGTATACATAATGATCTTAGCTTGGCCATGAGTAGCAAACAGGTTTCGGCCTTGGTTCTTCTAGATCTCTCTGCTGCCTTTGATACAATTGATCATGGCATTCTAATAAATAGGCTTAAATCTTGTTTTGGCATTTCTGATTCTGCTTTTTCCCTTCTTACATCATATCTCTCATGTCGCACACAATCAGTTGTTATTGGTCAAAATCGCTCTTCTGAACTACCCCTCCTACGTGGTGTTCCTCAAGGTTCAGTGTTAGGTCCATTGCTCTTCTCTTTATATATCACTCCTCTTAGCTACTTACTTGCTCAGTCTTCCATAAATTTTCATTTCTATGCAGACGACACTCAACTGTATATCTCCTTTTCTAATCATGATTCCGATCAGAAACTGGCCCATCTCTCATCCATTCTAGACAAGGTATATTACTGGTTTTGTGCTAACCGTCTTGCTGTTAATCCCTCCAAAACTGAATACCTTTTAATTGGCACTCCTTTGCAAAGAAGTAAAATTACCAATAACTCTGTTAATTTTCAGAATCTTGCTCTTTCACCTTCTTTCACCCATCCCTTACTAGAAATTCAGCCACTATCCTTGCTAATTCTATAGTTCATTCAAAGCTCGACTACTGTAATTCATTATTACATGGATTGCCTACTTCTTCTCTCAATCGTTTACAGCACGTCCAAAATTCTCTTGCACGTGTTGTTTGCAAGTCCTCTCGACTTCAATTTCGCTCTCCTTCTTTACTTCGCAGACTTCACTGGCTCCCTGTTAATCAATGCATAAAATATAAAATAGCTCTATTAACTTTCAAAACTCTGCGATTTGACAAGCCTTCTTACTTATCTGAAATTTTTCTTCCCTATCGTCCCTCAAGTTCACTTCGTTCCACCGATGCCAATCTTCTCTCTGTTCCAAATATTCTCACATCATTGGGCAGACGTTCTTTTTCTTATGCAGCACCCACAACCTGGAACTCTTTACCTGCTAATTTTCGCTTTTGTTCTTCTCTCTCAACATTCTCTAGCAAGCTTAAGACTTACCTTTTCCCACCATTGACATAATCAATCTACCCTGACCATTTTTGATCACCGGACTGGCTTTCGTTTAGGACCTTACTTCTCCTCAGCACATTTATTTTGCAGATTGGTCTGGGTGAATTGATCTGTAGTGATGTGTGCTGTTGGGGACGTCCCAGACATCATCCCTGGATGAGGAAACGGACGTTAAACCTTTATTATTAATATTAAATGAAAGATTAACAAAAATTAAAATTAAACCTAGAGATTAATTTACATGAAGTTATTCAATCAAAGACAAGATTTGTTCCATGTACAACAATCTGGCACACAGAAATAAAAGCAGAAGCAAGTAGCTAAGCCTGAGTCAGTTATATACAAAATTACAAACGGCAATAAATGGTAGTGCAATAAATATTCCAAATTAGTGTACACGGTTTTGTTTCAAAACGGACCTTAACTAGTAGCTAAGATGTCATTCAGGAATCTCTCCAGTTAAAGTCAGAAATCATACTATTAATTTGCTGCAAAGCAATTAACAATAATTTACTCAGCAACGCTCCAGAGTTCTATTAGACACAGAATCTCCAACACGATGAGATACCTACTGAACAACTAAAGGCTCAAGCCACATTTAACGTCAGTTTCCTTCTCGACAGCATGTCAGTAGTGACGGGGTGAGCACTGAATTTGCACCCTGCATCTACCGATCAGCTGTCGATCAAAATATCATCCAGCCATCGAATCAGCATTCGACCTGAGAGATGAAAAGCTACTTAATGACGTCAACAGATCACAGACGGCTCTCACCTGATCTTATCGACAAAGTGCTGGTAGTGATCAACGAGAGTGATGTTGTAGTTAAACGCCTCGAACTCGACATCCGGGTTGATAGCCCTACAAAACACCAGACCAGTGGGTTAAACTTATACAACAACGCTAACAGAACCAAGCTTTCAATCTGCTTTTACATTCAAAGCAACTCTAAGAGACTGGCGAAGGAAAAAAAACAGAATCAACTTTAATATTGCATTTATTTGTATAATTGCTACGTTACAAGATATATACTATACAAATGAAATAAAAAATACACTTTTAAATAAAGAAGTTACACAAAACATTACATAACATAACATTTACTGAGTCAGGAAGCAATTATGCAATTATTACAATTAAGCAATTATTACAATAACTACAAAGGACTTGATCATAAAGGACGATGAATATGACATAAAATGATAGGATAAACTGAAATCCAATCAGACTTACTGCAGCGTAGTGACAGCAGCGTCGACTTTACTCATGCCCGACTGATGAGGTTGAAAGAATAGGCGGTTCATGTTTGCTAGCTCCACCTTATCATAGTCGAACAAGATCAGCTGTGGTAGGTATTCAATCATACAGTAAAAACCATCAAAACTGGATTTATAAAAATAATAAGTGTAATTGAAAGCATCATCATCATCATTATCATCTTCCCTTGAATCCCAGTTTAACCAGGGGCGGGATACAAATAGATCGTCTCAAATCCGTTATTGAAAGTTATCGTCTCATTATCCGTTATTGTTTTGAAATCTGTTATTGAAAGCATGTAAACATTAAATTCATCCAAAGGTTTTAATTGCTAAATCAACCAATCCATCATATCCGTCAACTGAAATAAAAATAAAAGCATATGAGGATACACACAGGTGAGCGCCCGTACCAGTGCAAAAAAGTTCAGACTGGCATTCAATCAGGTGAGCAACCTAAATCGTCATGTAGGATATGCTCACTTTGGTCCACCAACCAAGAATAGTGACAGTGCTTCAAGCTGTTAATTAACTACATCCAGTATATTAAAGCACAATAAAACCATTAATTAGTTCATTAAGATTTAAGGTTCATTGATTTGGAAATTTATATTGTTTAAATTTAAATTTAAAAAAGAAATTCATAGGTACAGTTGATTTACATCTGTGCTACAGTGTTAATATGTGGTGTATTTAAGTCGTAATACGTTGGCAATGTGATTTTGTTGCGTTAAATGTATGGTGCAGTACCGAGTTTATGCGATTGATGCAATAACCCAATTTAAAAAAATAACGAATTCATTGTCTAAATTAATCTACTATAATGTCTCCAGTTCATCAGTAGCAGAGTCAAATATTCAACACTAAACGCCTGCAGTCAACCGTCATCATAATTCTGCGATGGAGACAAAATTACTTCAACCTTGGTTCACCCCCCACTGGACCTGAAAGCTCAGACTACGTCTAAATCAATGGATCGGCACAGTCTGTAGCCACAAGTCAAAACTTCTGAAGCCAAAATGAATTACATGTACACCCTGTAAAGCGGTACAGGCTTCATGTGTACAGCAATGAATAGATCTGGATACAGCGGTACAGGTTTCAACTGTACCGCAACGAATAGAGAAAGGTTTAAACTGTACCGCAACGAATAGGGCTGAATATAGCGAAAAAAGTTCAAATGAGCCGCAACGAATAGAGCTGGAAACAACGGTACAGCTTCAAGCTTCAACAATAACGTCATATTTCAACAGCCTCAAGATGTCGTCATGTTGTCCTTATTTCAACAGCCTTTAATTATAATAAACTAAATTACAGCAGAGGTTCTCACACGCATCAACAATACAATACTACACCCAAAGACTCCAGAGGTTCATGCATGTACCAGAATGAATCAACCGCTACCTGACCTACAGTCAACCTACATTACTTCTATACCGTACACCGAATTTTCTGGAATGCAACATTTCGGAGTTATATAGAAACCAATCATCATACGAACACGGAATGCCCAACGGTAAGACACAGGACTAGCCATTTACTTACAAGAGCAACAGTTTAATTCTGCTGATACGAGTGGCAATACAACTACGCCATCAAAAAATTATTTACACGATGAAGCAGCTCAAAACAGCGACCCAAACGTTCAGGGTTCTAGTCTAGCGATGAAATCGACACGCAAAACAACCACCAAACAGTCCTATCTGCCACATACCAAGGTCAGTGATTATCAGTCAGATTATTAATGCAAGACTGCGCTCTTCAGTTTCACAAGAAAGCAGATTTAGTGGCGCACAGAAAGAAGTTTTACTTCGTAGCGAAAGAGACTTGCAATGTGTGTGAAAAGACGTTTGAAGACGGACCATCCCTCACAAAGCACACCAGGACGAACACGGGTGAACGACAGTACCAGTGCATTGGCGTTAAGTCAGGTGAGTAATCTTTATCGTCATGAACGACGAGCTCACTCTGGACCATCTCAGACTACCACAAAAAACGATGGCAGTGCTACAGGCTGCTAATTTACTAGATCCAGTAAATTAAAATATTTGAAGCCTATATAAAATGTTAAAGCGTACTGAAGCCTATGATTAGTTCATTAAGATTTTAGCTTCATTAATTTTATTTTATACCACAATTTAACAAAAGATATATGCTAATTAATGAATCATTAAATCCATCAATTAATCCATTAATCAATGATTCAATCAATAAAGCAATTTATTTGCTCTATAAAATCTTAATAGCACAATGAAGCCATTGATTCCTTTGCTTAGATTTTAACCTTCTTTGGTGGGTTTCATGCAAATGCTAGAGCAAATCTAAATATTCAATTGCGTGATACTATTGTGATACATCTATAATATAATTTCCATACTCATACTATAAAAAATACTACTTTGAAATAAATTAAATGCATAGAGACTATTTTTCGTTGTCTTCGATGAATTTGACTACACAAATACCGCAATGGTATGTGTTTTGTATTAAATTGATCAATATGCTAGTTCATGTGCTTTTGCACTTGTTATATTGAGCTTATATATTTTCCACATTAACCTTGTTTTTAACTTTGATTCTCTTAATAATTTACTTAAGCAAAAATGCCTATTATTTTATTTATATATAGGATCTCAAAAAATATTTTGATATTTCGTTTATATTCATGTGGTGCTATAAAATTTGTTATCCTGAAATAAAGAAATTTTTTTTGCATGATACTGTACTATTACATAAAATAAAATAATTGAAGCACATTCAATAATTTAACTGCAATTCTGCAACAAAATTTTGATGAAAGAAAGCATGTCAAATATTACTGAAATCAATCAATAAAATAAATAAATAAATTAATCACACAATCTTCTCAGTTCCGATAAAAAACACTAGCATAAATTGAAAGGAGGGTCACTACAGATCCGTAGCAGTAGGTCTTTATTCCATATTCAAATCTGGAAGTCATAAAAGTAATATAATATATAAACAATAAACAATAGCTTATTGTAAATCATAGCTACTTTTAATCTATTTTATCTCTCATTTATATATCTTTCATTTTGATATCTTTCATTTTGTACTGTCTAGAAGCATATAAAGGAATTTTCAATTTTTTTAAATAAATTTTTTTAAAATCCAAACTACTCACAAATTTTGAGTTCAATCTTTTATTAATGGCATATTTTACATCCTACAGGAAAGCTATGGATAACACAGATATCAACACCAAATAAAAACACTGTCCTTGTTGGCTCTTCAGAAACCGCTAGAAGTTTTTTTTGTACTTATTGCAGATTTATATATACAGTATATATTTATATATCCCTGTTCTAGTGTACGTTCTAGTGAAAGCCTTCATGAACTAAATACGTGCAAGACTTTCCAAGTTATTTACCACTTCTAGGCCACTGTATTGATGCAGTGAACGAGGATTTTCGCTTTCCCCTCTTGAGAATCTCAGAAGATGGATGGTCAGAAAAAATAATTGCTCTGCTCCTGCTACACTTAGATATATATTACAAAAGCTTAGTTTGATTAATATAAATAAAAACATTAAAGATTATTTCAGAATCTCCGAGTGAAGCCCGGATTTATTGGAAGCAGAAATATCTTAATTCTTGATTTTGTTCTTGTGGTACATTCTTGAGTACGAATGGATAAAGGTTCATTCATCCTTGAATACTATCATTTGAAGAACCACCATCAGTAAGTTCATCAGTAGGTCCAGGAGAGAGTTGAGGTTGCAAGTTGCAAAAATACATATCTGCTGGACTGCAGGTGTAAGTGTATGAAAAACTATCTTGCCTATATTGTATTGAGCACAAACAACATTAATAGCAACACGAGCAGAAATATGACGTAGTATATCAAATAAAACACACATTTACGCTGGAAAAGGTGATCAATTATACATTTTTTCTGGGTACAGAAAGGATAAGTGATCCAACATAAATTGGTAATGGTGTTTGCAGACAATTACTACGACGAAAAGATAAGAGAATGGCAGTATCGTTTCTATTGTGCTCAATGCTGTTGTGCACAATTAATTGCATAGAGAAGTAGCAGCAGTATTGTAATCTCTTGAACATCATCTATTTGGGGCCTTTTCAGTATAATATGAACTAAATTACATCAAACTTGTCACTAAAAGTATATTTCGAGTCAAACAAATCTTTATGCACTAACTGAGCAGCCTGAACTAAATGTACGGCATGTGTACGCTATCTGTATCAGCTGGTCATGCCTGACATGCTTGAGACAAAGACAAACTTAAATGGTCTTCGAACACAAGATTTGTTCCGTGTCCATTTCCAGTAAAAACCTCGATCATATCAGGAAAATAACTTGACATTCGCTCATTAAAACGAGTGGCATTATTATCTTTATGGTATTATTTACAACTAGCTGATGTAGGCGTGAAAAATAAGAATAAAAAAACAACTGAAATACAGAAGTTCAACTATTACGAATGTCTTCAGTGTAAGCAATAAGTTCTGCAAATGCGATACCACTAAATTCACTAACATTTTCAAAGTTACTGTAAACAACAGCTTTGCTTCGTTCTGCTTGATTATATAGAGCCACCACGCGAAAGATACTCTGCTTCTCTCGCAACAAGGTCAACTTCATTAAAGAGTTGAGCACAAGTGTCAAGTTCTTACACTTTAATCAACATCTAAAATTCTAACTTGCCATAATTTATCAGCCTTCATGTTAGATTCAATTGAGAAACAAAAACAGTTACAAAATTTTAAGCAATGCTAAATGCTCCAGTAATTCTGGGCTCAGACCACATACATATCTTCCTCAATAAATGATAATGAATCTGAGCTACCTGATTGACATGAAAGTTCGGCAGCTGCCAGCAATTTGTGTTAATTGTTATTATCAAGTTTACCAAATTACTATGTACAAAGCAAACAGTAATGCAGACTTTTACAATACCTTTCCTATTCCACATCTTGTTAGCATTTCAGCTGTGACACTTCCAACTCCTCCTATTCCCACAATAGCAACAGAGAAGTCCCGAATTTTCTGCAAACATAGAGCAATGTTCAACAAACTGCTAATAAAAAAAATTAAAACTAATAACAGACAACCTTGGTCACTAACTACATACATGTATAATATAGACAGACCTTTTATAAAAGGTATTTACTTTGAAAATCACCCTATACATTTTTTCATTCGTTGGAGACGCAACCATGCAAACATAAACTTGAGTGTTTTACGGAAGGCAACTGCAATGTAATATATCCTAAAAATGTAATATATCCTTGCTAAATATTCTATCTCGACATATATTAAATGTAAATTAAGACATATGTTTATCATCATTTGATAAGTAATTTAAATATAATTTGTTTGTAATTTTTAAAATACCATTCTGTTAATAAATAAAGAAATACATAATAAATATATGTGAATATATTGAACATTGCCAGCCGTCAATATAAGCACACACCCCTCCCACTCTTCCACCCTCCCCCACTAGGCTTTGTTTATTATGTAAGCAGAGCTAACACTACATATTACAAAAGGTCTATAGCCTATATTGAATAAATAAAAGAAGTCATTTTAGTGAATCTTCTGCTATTTGCTTAAGTACTAAAGATTACACCATTTAATATTTGTCTAGTTTAATTTTATTTTATATTCAATTAACTTACTTTGCAAATGAAAGCATAATGAATTTTAAAATTAACAATTAATAATAGATTAATTTTATTTAACATAAAGTTTACAATAAAATCTTCACACATTAAGGGCAGAAACTATCAAACAATACATTCATCATCTTAATATAATTGTTTTAAAAACTCTAGAATATTATTCAAATAATTACATTCAATAGTTTATGACCATCACAGTTTCGCTACACACCATACCTACAAGGACTTAGGTGCAGCAAGACTTTTTAGACGCCATACCAACAAGGTGCAGAAAGATTTATGACTATTTTTCATATATTAGCTATGTGATGTAGTAAAACAAAGCAGCTTATTTAGAGTTCTTCATTTGACTTAAAATACATTTACATATTGCACTTCATTACATTACCAGCATCATAAACCATCATAAACCAACAGTCCTTTTTATTTATTTTCATTTTGCCTCAATATTGTATGCATACACAAATGTAAGGATACAAATTATAGTAAATGCTTTCTTACAAAATAAGAAATAAATGTTTAAATAGAAATTACCTCATAATTGTTGACAATTCCCATTCGTTTCAATGCCATAAGTCGACTGAAAACATATGCATATTATTTTACAGATCATTGTGGTGAAAATTCTATAAATTACACAGCCTAATAGACATGCTTTAAGCCAAAAGTATTCATAATAACAAGGCTATAGTAGAGTTTAACATCAACTTTCCCTCTTGAAAGCACGTCAGTGACAGGGATCTGCACCTACCGAACAACGGTATGAGAACTTACGTCTTCATTCAAAAGTTTCACTATTACAAGAATTTCACAAATCTAAAACAGTCATGCAAAAAGCTGAGACAGGAACAGATGTAATTAAATATCTAAACAACATAACATTACAGAGTCAGGAAGCAATTACATGCTTGTTTAGGACTCACTAAACACTTAACTAACACCAATTGTCATTAATAACAACTCATAGTTTAATATAATTATAACACCTTACAAGGCTTTACATACTTATCATATCTATTCTTAAATTGATTGACAGATTCGGCTTCAACAACACTATCTAGCACACCGTTCCAAACACCAACAACTCTTTGACTGAAAAATTCTTACATATCTCAAGTCTACTTCTACGTTTAATTAACTTATATTAGTATCCTCTAGTTCTGCTATTATTCGCTAATTGAAACCAATTGTTATAATTTACTTTACTGAATTCATTAAGCATCTTATACACTGCTATTACATCGCCTCTAACCCTCCTCTCTTCTAAAGGTATCAATCCAGTGCATTTAAGCGATATTCATAATTGACATTGCTACATTTCTTAATTAATCTTGTTGCTCTAGCTTGAAGTTTCTCTAAATTCTCTATATTTTTCTTTAGATAGGGACACCAAGCCTGAACACAATATTCAAGTTTGAGTCAACCCAATGCCTTATATAATTTTAATATAATATCTTTTCTTCTACTTGTCATTGTTCTTTTATGATACATATAACACCATTTGCAATATTGGCAGCTTTATTAGATTGCTCATTAAATTTTAATGAATTATCCACTATTACAGATTATTAATTATTCACTAAATATTACTCTCTCAGAAGTAGTGTGTTTTTCGGTGTGTTGTTAAAAATAACTCAGACAAAATGATTTCAATTATTAACCTATACTATTATAATATGGCATAAGAAAAAACAACCACAAAAGCTACCTGTATGGATTGGAATCGACGACTTCAGAACTCATTTCGGGTATCTTTTCTCTACCAGCTGTTTTCTTCAACGTTTCACCACCTACCGGCTTTTCACCGGTGCCACCACATTGCTTTAGCTGGTGCTCAAGCTCGGCAATTCTGGCCTTTAATTCATTGACCGACTCCATAGCTTATAGGGAATTAGGAAATTAGGGCAGAACTAAAATGCTAGAGAATTTAAAATCAGTTTTTATTATTATCTCAGTTTATATTTCAGTGCTTACATTTCAATCATAGCCCCTCCCATTTACAAGTGAGCTTTGCTGTTGCTTCTTCTTATTTAACTTAACAAAGCTAAAATAAAAAATGTTATACTGAGATGTTCATCGAAGATGGATGATGATGCTGCAGTTTGTCTAAAATATAGTTTTTGTGTAGTTATTTTAGAGATTCACTGGTTTAAGTTGAAAAATTAAGAAAGAACGGTGCGTGAAGTTAACAGATGTGCAACCACTTGTTAAGGATTTTCTTCTTGAGCAGCCTATATACGACATGTCTGTGCAGTAGCCAGATGTTTAGTTTACATTAGAAAAACTCAACAAAATATTTTTTAGACTTTTTCTACTAATTTTATATTATTTGACATTTGATTGCAATTCTTATCCTAATTTTATGAAGTTGGCTATTTTTGCTAAACTTGTATAATTGGATAGTAAAATTATATTTTTCTTATATTACTAATTATTTCCAAGAAGAGTTGTATTTACAATTCACTGTCTAAACAGTCATTTAAACATTTTATCAATAGCATAGGTTTATAAACGACACTGTACACTATTTTGCTTGCTCATATTTAAGGCCTATTCTTCCAACTCACTGGAGTTGACTAATGGGCCGACTGAAAATCCCTCTACATAGTGTTTTGTAGGTATTGCATTTGTTTTTTTATAGAAACTATATTAGTTAGGTATTATTGAACAAGATCTGCAGGCTGTATTGTGCCTCTAATTGTGCCGGTAATATAAAGAGTATTAAGAGTATTATTAGAGTATTAGAGACATATAAAGTAATTTTCTGACATAGAGTACACTGGATCACTGAAATAGATTGTGAAAAATGTAAGATTTGGAAGTTTACAGAAAATAAATTTGTTAAGATTTTGATTCAGATCGTGGGTAAATATATGGTGTAAATTATGCCTAATTTTCTCTAGAATATGCCGATATTGAATTTCAGCTGCTGAATAAGAGGAGAGATTTTTGAATATAATTTGTTATCAACCATTTCACGATAACTCGTCAATTTGTCATAGATTAGCCGCTACCCGTATTACGGGCTAACGGAAAAGAATTTTTAAGTGTAATGATGGATTCTCCGGGGGAAGATAGTCATATGGAGGCAGGAGGACAGGGTGAAGAAATGTTTCCAGGTCTAATACACTTGGATGATGAGGACTACTCCATGGAAGGGTAATTACTTGAAGTTATTTTTAAATTCATTCATTAATTTTAAATTCATTGCAATAAGGAACTGTTTTTTTTTAAAGGATTTTCATCTAAAGTCTGCCACAAAGAAGTTTTCAGGAATAGCATTGTACCTTGAAGCATAGTGACTATAGTTGTAGTATATTATTGCAGTGACTTAAAAATTAAAATATTGCATCGTTGTCATTGTCATCTTTCCTTGAATCACAGTTTAACTAGGGTCGGGATATGAATAGGCCTTCTCCACTCCTCCCTGCCCCATATCATATCAGCCAATCCACTATTTTTAATATCGCTCTTATTCACTGCTTCACACGTCAGCTGTGGTGTTTCTGGAGCCCGTGGCTGGAGGCTTGGCTGGAGCAGTGGCGTTGTTGGTAAGATATTAGACTGCGGATCAGTATGTGCGGGGTTCAAATCCTGGGCTTGCCCGTCACTGACATCGCTTTCGAGTGAGGAAACTGACGTTAACACTAGCTTTACCAGCTTTTTACCTCTCTCTAACTTAACTTCCATCTCATCCCTCCAAATTCTCTTCACTATATTCCCCTCTGCCTTTTTCACTTTATGATCATATCATCTCAATCTTGACTGCGCAGTCTATCCCTAATCCCCTCAACACTCAAATTCATTCTCTCTTATTCATAAACTCTTCGTAATATTTAGTTTAAATTTGCCTGAAAATAGTTAATTGTAGTATTGTATCCAGTAGAAGAATTAGCATTGTATCCTGTGTTTTAGTACATGTGTAATAACTGCTGTGGCTTACAAATGTAATGATTGTGTTTTAAGATAGGTGACAAAAACTAAAATTGTAATATACATGCAACTCAATGATATAATGATCCTATAAAACTGTCTGCCACATTCTAGATATTATCTTAATGGGATGGATACTATCTCAGTTTTTAAAATAGGTTACGAAAAAATAAAATTGTAATATACATGTAATTCAATAAAAATGATCCTATAATACTGTCTGCTACATTCTAGATATTATCTTAATGGGATGGATACTATCTCAGACTCGCGTCATATGGAGACTTATCAGGCGGGGATGAACGACGAAGCGGAAGACGATGAGAATATGTATTATGAGAGAATTTCTGTATCTGAACTAACGGATCAGTGCATAATACCAACTCTGAGCCAAGCCATTCACACTATATATCCTCTGCTGTTGCTGTGCCTGGCCAGTAGAGTTACTAACATTGTTTGTCATAAAGGTATTAGTTATTTTAAGATAATCTAATTTTCTATACAAACGTTGCTGTTATAAACCTGTAATTTCATAATCGTTTCCTAAATTTAAGACCTTTGTACTAAATTTGCGTGTGCTAATCATCACCATCATCTTCCCTTAAATCCCAGTTTAACCAGGGTCGGGATACAAAAAGACTATCTTTTATCCATTCTTTTAAGTTTTGTGGCAATATCTGGAGCCTAGGCGCTCACCAACCGAATGCCCTTTCTGACGTTGGTATGGATCTTAGTGGTTTAGTCGCCTTCTACGACATGTGCAGTCACCGGTTGGTCAAATTCTTCAAACGACCCGGACACAACACAGGGAGTACTAATACTAATGAGCAGTATTAATTATGTGCGCAAAATATTACGTTTATGGCTCAGCTGTTAAATAGATTGCATAGTCACTAATTTTCACTGAATTACAAAAGTTTTATTCTTGGCAGAGTCAGGCGGAAAGTAAAATAAGTCGCAAAGTAGATCAGTAATTAGGTCTTACTACCATGGTGGGTCAGCTATTTGAAATAAATTCCGTATTTAATTTCTGTGGAGGACTTTGAACGATTTTTGAGTTATGTAGAGGTCTAATAAGTGACTTTTTAATAATTTCATTAAAGTAGTTAGTAATTTAATAATTTTAATTAAGTAATAAAATAAGATTGGGTTTACTTGTTTGTCATAACATATATATTCTAATCATGGCATATGTTCTCTTCGTGAGATCAGCTCTCATTACTTTCTACACGCAATTCAGAATGCATCGTAAATTTATGTTCATGATATTAAACTCTAGTGTTTTTGTTTTCTGCTTAGTGTTCGCATCCAATCCATCCTGCGGGAGAACGATATCCTGTATGCTTCTCTCGGTGTTTGGATTTGCGGGATTGAGTATATTCTATCAGGAGAATATGATATTTGTGCTGATGCTAATCGTTCTCGTTTACCCTCTTCTCTCTCTCACGCACAACAAGTGTCATGGCTGGAGCGGCATATCTGTCTCGGTCGTCTCTCTAGTCTATCTATTAACATGGTGAGTCTATCGACGTATTGGCTGATATTTATAATATAATTATTATATTTCTTTTTAAAAGAAATTTTTAACTCTAAAAAATTATTAAGCTATAATTTAATGCTACAAATACTATAATTTAAGTGTACTATTATTTAATGCTAAAAATTGCTAGAATTTAAAAATTAAAACATTTATGGACGTAGTTAATATCATATATGTTGGAGCAATCTGGAATAATGGTTTTGGGCGCAATATAGCTACGTTATGTATTTTAGAATATGATATGTGCTTCCATAGTTAAACTACTAGATTTATTAAAAGATTTCTCGTTTAATACCATTAATTAAGTCTTTTAGAGATTTTAACCAAGGCCTTTTGCTTTTCAAGTAAGTTTTATTCGAATGTAGCCATCTAACGTTTTTGATGCTAACTAAAGTTTTTAACAAATGCTATGTTACATTTAAAATTTGCAAATTTTGAAATTTTCTGATGCATGACATAAATATTAAAGAGTAAGATTGGCAGATTAATGATATTGGATTTAAAATGTTAGATTAAAAAGGAAAGTCAATTCGTAAGTTTATGGGATATCATCTAATTCCGTGAGACAGTTAAATTTAATGCCATACATGTAAGTTATTTTCTTTGTTATGGAATGCCAAAAAGCAATCCCAGATGGTTATATTTTCACAGAAAGGATCTCACTAACAGTGGTAACTATTTATTTATTTATTTACCTAAAGCATTGCAAAATTTACGGTACAAATATCTGCTTATTAGTAATGATTATTAATTATTATTAATTATTGATAGTTAATTATACTTAGTAGTAAATATTCTGAACATTTTAATTGAGTAAACTTGAATTATTTTAATTTTGTAGTGAGCTTGTTGTAGTCAAGCAGGCAGATTGGCATCAGATTAGAGGTGAGCTTTAGCTCTATTTAGTATATTTATCTTATCTAGAAATTTGAGATGTTGACTCCTTGTAAGCGACTTCAGCACAATCGATTTGAATCATTCATTTGGCGATATTTCGCTTAACATTGCTTTAGTTTAGTTTACAAGTTTGACAGTGCATGGAATACTTTTATGTTTTGTTATATCTTGCTTAGTGTTAGTTTTTAGAATGGTAAACTGTTTCTGTTATTATTTTCTTTGATTATCTTTTGTAGCATTAACATGAGTGATTTATGGCTTTAATTATATACTCTTTAAAGGCTGTAAGGTTGATGTTAACGTGAGTTTCATTTCTCAAGAAGGTTATCTGTGATGGGCAAGCCCAGGATTTGAACCCCGTGCATACTGATCCACAGTTGGATAATTTACTAACATTGTACAGGCAGGAACCAGTTGCATTGTCGTTAAGATATCAGTTTAGTTTTCTGCGATCTGGTTACTGCTAATAGCTTAAAATTACCATTGTAAAAGAGGATTTATCAATTACTAGGAACGTAACATAACGTGGTTTTGAAAGTTTAGAAGACTAACTAGTCCTGGCCTCTTCCTTCTGATGTGAATAAATAGCATCGCTGTAGTGAAGACAATTATTTTGCTAACTAAAGTGATATATAAAATGAATAATTGCTAAAGACTTATTACTGTATTTCCTCCTCCCTAGATTCATGTCAGGGAGATGAATTAGATACTGATGCTGCCAGTGCTACTAATTCTATACTACTAATGCTACGAATAATATTAATGCTACATAGTGCTACTAATGCTACTAGTACTATTAATGCTACTAGTACTACTAATTCAACTAATGCTACTAATAATACTAGTATCAATAATGCTACTAGTGCTACTTGTACTACTAATGCTACTTGTACTACTAATGCTACTTGTACTTCTAATACTGCTAATGCTACTAGTACTAATGCTACTAATGCTATTTGTTAGGCGCTCAGATGATTCTTGTGATGAAGATGATATCGCTGGCCTTTGACCTCGACACTGGAGCGGTGAGGGAACTGCCTGGTCTGATGGAGTACTCTGGCTATGTGCTCCACTGCGGCTCTGTCATGTTTGGTCCATGGACGAGCTATCAGGAATACCATTCTATGCTCACACAGCCTGATGACAGGATATTTGTGGTATGACTGCGATACAGAATGTCTCTTCTTAATGAATAATATTAGGCGTGCTAATTTGCCAAAAAGACAAACCTCTTCATAATAACAATAATAGTAAAGGTTTAACGTCTGTTTCCTGATCCAGGGATGATGTAAGGGATGTCCCCAACAGTTATAATTTTTAATCTGTATTATAATTCCTTATTCAGATCTGTTAAAACGCTTCAGAGACCTGTGTAATTGTGTTATTTTGAAGCTAGTTGCTATTTATATGCCTTAATTTACTAATTTATGAAGAATTGCAATGAGCGTAGAGCTCTTAAAATCTCTCCGCACTATTGCGCATAGTCCAGTAGAAACAGCTAGTGACTAAGCTTTGAATATCGCAATAGTTCAAAGGCTGTATCGCCAGCGCCCCCCGCTAAGGGGCCTGTACTCCTCGTTCAGGTGCCTGTCCTTCTCGTTCAGGTGCCTGTGCTCCTGGTTCAGGTGCCTGTGCTCCTCGTTCAGGTGCCTGTGCTACTCGTTCAGGTGCATATGCTCCTCGTTCAGGTGCCTGTGCTCCTCTTTCAGGTGCTTGTGCTCCTCGTTCAGGTGCCTGTGCTCCTAGTTCAGGTGCCTGTGCTCCTCGTTCAGGTGCCTGTGCTCCTCGTTCAGGAGTCTGTGCTCCTCGTTCAGATGCCTGTGCCTCTCGTTCAAGTGCCTTCGCTCCTCGTTCAGGTGCATTCGCTCCTCGTTCAGGTGCCTGTGCTCCTCGTTCAGGTGCCTGTGCTCCTCTTTCAGGTGCCTGCGCACCTAGTTCAGGTGCCTGTGCTCTTCGTTCAGGTGCCTGTGCTCCTCGTTCAGGTGCCTTTGCTCCTCATTCAGGTGCCTGTGCTCCTCGTACAGGTGCCTGTGCTCCTCGTACAGTTGCCTGTTGGTAACTGGTGTGCTGTGTGAGAGATGATTTTAGAGAATATTTTGCTTTTATTTTTACTAAAGAGAGACTTTGTAAGATTTTATAGTTGAAGATAGTTATGTTTTGGTGATTGTGTGGTATATGTGCTTAGGCTCAAGTTCTCACGGCTTACTGTTTTCTGCTATATGTTTTCACTGCTTGATGTGTCAACATATGCTATATGCTATCACTGCTTACTCTCTGCTAAATATTATCACTGCTTACTCTCTGAAAAATTTTCTCATTGCTTACAGTATGCTAAATGTAATCAGTGCTTGCTAAATGTTCTCACTGTTTGCTGTATGCTAAATATTCTCATTGCTTGCTGTATGCTAAATGTTCTCATTGCTTACGGTCTGCTAAATGGTATCACTGCTTACTATCTGCTAAATGGTATCACTGCTTACTGCCTGCTAAATGGTATCACTGCTTACTGTCTGCTAAATATTATGACTGCTTACTGTCTGATAAATTTTATCACTGTTTGCTGTCTGATAAATGGTATCACTGCTTACTGTCTGCTAAATCTTATCATTGCTTACTGTCTGCTAAATCTTATCACTGCTTACTGTCTGATAAATGTTACCACTGCTTGCTGTCTGCTAAATATTATGACTGCTTACTCTCTGCTAAATTTTCTCATTGCTTGCTGTCTGCTAAATGTTCTCAAGGCTTTTTGTTTCTAAATGTTATCATTGTTTGCTAGCTGATAAATGTTATCATTGCTTGCTGTCTGCTAAATATTATCACTACTTGCTGTCTGCTAAATGTGCTAAAAGTACTAGAAGTTCTATGTGAGAAACGTACATAATTATATGGAAACTTTGTATAGACTGTAAGTTTTTAAATATCAGAATTTTGTTGTTGTTGTGTAGGATTTCTATTGGGTGATGAAGTTGTGCACTTCTCTTACACTTGCTCTAATCTGTGTGCTAATGTCAACATGCTTCTATCACTGGGTGCTTCTTGACACTTCTTTTATGTAAGTATTCTTCTTCTTGCAGATTAGTCTGGGTGAATTGATCTGTAGTGATGTGTGCTGTTGGGGACGTCCCTGACATCACCCCTGGAGGAGGAAACGGACATTAAACCTTTATTATTATTATTGTTATTATTATTATTATTAAAGAACTATATGTTTTTACAGTTGTCCTGCTCATGACCGAAAGGTCTCTCAGGAAACCGGAAACCTTTGTAGTTGATGCATAATGTTATCTTTGTGTAGTGTAATCTTTATGCAATGTAATCTTTACATATTGCATTCTCTGTGTAATGTAATCTTTGTGCAATGTAATCTTTGTGTAATATACTCATTTTGTAACATAATCTTTGTGTAATGTAGTCTTAATGCAATGTCATATTTTTGTAATGCAACATTTACGCAATGTAATCATTATGTATTGTAATCTGTGTGCAATGTAATCTTTGTGTAATGTAATCTTACTGTAATTTAGTCTTTGTGTAATGTAATCTTTGTGTAATTTAATCTTTGTGTAATTTAATCTTTGTGTAATGTAATCTTTGTGTAATGTAATCTTTGTGTAATTTAATATCTGTCTACTCTTGCTTTTACATTTTATTGCTCTACTATTTCCAAGTTCTAGTAAGCTGTTAATTGTGCATCTATGTGTGATATATCTAGTTAACGATATAAAGGAAATTTATTTAACCAACTAGTATCGATTAGTCTCTAGCTACTGTGAAAAATAATATTAACGTACGCGACTTGTACTCTACTTGGTGATTGAGAATTATATTTTTGCGCTAATGTATAGAGGCATAGTGATTAAAACCTTTGATCTATTCAAAGAATGTTACAATGCTTTACGTTTGTGTGCATTTTCCTTGCATTTGCGTCGTCAATATTCTTAGAGGTGCACAAAGGAGGGAAATTAGCAGAAATCAGGAAGGAAATTCAAGGAAATTCATACATTAGTCATTGCTTTTTTTGAAATTTAAGTCTAAATAACTTTTGCTAATATTTTTAGCGTTTTAAATATAAACTTATAGGTTTAGGAGTTTCCAAATCTTGTCATGCTGTAAGATTTAGCAAAAATTTAGCAAAACGTTTAGTGAAGCATGAATTGAAGTGTTCCAGCAGATCACATAACTAACATTTAATTTTAAATGAACTCATCGTGAAGGTTTTGTTGTTAGACTTCAATTAAAGATCTAACTTGTCTGATCAGATGGATGATAGCGTATCGAGATGCAGCGTCATTTCGCTTCAGCCATTATTTTGTCTGCTACCTGTCTGAGCTAACACAGACCATGACTGGACTGGGAGGATCTAGAACCAGCAGCGGTGAAACGCGGTGGTACGTAATTTGTTCATGGCCTTTTATCATCATCATCATCGTCCCTTGAATCCCAGTTTAACTAGGGTCGGGATACGAATAGACTGCCTCAAATCCTCTCAGTCCTACATCATATCATCTGTCAATCCCCTATTTGAGACTTTTCCATTCGTTAAAATTTTTGTAGCAGTTTCTAGGTTCTCACCAACCGAATGCTCTTTCTGACGTTGGTATGGATCTTAGTGCTTTAGTCGCCTTCTACGACACGTGAAACGCAGTGGTACATAATTTATTCGTGGCCTTCTAACATTATAAAATGTGTATATCTTTTCGACTTAAAAATTTCATCGCTGGGTCGCACTTCTCAATAAAAGTACCACGTTGTTTCATTGTTTACTGTCTTATGTTATTTTTTATCATCTTCAGTTAGTGCATTAGTAACTTCAACACAGCATTTTCTATAGTAAGTTCTTTGAAATTTGTATTGCTTTTAACTTTTGAAACTCCTACAGATTTATTTTTAAAATGCTTAAATATTTCTTGTCGTATTATATTTCAGCTAGTTTTTCTATAAATTCTTATTATTTTGGATATTCTTTTGCAATATTTTGAAAACTTGCACCTCGTGATTGTTTTTAAATTGATTAATTTCTTTGCAATTTTCTTAATTTGTTATTTACTTTGATAGGAAGAAAATATGTATTATTAATTTACAGGGATATTACGACGACACGAGTCTTTCATATAGAGTTTCCGCGGTCTCTGGTTGAAGTCGTCACCGGTTGGAATCTGCCAATGCACTACTGGCTCAAAACATGTATGGCTCTTTCTCTGTCTACCTATATGCAGTCCTTGTTATCCTGTGATGCGTGCATAGAATAATAATATAATATTAATAATAATAGCGATAATAATTTCACCACGTTTTATTATTATTATTAACAACGAAAACTTATATAGCAGTGTCATGGCCGAACTCGGTCTTCGAGACTACTTTACAGAAAGGGTTCGATAGTAATCATAAGCTAAATAACAATTACATTTAAATTAATATCTAAACTAGTAAAAAAAGTATTGTTTGTAAAAGTATTGCTCAAATCATTTTTATCAAATCTCTGGTTCTTTACACCCGGGGTAAAAAAGAAAATGAAACTTTAAGAAATAAAATAAAATAATAAAATAATAATAATAAAGGTTTTACGTCCATTTCCTCATCCAAGGATGATGGCAGGGACGTTATATTATACAGTCATGTCTATATTAAATTTGTCTGTTTTTTTCAACAATGTGTATGTTTTTTGAGTCTTGAAACTTTATGCAATATGGTATCGGGCTAGTTTGCAGATTGATTGAGGTGTATATACTTTTAATATTTGACTTCTTTCCTGTTTTCTGATTAAAAGTATGGTGTAACGTTCAACTTAAATTTCATATTTTGCCGTTTTGTTACGTATTGCAGTATATTAGCTGTTGATTACACTGTTTGTTAATGTGTGTAATATTATATATATATATATATATATATATATATATATATATATATATATATACTGTATATATATAATTTTTACTTATAATGCACTTACTGTGGTTTTCTATGCAGATGTGTTTAAGAACGCTAAACCATTGGGAAACTTTGCTGCAATACTTCTAACTTATGCTGCCAGCTCTGTATTACATGTTAGTGGAAATTTGTATTCAATTTCTCTTTCAAACTTAGTGTAAATATATATTTTGTTGGAAGATATTTAGCCAAATAACCTGAAAAATCGGAAAATGTTCAGACGCCCTTGATAGGCTATTGTTGCCTGTTACTTTTTCTCCCTCCTTCAAGTGTTCTGCAAAAGGGCAGGTCCACAACTAATCCACATATATAATTATATATCTAATCGCAGTCTGTTTTGTGTTATATAATGATCACTTCATCTACTATTAAGGGTATTAAAGGGTATTTCATTAAGGGTATTGTCTCTATGATAAACATTGAGATAATACCCTTACTGAATTATAGCTTTGTAGCCAACTCGTGGAAAGAATGTTTTTGTCTACCTCTGAATGAACGAGATGCTTTTCTTTATTTTAATTGCTTCTTACGACAATTCACAAGAACTGTCAATTCTACTTTGACCGGTCGTAATGCAGGAGCGAACTAAGCCAATGCCAAGTTTAACGTCAGTTTCCTATCTTAAAGCATATTGTTTCCAATTTTAAATTTCCCATTTTAAATTCCTATTTGTAATTTGCAATTTATTTTCATATATTTCCTATCTTAAAGCATATCACTGGCGAGGAGAACACTAGATTTAAACCCTTCAACTACTTCTCCGTGTCGAATAATTTGCCGACAAGCCACTGGCTCAGTCCAAATTGAACAAATACATCATAGTAACACTGCTGCATTGTAACACTGTATGCTTTGTTGTATTGGGCAGGGTCTGAACTTTCAGCTCTCATCAGTTCTACTCTCTCTGGGATTCTACACTTACATAGAGTATGGTGTGTAAGAGTTCTTATTTTATTTTGCGTGCAGTATGTTGAGATGTTAACATAATTCCCTTGGAAAATTAATAAATTCTTTAATTAAATGATAATCATTATAGTTTATGGTATGGTGCCAGATTTTTATTATTATTTAAATACATTTTGGAGTCTTTTTATAGTTGTGTGTCACTATAATATTTTATTATATTAAAATTTTATTTAGACTTTCTATGTTTTTAGTGCTGAGGAGAAGATTGGGGGAATCCTTCAGTGCTTGCATTGAAGCGAGACGATGTAAACCAGAGTGCAAGCATACTTATAAAGCGGTAAGTAGCTTGTTGTCAGTCTGTTCCAAGCATGCTTATAAAGTGGTACTTTGGTTGTTTTTGTTGTCTGGTGCTTTCATGCTTATAAAGCAGTACATAGGTTGTTGTTGTCAGTCTGTTGCTTGCTAATAAAGCGGTACGTGGGTTATTTTTGTTGTCTGGAGCTTGATGCGTGTAAAGTAATGCAGAAGTTGTTGTCAATCTTTTGCAAACTTTTTAATAGCCAATTCCTACCTAAATCCAAGAAGTTAAAAATGAACAGTTAAGTCATAAAGCCAATGTTAGCATCAGTTCATTTCTCAAAAGAGATATCTGTGATGGGCTAGTCCAGGATTTGAACCCATACATACTGATCTTCAGTCGGATATCTTCTCGACATCGCCAGTGGCTCCAGCCAATAAGTGTCAGCTGCTGACTAGTCGAATATCTTTTATCTTAACCTTTTACGTGATACTGTGTGACCATAGATTGAGACGCTTGAAAACCTGTCTTCAAGGCTTTTTAGCGTCATTTTCTGCGTCATCTTGATGATGTTTGGACTGTTTAACTGAAAGTTGGACCTGTAGCGTCCAGCTGGTCCGGCGAGTGTGCTATATGCTCGGTCATCCTTCAGGTTATCCTTTCTTATGAAATAATCTGACGGCAATGAGCTTATTTACGACTATGGTCATCATCGTCATCATCTTCCTTTGAATACCAGTTTAACTATAGAGTCGGGATACGAATAGACATTCTCAAAACCTCTCTGTCCTACATCATATCATCAGTATTTACGATTACGTTCATAAATGTATAAAATCATTTTACATTTAGCGACTGTAAATATATTTTGTTGCAGACACATCTATATGTTATACTGACTAACATTGGATTTGGGTTCCTGGCTGCATTTCACCTCGCATACCTGGGTCTGATGTTTGACAGCAGTACCGGTGAAGAAGAGGTTGTGTTTTGTTACTAAGAGAGAGAGACAGAGACAGAGAGAGAGTGAGAAAGAGGCAGAGAGTTTATTTATTTCAGAACCACATCCCATTAAAAAAAGCCAATGTTAAAGTCATTTTGCTCACTCGAAAGCGATGTCAGTGACGGGTGAGCCCACCACATACTGATCCGCGGGCGAATAATTTACCGACATCGCCACAGGCGGGAGCCAATGGCGATGGTACTTACAATAATACTTACAAATTATCGAAGTCGACAATGCAGATATAATTGGTAGCAGAAAATAATTCCATAACTTCAATAGTCCATAGCAGAATTAATACATTAAATGCATTCACTTCATGGTTCAGAAAATTTATGACTTATCAAAATCTACACTCAAATGACTTGTAACTCGCTGTGCTTTAATTTTAAGAGTTAAGAAAGGTTTTGCTTACTAGTCCAATATATCGTGAAATAGACCTGCATATCTGATAATATCTGTATAAATGTACTCAAATTTCATATGAAATATTTAGACATATTTAATATTAAATATTTAGTAAATATATAAGTTTAACATTTGAAATGCCAAAAATGTTCGTGATCTTTATTTAAAGCTTTATTGATCAAGATTTTAAATATTAAAAATATTTCCAATTTATTCAAAATATTATTGTTCTGTTTTAATTTTTCTCGCTCTACTTTGAACTAAAACCTGCCACTTTGGTGCAGGGCCATCAGAAATACTTACTGGAAGGATCGACGACAGAAAATAAAGTCATATTGAAATCGAAGAGATGAAAAGAAGCCTTAAAACCACTCATGAATGAAAATAGATTAAATTGGCCTAAAATATGTTTGTATTTAATAATAAAATAAGATACAATTAAATATTTAATCAGTTTGATTGATTGATTTTCACTTGCAGGGTTACAGTATGGACCACACTCTGTCCAAGTGGTCCAGCCTAGGTTACACGAGTCATTGGGTAGCACTGGCTACCTACCTATTCTATGTTCTCATCTAGCAGTTATTCATTCTTTTATTTATTTACCGTTTTATTTTATTGCATAGAGCCGAAGTATTTGTAGGTTTTGGGCGTATTGATTATATTAAATGTAGTGGTTCATTGTGGTTGCTGGACGTGTTCTACTCTTAGTAAATGTTTACCTGTATAGGGAGTTACATGACTGGTCCATGCTCAGTATAGCTTTGGCAATAGTTTTCTCTATTTTAGCCATTATTATCTATCTCTCTTTCTATTCTTATTTCTTTCTTATTCGTTCTTTTTTTAAATTTTTATTCTTCCTTATTTCTTAAATTCTTTATGTGGCTTATGAAGTCATAGAATGTTTAAAATAATTTTGAACAAGGTATCTAATGTTAATTCACTGTGCATTAATTTTAAAAATTTGAGTTATATGGAATTAGTGTCCACGTCAAGGTCTTCACAAGTCAGTGCCAATATTTACTTGTTTACCTTTTTATGATAATGGTCTCCTTTGCGAAAATATAAGTTGCTTAATTTTGTTGGAAATGTAAGTACTTGCTAGACCTCAATCAGTGTTCAGTGATTTTTTGTTGAGCTTATTTATTATTATACTCGATGCTGTGAACTCTTTAGATTTCTCGGTTACAACTGTTTCATATTTAGGATGAGAGTGTGTGTTTCTTAATCATGTGGTGCCAACGTTTAGTTCATGAGCCAGACCAATCTAAGCCTGGTCTCTTCTTCTCTTTCAAAGCTCTGAAGCAGTCGTTGAACTTATGCTGAGGTTAAAGCCGCGACTTTGTCTTTTTATGAAGAAAATGATGTTAGAACATTAGTATTATTATTATTGTTACTACTATTATTACTATTATTTACTATTCTAATGCTCAGGCATAAAAGATCTGTGACTAAAAATATAAAACGATTTATTAAATTGAAATATCAGCCAGGTATAAAGAAAGTATTAAAGTAAATCGTCCTTACTCTTAAGATGTCATATCTGCGAATGTGCTGCGAATGCAAGCAGTACTATTATTATTATTATTTTTATTTTTTTATTTTTTATTTCTTTTTTACCCCAGTGTAAAGAACCTGTGGTTTGATAAAAACGATTCAAGCAATACGTGCTGAATCGCCGCCCGGCTACTCGAGGTCATCAATCGGCTTAAAAGAATTATTGAAGCAGACTGTTATTATTATTATTATTATTTATTTAATTTTTTTTTCTATTTATTATTATTGGAAAAATAAATAAAATATTATTATTTGTATTAATGTTGTGCGACTGTTACAAAAGGGGTTTGCCGTTGTGTGTATATATGTATAGTTGTCTCATAAAATGTATGCTATTTTCAAAAGCTTATTGTATTGTATTATTATTACTAGTATTAGTATTATTGCGCTGAGGTTTTCGTCAGATACTTCTTGAATTGTGATCCTATAGTGTAATGTGTACTTAGATTCTCCTGTTATATTGAGTTACTTGAGTATGTTAGTGCAGCTATTTGTCAGTAGATGAACTTTTTTTGCTATATTTTTAATAATTTTATTGCAGTGTTGTACAAGATTATACTTCGATGTGTGCAAAATTTCATTTCGTGTCATTTCCGTTATTAAAGTGTTTCACGTTCAGAAATTTTAATAATTATATTTTTATCCTAAAACCTTTTAGATTCAAGTGTTTAAATATATGTGTGCATAGTCCATATGCTCAATAATTGGTTAGTGCAAAATATGAAATTTAAAAAAATATATAATTATTAATTACTAATTATAATGTAATTATATTTATTAATTACTAATTAAAATCTAATTATGTATAATTATATTACATTTATATTCTGTATTTGTATAGGCCTAGTTTTAGTGTTACATATTGGTATCACAACAGTGGATTTATAGTACGTAATTGTAACACATGTAATAGTACAGGAAAATACAAGATACGTTTCCAAGTACCGTATAAAGATTTATTAGTACTAGTTAAATTTGTTATTCAAATTCTACGATGTCTTTGTTTCCGATTTAAGCATGTTGAAGTAACTTAAACTTGGTTCATCTTAGGCATGTAACAAATTTATGGACTGCAAAAGTTGGGCAAGAATGTAGAAGACCAGTGAATATAGGCAAAATCTAAAGTAAGCTACCCCAGGAAGAATATATGCTAAAACTATCTAACATGATTTAGATTTGATAGGAGTTGTCTGATCAATTGCAAATATCAATGAAAACAGAGAATCGTAGTCTATGGTTTTAGCGCATTTTTTGATCATTGAAAGGTGTATTAATAAATAAACATATACATGTAGATACGACCATTTAACAAATCATTCATGGAGTGAAGAATAATAGTAAATTATAGTAACTTTTAAAACTTTTTTCCAATATAAATGATAATATATGGTTACGGAGGAACGTCTGGTAGATTAATCATGTTCTCGTTCTATCTGTTTTGTGCGCTAAGACAGTTGATAGACTCTTTAAACAGAAACAGGAACCAAGAATAGAAAAGAAATCTTGTAAAGATAATCATGGAAACTCGTGTTTATGTCGCTTGTGAAGCAAATGAGTAAATGTATAAGTCACCGTAGCTATGTGCGGTTTTAGAGTAAGACCAGTGAGAATGTTACATGAAGTATTAACTGTATAGGTGATTCATAATTAATTAATTAATTAATTAATTAATTATTTTCCTGTAGGTGACTGATAATGTTTGACTATTCTAAGACGAATATCATTTCAATTTAGACTTTCACAGTTTAAGACAAATGATAAATTTTTGGATGCAATATTTTTTCACAAATTTTTTACAATAGTGAGAAGTTTTATTAAATAGATTACACTAAATCAGGCTTTTGTGAAGCAATTTTTGAAATGATTAAAATGCACTATAAATATCCTGGTAAATTTTCGTCTCTTCTATTGTTACATTTGTATAATCAAAATAGTGTTAGAATTTCTCTTTTCTGTTGATTACGTACTGAGTAGTTATTCTGCAGTGGTAGTTTGAGTATCCGTTACAATATTCCTGCAGAGTATTTTATAATTCTATGTGACTGCATAGATTTACGTATTTAAAAATATTAAATACGGGGATGCTATTGTATTGTTTGCATAATTCTAATAAGTTTAATTAATTGATGAGCTTAGCAATATCATGGAAATCGTAACCTGTGCAATGGTTTTAATTATCAGTAGTTATTGTCTTTTCTTATCTTGATTTTTCCAAATAGTCAACTGCTGCGACTCTTGCTGATGTTTGATGCTATTTATTAGTTATTCTCTTCTTTTATCTCTACCACTATATTTTGTAATCATGAACAGATATGATCTTAATAGAAACGATAAATGAGCACCTAACTGTGATTATCACTTAATTACTATTACTTTGGACTGACTTTCTGGATTTTTGAATTTGCACAGTTTCTGGACCTTCCTTTTGCTCGCCGGCTTGATTTTGTCTCAATAGTGCTCGATGTTGTCATTGATGACTGTCGCACTCTAATTGTTGTTATTATTATTATTATTTTTTTACCCCGGTGTAAAGAACCTGGGGTTTGATAAAAACGATTCAAGCAATACGTGCTGAATCGCCGCCCGGCTACTCGAGGTCATCAATAATAATAATTGTTATTATTATTATTATTATTACCATAAATACCATAAATAGAGTTATCCTCGGTTTTTTCCTTGACGTAGGTTCCGGTTAATTGCGATCTCTGCTTATCTCTTCTCGGTCATTCTGAGGATAGATATGTGAAGAATGCAATTAAAATAAAAGCAAGTCAATGAAAGAGGTGAGAGAAAGGCCGACCATCCACAGCTGGTTGTATGGTATTAAGAACACATAGAGATTTGCGCTGATGATGTCTGTACACAAAGTTGAGCCTCTGCATAGATGCAGATAGATCATACACAGATATTAGTACAAACCAGTCAAAACCAGTCAAAACCAGTCTGAAGTCCATCACAGATATTCTTCTCGATATTTTTTAATGTAAACTTGCCAGCCCCAATTGTTGGTGATGGATATTACTTCATCCTCATCGAAAGATATGATGTCAAGGAGCCTAGTATATTCATATGTAGACCTTTGTACATTGTTGTGAATGTTTATTTTCTTTATTCTTAACAATTTATTGCGGTACAAATTGAAATATCAAATAATTTAATGATTTTTTGTATTAAGTAATATTATAAATTATATTTATAAAGTTATTGTACTTACTTGCTATTATACATGTATTTAAATTTTTTAATGTAGTTAGTGTTATGACAGTGAAAATTTGTTGTAATCTAGCCCATTTATACTTATTTATACTTTTATATAAATTTGAGACCGTGTGACGAAAAAGTTGATCTTTTCAATTGACTCACTTCCATTACCTCCATTTGCTTCACTTTCATAACCTTCATTTAATCTGCTTTCGTTACTTCCATCTGGCCCACTTCGTAATGTTCTGATATGCTCTCTCGTAAACTCGGTCTTCGTAAACTTTGTTGTCATCGTCTGTTGCGTTGGAATCTGTTGATGTAAAGTCTGCTTGAGAGTCCCTGAAATTGCTTAGACCTATGACGAGGAACCGGACTTTATATTCTTATTGATTGATTGATTGATTGATTATGATCAACTTTCACTTGTTAAATAAGTTCATGTTGAAGGCACTCAGATTCCTGATAACAATGTAGTACTTTTGTCGTCATTTGTAACCGGCAAAGCATTTTGCTACAATAACGTATTTTTATTCTAATTAATTTCGCGCAGCGGATGTGTACAATTAGATAATTAAAAATAATACAAGACTTTAAGAAGCCAATTTATATTAAATAGAAGTAAAATAACAATATTTCTATTGGGCTCACTGCATTCCATGAATTTAATTATGGAAGTCTATAAGAGTGGTGCTTGTTATGTAATTGTAGTATCGAAAGACGTTTTTCTAAAGATCTCTACTAATAGATTTTTTGATTATTCTAATCGAAACGCTATATTTAATTTGACTTTTATATGCCATTAAGAACTTAACTCCTATCTATAGGTCACTTGACGAACTATGACCATTTTAATTTTTATAAAACCTTGTTAATATTATGATCGTTGTATTTTGACTATATTATGAATGTAGACGTATATTTTTCTAGACGTATCAAGTATTCCTAATAATTATTGCATAAAATACTACGTAATTATTATTACATAAGTATTATGTAAGTATGAATTTCTATATAGTAATGAAAGTATTTTGTAATAATTATTACGCAAGTACTAAGTAAGTATGGACTTCTATGTTGTGAACGTTGTCTAATGTAAACAACCTTTAAAAATACTATGAATAATCTACTGCTTGGTTGTCATCTGCTTATGTGTAATCTTGCCATCTGTTTGACTCGTTCTCATAACAGAAATGGGTGGAGTCTTGAGAAGGGTGGGGCTATGACTCTTTCTCATAACAGAAATGGGTGGAGTCTTTAGAAGGGTGGGACTATGACTCTTTCTCATAACAGAAATGGGTGGAGTCCTTAGAAGGGTGGGGCTATGACTCTTTCTCATAACAGAAATGGGTGGAGTCTTTAGAAGGTTGTGAGGCTATTCTCTTCTGAGTGTAAAAAAAAATTAACAGTGTTGGATGAAAAATTTCAATAAGTCTGGTGTTTGAAACATTTATTGACCGCTGTTGAAAAATTACTGCATAAATATCTTCTACCAAATCATTATAATTATTATTTATAATTATTATTTGTTCATGTCAACTCTTAAGCGATCAGGATTTGAAATCAACAGGCTACAGTGCTGAATTCCTTAGGCTACTTTTGTCAATATCTGAATAGTGTCCAATTAATACTTTTTCGTGTGTGATGATCATATGCTCCATTAATTATCAGATGGTTGAAGTTAATCAGAACTGGGTGTGAACTGTGAAAATCACGCACTGTAGTTAAGAATAGCTTAGAATAGTTAAGAATAGCTGAATAGCGTAGTGGTAACGTCATGAAGTTTTAAATAACAGATCCTGAGGGGAATTTAACCATCGTGGATTTGAATCATAGCTGATCATTTTACTATAATGCGTGTTTACTTTTTATTGTTTTTTAAAATTAATTTAGTAAAATATTTGGTTTCAGATGAACGAGCTTTTAATTGAAATAAGTTTCTTATTTGGCTTCTATTATTCTATTTGATTTTATTCTTAGTTGGCTGTCTCATATCAGCTATATTCGTAGTTGCTTATATACTATGTAGATGGGGCGTGAAGGCATATACCTCTGTATATTAGTGATGTATTTGATGATTAGAGATATTAGATGTTGAATATGCTCTTGGTATGTAGAAATTGGAATATTTACGTTTGCATACTATAGTACTGCATTTTGTTAATTAATTTACATCTGCATTATGTAAATTTAATGACATTTGTCATTGCAGTTTTTTTGCCAGTACTGTACCAATATTGCCAGTACTAATACTCTATCATCAACATGCAATTGAAGTTGTGACCTTGGTAGTAATGAACAACTTTTACCCAAATTGGATGTTTCATGAAATTTAATGTAGAACTATTTAAATTATATTCAGATGACATTTGGAACAAGGTGACCATATTGCACTACAAGTTGTCTAAATTGTTAAATTCTTTGGATAACCAAGACCCAAACCAACTTCAAAAAGGCCACTCGGTTGGTGAGCGCCTATAGGCTCCAGAAATAGCTACAAAATTTTCTAAGACGAATGGAAAATTTCCCTCTCCCTTTCCAGGAGTAGAGAAGGTCTATTCGTATCCGACCCTAGCTATACAAGTATTCAAGGGAATACGATGATGATGATATTGTTGTTAAAATGCTTCGTTAAAACAAAATCAAATGGCAACATTTTCTACTTCGTTTGTACTCTATTGTCATCTAGTTACTGATTCATATCCTAATTACCTTTTGTTTGCATAATAGATCAAAAGAGCATCTCATTAGTTTCATTATTGCCTTGATTCAATTTTCTCTGTGTAATTGACTTGTATCTATGTGGACTTTAGAGGTTTATCAAACCATTTTGTTGTTCTACATTTAGCTCGTTATAAATAAATATTTAATCGATATGTTTATACCGATATACATTTAAGTATATATTGTTATATATAAAAAATGTGTATGCCCTATATACTGTATTTGGTTATATGCTTTTGATATCAATAGATCGTGTCATCCTAGAGCTCATTACACATATAAAGTTGCTGGCTTGAATAGGATTGATGGCTGATTTTACACATCTTTTTATGTTTAATATTTTATGCACTTGCGTTTTACTAGTCATTCTGTTGTTATTGCTGTCGTTATATTACGTTTATATGTCGTGCAATTTTGAGTCTATTAAAGAGTTATTCAGTTACGTTCATATTAATTGGATTGTCATTAGTGTCATATATGATCTACCTGCATTCACATAAACTATCTTAAATAAGCTAACACCTAATCTCTCATAATTATGCCTTATAAAAGACGTCAATTACAATTGATTGAAATAAATTTTGTTTTATGCGCAACGCAGGACAGAAAGTACTGAAGGTGTTCTGTTACTGCTATTCGAGCCAGAAACTGACGTTAAGGTTGGCCTTGCTATCAATAACTATTAGTTACTTATGTAGTTTGCTGATGAGGAAATGGCAGTACCTAAATCTAAATTGATACACTGCTCGTAAGAGTCATACTAGGCCTAAAGTATAGGAAAAACACAAAACCAATGCTCATATTGAAAGAAGCAAAACGTCAAAAATTGCTGTGTGCGTAATAATTTGATACAATAGCATCAAAACTCTACGATTTCGAAGCAACTGCTTATTAAAATATATCATTGTAAAGTTACAGTAAAGTTATGCAACGTCTGTAAACAAAACGTTTGACGATAGATTTAATGCTCACAATTAACTGTAAGATCCTTAAGTGGAAGCAGGTAGCAATATTAGATATCTCCAAATTAGTATATAAATTAACATTTGATCATCTGGAAGAGCATATTTTATATGCAATATAATTATAATTATAAAAGTTTTAGTTAAAAATGGGGGGTTGCTCTGCTGAAAATTGCATAACTGGCCAATCTATGTACCAGAATGGATGAAAATTTGCCACCCCATCAGAAATTAGTCCTTTAGTAATTGGTAAAGGTTTAATTGGAAAATATTAACAATAGCTGAGATATTCAAACTTTTTGCAGGTGTAATCTTTTTTTAATCACTCTGTATATATCAAATTTTAAAAATGCAAATATGTGTGAAATGTGTAAACGAAAAAAAATTAAGTGAACACATTATTTATATAGCTTGACTTCAAAGAAGTAGAAAAATGTAAATCAGACATAATTAGATATTAATATATGCCTTACTACACATCCTTTATAAACATTTGACACAAATTTAATTATATTACAGTCACACCGATAAAAATGTATAATTACAAGATGGAATACCAACTGAAAATCATTGCAGCAGACTGACAAAACATAAATATACACCATGTTACTGTCTGTCGCTCTATCGCATTCTAACCCTAATATCGCGGACTTGCCCAGGCTTAAACAGCTTCATCGTCTAGCACGGCCAATATGGTAGGTAGTGCGTTACAAATGTTTCTTTTGTTTAAAGAAAGACGACTAAATTATAAAGATATATTAAATGACCAATTACATGACGCTCTCTATCCCAATCACTAATGGCAGGTCCATGGCATATAACTTCTCCACATATTTATATCCTCTGCCTTTCTCTTCATACCAACATACGAGCAAGTTATCAAATCATCACGCATCACAAGTCTCGGGCTTTCTCTAATTTATTGTCCATTATCTCTTCTTTCAACTACCTCTTTTAATAAATCATCACCGCTCAGAACACGATCCTTCTATTCCTTATGTTCATTATAACGGATATGTTAGCGAATGTTAATCAATGGAATGGACTGATGTAAGAACAGGAGGAGACGTCTCACGAAACTGACGAGTTTCACTTCAGATTCATAAATATAAGAAAGCGGTTTGTCAATGATAAGTTAAAATCACTGTCATCATGAACATGTACATTCAGATATATAACAATACGGAAGCTAACAAAATAGACAAACATCTAATCAACAAATGTCTGAGAGATAACTAATAATCACGCAATCGCAAAACCCACCAGATCAAAATAAGCATATAAAAAGAGGTTAAAGGTCAAAGTCAAGTTTAACGGCACTTTCCAGTCACAAAACGCGCGTTAGTGACAGTGCGAGAATCTGGTTTTAACAGATCTTCCACGGACCAGACAAAGGACAGCTGAGCTACAATGCTATCAGCTCCAACGATATACATACAGTAAATCCTAATGTATTAGACTTCGTAATATGTTAGAAACTCAAACGTACAGTATATAAACGTATATAATCATCTTCGTGCTGATATGAAGCTAAATCATTCTTATGCTTTCTCATATAAACGTTATCTTCTGTTTTGTATTTCAAGCAAAGCAGATAAGGGATGAACAATATCATTTGCATAAGCATGTTAGTTACAAATCTACGCATAGTAGCATACTTTATGCTTCTTTATAGACTGCATCGATAGAGAAGCATTATTTAAATGACATTCAATCCAGGCCGCTTTAATTTTGTCAGAATTGTATATTAATATTATACTCATATAACAGTCATCGAAAAATGTTTCATAAAGTATAGCGTTTACGTGCATGCACACTAGATGCCGAGTCATATGGCTATAATTAGCGTCAGGATACACAGCAGATAAAATTTAACATCATTATAATTTTTCTATACATGCATATTCATTATTCAGTTCTTGGATCCTACAAACCTGAGTAGGCCGACACAAAAAGTTTGCGTTCTATTCAATTTTGTCAAAGAAATTTTTTTTATAATTATTCACTAACGCTGGTAAGAGCAGGCAAAATGTAAATCACCAGCAATCATATTTTTTTCTCAAACAAAGTTCTAGCTTTATACATTAAAAATCTAAGCTATTGATGAAATCATTCGAGTTTATCTGTGATGTCTTCATTAAACAGCAATATAGATAATAATTATTGCATCCATTAATGGAATGTTTAAAAAATGGTAGACTACTTAATTAATTTATTGAAGTAAGTTTTAAACAAAATGCATCACAAAATACTGAACTCACGGATATGTTATACACTTAGCAAAAATAGATGTAAGATAAAGGGGCAATAAGGGTCCTATACATCTTATACTGAATAAGGCAATAAACAAAATGAGTATTAATCAAAAACTTCAACTCGTCAAGCGAAGAATTATCGCTAACCTACGAAGACTACAACCTATCGCCAATCTACAACGACCAAACAATACGACCATCAGGACCCACGGTAACTCGACCGGAGGCGAGAAGGTTGAGAGCCTCAGGGAAGGCCTCGTGCTCGGCGGCCTTGACCCTCTCAGCCAGGCTTTCCTCAGTGTCCCCCTGTACCACGGGCACAGCCTTCTGAACCAGTATAGCTCCTGAGTCAACCTCCTCCTGAGTGCGTAATACCAAGATATACAATACCAAGAAATACAATACAATACCAAGAAATACAATACAATAGCAAGAAATACAATATAATACAAAAAATACAATACAATACCAAGAAATGCAATACAGTACCAAGAAATATAATACAATACCAAGAAATACAATACAATACCAATAAATACAATACAAAACCAAGAAATAAAATAAAATACCAAGAAATACAATACAATAACCAGAAATATAATACAACTACCGAGAAATGCAATCCAATAAAAGCTGGTAAAGCTAATGTTGATGTCAGTTTCCTCACTCAAAAGCAATGTCAGTGACGGGCGAGCCCAGAATTTGAACCCTGCACATACTGATCTGCAGTCGAATATCTTAAATACCAAGAAATACAATACAATACAATACAATACCAAGCAATACAATGCAACACAATACCACGAAATACAACACAATACCACGCAATACAATACAATACAATATAAATACAGTATAACACAATACCAATACAATCTCCCCAGTGTTCTACAAAGTGACAGGCGAAAGGTACATATTCATGCTCACGTTTCGCTTGAACGCTCAATAAAGAGCACTCCATCGATTAATGAGTTAATCTCTTTACAAAAAGCTATGCCATATACATACTTCAAAGTAGAGCCAGAGAAAAATATGGCTTCTGAGGTGATTTCCCTTCGCTTTTCACATTTGTTTCTCAGAAGCCTCTAACGACATGGGAAGTTAACAGTTGGCCTATTCTTTAGTGGCCCGACACAACTTGGGCAACCAAGAAAATACATCCAGATATAAATACCTTGCAATATTAATGGAATACAATAACAATAAATTTAAAGCAATACAATATAGTATTACAAATAAAATATAATATAAACAATATAGTACAACACCTTCGATCTTCTCTCATGAAATTTGCAATATAATATAATACAATAAAATGAAGCAGCAATAAATTGAGTGCATAGCTAAATAAAACACAGGGCAAAACCAAGATTTATCCTAAATATAACATAAATAAAAGATCACTAACTGCAAGACATTGAAACTTTATTCAATTGTGCCTAATTATCTCATAAGATATCGCTTGAGTCTCACTTCGAGTAAATAATTACATCACATAGCCAAAAACACATGCCATAATTAGCTAGTTTAATTATAATATATTTAGCTCATTATGAGATGATTGCATGGCTCATTAAACGAGGCAGTCATCTCATAATGAGCTTCATTAAGTTATCTTATAGTAATTCAATTTAATCATATCCTAATGAGATGATTAAATTGAATTGCTCATGTAATCTTCACTTAATGAGTCATGCAGATTCGCCAAACGAAGCAGTCATCTCATAATGAGCCCAACAAAATGATCTTATGGCTAGAGCCAATGGCGATGTCGGTAAGATATTCGATCGCGGGTCAGTATGTGCGGGGTTCAAATCTTGGGCTCTCCCGTCACTGAAATCGTTTCGAGTGAGGAAAGAGACATTAGCTTTTTTGCTTTTTTATGCTGCTATACAATACTTAGAAAAACAATAATGTGTTTGATATTGTCGTCGACATCAGCACTATTCGAGTTGTTGTTGTCGTGTACATGGTTACGACACGGTACTTACCGTAACGAAGTGGACAGTACAGCCTGTCAGCCTGACACCAGACTGCAGCACTAATCTGTGGGCATGGGCTCCCTTGAACGAGGGCAACAGGGAGGGGTGAATATTGAGCATACGTCCTGGCCACTTGCTCACAAATGAGCCTACAACCAATACAATACAATACAATACCACAGAGTACAATAGCATGCAATACAATATATGATATAATAATAGTACAATGAGCTACTACACAATAAAATAGTAAGAAATACAGTAAAATATCATCAATAAAACTCAATACACTATCAAAGAGTTCAATACAATAAAATACAAACAAATACACAATTATACAGTAAAATGCCATTCATTACAGCATAAAGGCATACACTTCCATTCAGTAGCAAGCAAACATAGGACAATTAATGAATATGAAGAGAAGAGTTAACACTACACTAATGCACTTACTATGACGAATGAAAATAGTCAAGATCATGATCATCATTATCATCATCGTCATCATCATCATCGATGTACCAGGCATTAAATAAAAACATAAATCAGATTTAACAAATGGAACCAGTTCTCACATTAGAGAGACTAATACATCTCTACTCATCAGTATTACTGGTTATAGCAGCAAAATACAGCGTCACGTGACCGCTGAGGAGTCATACCAGTCACAGACATTCGTTACAGAAAATTACAATGCCATTAAAATTACAATTTATTACTAGATATTACGCACTAAGATCCATACCAACGTCAGAAAGGGCATTCGGTTGGTGAGCGCCTCGGCTCCCCAGTAAGTGCCACAAAACTTAAACAAATAGTAGGAGACACTGCGGAGAAAGTAAGCGAGATGTTGGAAAACGCGAGAGAGGCACTGGAAAGTAAAAGACTGAGGGTGAACAATGAAAAACGGAGCATTTAGAGTGTAGATGGAAGGGTGAGATGATAAACGGAGATAGAGTAATAAGTCAGGGTGTGGAGCTAAAGAAGATAACGGATTTTAAGTATTTGGGATCTGTAATATAGGATAATGGGGAGTTGGAAAAGGAGGTTACTAGTAGGATTCAGGCTGGATGGGCAAAGTGGAGGGCTGCTAGTGGAGTGTTGTGTGATAGGAGAATCCCACTAAGACTGAAAGGCAAATTTTATAGTTCTGTGGTAAGGCCAGTAAAGATGCATGGTTCAGAATGTTGGGCACTAAAAAGGGAACATTTGCAGAATTTGCATGTGGCAGAAATGAGAATGTAGCGTCTAATGTGTGGAAGAAGTAGGAAGGACAGAATGGAAAACGAATATGTGAGGATGAATTTGAATGTTGAGGGGATTGGGGATAGGTTGGCTCAGTCGAGATTGAAATGGTATGGGCATATAGTGAGAAAGGCAGATGAGGACGAAAAGAGAGTTTGGAGGGAAGAACCGGATGTTAAGCTAGAGAGAGGTAGACCACAATTGACTTGGGATGCGGTAATTAAGAAGGACATGAAAACTAGGGGATTGACTGATGATATGATGTGGGACAGGGAGGAGTGGACAAAGTCTATTCGTATCCCGACCCTGGTTAAACTGGGATTTAAGGGAAGATGATTATGATGACTAGATATTAAAATCAAGCCTACTACTGAGTTCGTTTTCTAAATATTTACCAACTAATCTAGTAGACCTGCCGTATTTCAGCCAATAGCTAATTTATTAAGTTTATTAACGGATTAATTAAATAAATTCTTTTTAATTGATGGCAGAAACACACCCGAGAGAATTCTCATGAATCCGGCCAGACAGACAATATCAATATTGGCTTTCACCAGCTCGGCATGAATGGCTTCATCGAATTCCTCTCGGCTCTTGTAGTCCTTGTGGTTGATGACCTGCAAATACAATAATGCTCCAACTGTTCATGGACTATCTACCGAATCCACACGACAAGAAAACTTGACACCTAGCGCTAGAACTTAAATTATTATTGTTCAATGATCTGTCATACAGAAGGTTCAATGTGCATTTTAAGATTACGGATGAACCAGTAGCACAACGGGTTTGGTGTCCGATTGCATATACATAGATGTAGGGTTCAGATCCAGTGCTCGTACCTCAAAGACATGTCTTCGAGAGAGGAAAGTGACGTTGAATTTGAATTTTGACTAGCGTTGGCTTTGTATAGCTTGCTGTAAAGAACGACATAGGAAACTTACGAACAAACCTCTCCCTTGAACAAGCGTCGATAGAGACCCGCAAACACCAAGTTTCAGAAATAGTAGGAAGTTTTGGAATTTTGAAACGAAGCATTGAAAAATGAAATCATACCGCTATATAAGCTAAATGACTTTTCACAATCAACCACCACGTCAATGTCAGAACAGAGTCAAAGGCTCTACGAAAATATAATGAAGATTAATGATCAGCATTGGAGTCTAGTTACAATCTGACACGTATGAGACATACCAGTGTACGAATGTTTGCAGCTTCTGCCCTTTTCAAACCAAAAGCAGATTCACAATTTGATACGACAAGCGCTATACTGGCAGAAGATTTGGCGTCCAAGTGAACTTTGTCAATCAGAGACTGGAGATTGGTTCCTGGAATTGAAACAATAAATAAGGTCCGTTATTATTGAGGTGCTATTACTTTTATCGATCCATGACACAAAGTCATGTCATTTAAATATTGTATCTTTTTTATATTCATTAAAAATGCGACGTTTTAATTTGACGAACAGAATAGGGCTTTATAAATAAATATTGCTAGTAGAATTCAATATAGCATTGAAGACAATTTATAAAATTCCTAATAATCTAAAACACTGTTGCTTACTATAGTTAATTAACGCCATATAAATATTAACTAGAAATTCTTACCTATAGAAGCACCCATATAACCCCATAAGCCTTTTAAAAAATGAACCTCCAATGGAAAAATTAACACAATACACGGTAAAGTTTTATCTACATTTAAGTAACATAAGTCAGTCTATTATCAACAATTGCTACTTTTAAAATGAATGTATAGCAGAGCACTTAAAAATTGCATACAGTATAAAGAGTAACAATTAACCAGTTGCAACATTTTAAGATGCATTGTAACTCGTCCATTGAGCTCACTTCTTTTCCCTTATATGTATTTGCAAGTGGGTATTGACTCTTGAGGTAGAACTGTTTGCACTTGTAAATCACGTTTGAGTCTCTGACATCGGCTTGGGCGAAGAATCGCACGTGAAAAGTTCATTTTATTGTATCATATTATACCTGAACCGGAAATCAAAACAGCCACTTTCTTTTTGGCACCGGCACCACTGATATTGACTCTCCCAAGAGCCGCATTTGATTTAAAGGACGACTCCAGAGCCCGTGCTAACCCCTGCACTACAACCTGATCCATTCCTACACATGCGTGAAAAGTACAATAAACTAGATTAGTTCATTGGTACTTAGACCAAAGTACAGCGATATAGGAAAAATAATGCAATTATAATCACAGTAATTTAATAAGTGATCATTAATTTTATTGAACGAGCCGCCTAGCAATATTAAAGTGTTTCTCTGGTTTAGTTAGATTGAATAAATATTTACTCCTTCTTGAAAAGCTGAAAAAACCAATTGTGAACGTCAGACTCATCTCTAAAGAGCGATATCAGTGACGGGCGAGCCGAGAATTTGAACACACACATATTGATCCGCGGACGGATATTTTACAGCCATTGCCACTGGCTCCAGCCAGGAGCCAAGAAGTGGCAATTAATAGAGTCGTAAATATGTGTTGCCTATTAAATTAATATCTATGTTGAATATTTGACTCTTTACTGTGGTATGAAACAAATTTCTGACTCTGATCACTGATTGATAATAAACAATGCATTACAACGGTATAAGACAGAAAATTTAAAGCAAAAATCTTTCAAAAGAAAGCAAATAAACTAGCTTTACGTTTGATGCCAATGAATTACATAGTTCAAATGATTTACATATCGTAATTACAAAACTAACAGAAATCTTGATAAGCCTACACAAAATATATTGTGCATAAATAAAAAATATATACTATATTTTTATATATTAAAAAAAATTATAAATTCCTTAATTAGTAACAACTTGTATTTGTAAATTTTATATACATGCTCATTTTATCCATAATGCTAATTACATACAGATAACAGCAATAATATAATAATAAGAATAATTATACAATACTACAATATTAGTAAATAATTATATAATTAGTATAATATATATATAAATACAATAAGTTTAACTATTTTCCAATATTATTTTATTATATTTTATCTCATATTAACCTCCGAAAAGAATGATTTCAAAGGAATTAGTTATTAAACAGAATTTTCTACATTTAATACGTGCGAATGAACTCTTTCTACTCAGATTCATGTTAAACACCATTCACGGTACTAGTCAAATACGATTAATACATGAATTTATGAAACCTTGCTTTTGCTTAATTATATTTGCTATAATAAGTTAGTACGATCACTAGATACGCTCCATTGTCTGCCACATATCTAGACTACTTATGGCTAACACTTAACACTAGATTATTTTGATAGAATTAATACAGTCGATTGGTGATTATATGATTATATTTCAATGTTATTTATGTTTAATTCTAGTTATTACACTAGAGTTAATGAACTAATATAAATAACTGAGAGAATTCTATTTAACATTATTCATGTTCACAATAGCTACTACTCAGACCAGATTTCATACATTCAACTCTTCCATAAATTGTAGATCTTTCTGGATGGAACAGTGGCGAAGGCGGTAAGACACTCGACCACGAATCAGTATATGTGGGGTTCAAATCCTGGGCTCGCCCGTCACTGACATCACTTTCGAGTGAGGAAACTGACGTTAATCTTAGCTTTAGCTTTTTGAGATTTAGTATTTACCTTGCTCCTGTTTAACTATAGATCCAATAGTCCACACTTTCTCCCCTGTTGCCTTCAGTGTATTCAACGCCTGCTGCTCGTTGGACTTGCTCACAATCACTGTCATACCAATACCACAGTTGAACGTCTTGAGCATCTCAGAGACAGCTACATTACCCTGTGTAGTGATACATAGAGACAGCCACATTATCCTGTGTAGTGATACATAGAGACAGCTACATTACCCTGTGTAGTGATACATAGAGACAGCTACATTACCCTGTGTAGTGATACATAGAGACAGCCACATTACCCTGTGTAGTGATACATAGAGACAGTCACATTACACAGTATAGTGATACATAGAGACAGCCACATTACCCTGTGTAGTGATACATAGAGACAGCTACATTACCCTGTGTAGTGATACATAGAGACAGCCACATTACCCTGTGTAGTGATACATAGAGACAGCCACATTACCCTGTGTAGTGATATATAAATATTTCTGATGAATAGATATACGACAACATTACCCTGTATAGTGAATGATACACAAATGGGATAAATATGTGAGAGGCAACTGTATTATCATGTGTAGTGATACATAAATATTTCTGATAAATATATCTGTGACAACAATATTACCCTGTGTAATGATACATAAATATTTATGATAAAAATATCTGAGACACTGTTCTTGGATATGTTGTCAATGACGACAGTAGCATGTGACACTTTAATTCATAGAACTTATGTAATGATACATAAATATGCAAGTAAAATCTCTGAGACAGCAATATTACAGTATTACAAATATACACAAAAAATCTGAGACTGCAACATTACCCTGCCTAGTGATACAAAATTACAAAAGGCAATGATGGAGGAAGCCATGGAAGAAGAAATAAAAGTAGGAGAAATATCGTTACAAGATGTAGGATTTGCAGATGGCCAAGGAATGGTAGCGGGAGCTAGACAGGACTACAGAAGGTAATAGATAGTGTGAATGATAAAGCATTGAAATATGGAATGAAAATGAACATCAAAAAGACAAAAGAGATGAGTGTCTCAGAAGAGAGAAGAAAATGAAAAAACAAGAAGAAGATAGAAGTATATTATAATACAACAAATGGTGCGAAATTGGAACAGGTAAAGAAATTTTAAATATTTACGTCATGCAATAATGAAGAAACGAAAATATCAGGAAACTTGAGGCACTGAAAATGTGAATACGGAGAAAAATGGAAAGGATTAGCAGAACTCAAAAAATTACAAATGAGGAAGTTCTGAGAGGATTGGTACAGATAGACAGTTGATAAATATATTAAGGAATAGGAAGAAGAGTTGGATAGGAGACATTCTAAGGGGGGGGGGGGGAAGTCTACTAAGAGAGGTCATAGAAGACAGAATGGAAGGAAATAGAGGCAGCGGCAGGCTGAGATTAGGTATGTTAGATGAATTAAAAATCCACTTATATGTGGACATGAAGAGGTAAGCGGAAGACAGAGAAGAGTGAAGGCGTTATATACCATGAACCTGCCAGTAGGCAGTGCACTAAGAGAGATTGATACAAATTGTGCAGATATTATAGAAATTAATCTAATATACTATCATATTACAAAATAATATAAATAGAATATGCGAAGACAAAATAGTGACTTATGCAATAACAAACCTTTAAAACAGACTTAGCATATATTATGCAAGCTGTAAGAGAGAACTCAACAAAAGCTCAGAAAGGCATTGAGATTCAATAATGACATAGCCACAGTTTCAAGATCAACTCAATGGAGTGCACCATAGCAAGCTTGAAGGTTCACTGTGAACACCAGACTCAATATGAAGATAGGATGAACATTGCTTAGAACTGAGCATTGGTTGAAAATTGCTGAGAGAGAGCGACAGAGAGGGAGGGAGAGAGAGACAGTCCTAAGAAAAAAATTATTTTGCAATAAAAAATTTGATTTTGATTGATTGCATTGATTTCACAAATTGAGAATTTACACGGTTAGAAACAAAACTAGTCAAGAGCTATAAAAATTTATCGGTAGTAGTTTTTTTCAATACAATAGACTAAATACAATACAATACAATATAATGCATAGAACATAAAACAGTACAATATAACACAATACAACGCTGGTTTATATTTAACGAATACATAGATGTCATAGATAAGTAGAAATTTATACCATTTGACACTGTCGCTCACATCACATATACAAATGAAACGGACTGTAGTTTTCTTTGACTAAAACTAATCCAAAGTTACAAACCACAGAAGAGAGAAAGCCGAAAACAGGCTTCATTTCCCAGCTGGTAGCGTCAATTATGGCAGCACTGCCAGTTGGTAACACTCGAACCACATTGCCGGTCAATCCACCGCCGGTAATATGGGCTGCAGCTTTGATCAGACCGGACTTCATAGCAGGCAGCAGACTTTTAACATAGAGCTTTGTGGGTGTCAATAGACTCTCACCTATTATCCGTTAAAATAAATTATTAACAAATAATTATAAAAATAAATAGTTTATTGTTTTTTGGTGGATTATTTTGCAAAGTGCAGTTGGTTTGAAATAAATAAAAAATAACATGAGCGTTTAATGCTTGTTTCAAGCAATCCAACATTTAATCAAACAATCTCAAAGTACTGTAGGTCAGCTCACAGTAAATTGAAACAGATTTTTTGGTTGAATATCAAAATAATTTTTACAGCAATACAATCACAGCACCAGTATTGTCATCTGAACTATTTACTGTATGATTCACCTATAGTTTTAATACGGTCTACTCTCCCAATTAAACATCTCAACAACAACAACAACAATAACAAATTTAAGTGCAACTGTAACACATGACAACATATATCACTAAAGAATCAAAGCCAACCCGATGAACTAATAAGAAAAAGGTTCATAAAACAGTGCAAATCCAGCTACATGGAAAATGAGTAAAACGGCAGGATACTATTAGAAGTGCAGGAGAAATTTTTGTGAGACTTAAAACATTTCAAACAGCAGTTGTTATCATATCAAAGTTGGTCACTCTATATCGTCCACTGCTGCAGAATACTGCCGTGTCAAAACACAAGCCAATGTAAAAATTTTAATGCAGACGCACTAAATCACTGCACGATTCACAACTTCCTGTTCGACGCATTGAAACAGCACGTAAGAACGGTACAAACCTATGCTCAGACCAGAATCATAAGGACACGCAGATCTGTACGTATATCCGTTTGCTTCCAAGATCTTTCTCACCAGACTGAATCCATTGCTGTGCACTCCACTCGACTCCAGCCCCAGTACGACATCACCCTCAACGACTTCGCTCATCTTAGGCAGGTAGTCACTTCGCTCCACGGCTCCCACACAGAATCCTGCCAGGTCATACTCATCCGGCGAATACATTCCAGGCATCTCCGCCGTCTCGCCGCCTGATCCAAGATTACAAGCAGAACAATCGTACAAATAACATATCAGAATGTTTTATGATAAAAATGTAAACTTAATATTCGCAATTAGCAACCATGTACATAACAATATATTCAGATTACAAGCAGAACAATCGTTACAAATAACATATCAGAATGTTTTATGATAAAAATGTAGATATAACATTCGCAATCAGCAACCATGCACATACCAATATATTCAGAAGCTGGATCAAGAATACTACAGCTCTGATCACTGAAAATCAATCCGAAAGTGTTTCTTAGGAGACGCCAATTAGATGTCGCAGTACGGTTAAAGTAGAAGTTGCGGTACATTGAGAGTTGAATGGATTACATAGATTAGTGTAGAACAATAAACCAATAAAGGCGTTGCCATATCAAACGTCATCAACGCAGACGAGAAAACCAGTTTTTCACAATTAAAAAACTTTTCATTTTACTGTACAATCACTCTCCTGTTTGGCACATTGCATTACTGCAGGTCTAGAGAATACACTCGTACATAATTATCAGTTCCATCCAGTCCCATCCAGTCGTTTCAGACCACCAGTCAGTAATGTGTAGATGAAGTTTTGCAAAAAGTCATCGGTAAGATAACTGACCATGGATCAGTATGTGCGGTGTTCAAATCCTGGGCTCGCCCATCACTGACATCGCTTTCGAATGAGGAAACTGACGCTAGCATTAGCATTTTTACCAAATTTTCCTTCTGTCACTTGCCATCAGCATTATAAGCTACTATAACAGATTTTAACTTCTAATTTCTACCACTATTACTATTCTGCTACTTCTCATACGGCTTCATCACTCGTATCCTACTAAAGACTTCCTCTATACTTCTTCATAGACCAATCCATTCATCTACAAAATCTTTATTAATTACAAGTAAAAAATTTAAAAAACCCGTTAAATATATAAACTAATCCAAGCTAGATTTGACATGAAGTGAAACTAACCAATGAGAACGCAGTTTGATTCCTTGCAGCCTCGACTGATGCCCTTGATAACAGCGTGAGCATTAGCGACATCCAACTTTCCACAAGCGAAGTAATCGAGAAAGAAAAGCGGCTCAGCTCCATGACAGAGCACGTCGTTAACACACATAGCGACCAGATCTATGCCAATGTCGTCGTGTCTGTTTATCTCCTGGGCTATCTATCGTTAATTCATCAATCAGTAAATCTCATCCAATCGATCATCAAAGAATAACTAATTTTATAAGGCAAAACAAATGAAATAGTACTGCAATATGGAATATTGTAGAAATAAAAAGGCAGGGGAAAAGAGTAAAAATTAGACGTCTGTTTCCGCACAGTAGATGCACTGCAAAAAAGCTGTCTGGGCCAAGATTCTAATCTATAGCATGCTGCCTATCAGGTATGCATGCAAACTCCATAGCAATGTTGTTAAACACTATTATCACTAACCCAGGCTATAATCAAACAATCTATATGTCAGCAAGTAATATCAAGCTACAAGCCAATCGAATGCAAAAAGCTAACAAGACATATACCAGGATCACTACAACTACATATCATTACTACTTGACAATATTTTTCCAAGATCACTATATCTAAGATATATAACTATATCTTTATATGTCTTCAATTGTTAATAAAAGTCTTAATCATATAACTACTGTACTACATTCGATTGAATTCTTATCTGAATTTAAAGACACACCATTAAATTCCAGTTACTTCACTAAAAAACGATTTAGAAATTTAAAAGTACTTCATTAAAATGTTCCAACCTTTAGCTTAGTGCCTACACCATCAGTGCCAGACACTAGCAGCGGGTCAAGGTATCCCACAGCCTTCAAGTCAAACAGACCTCCAAACAATCCCAGATCTGAGACACATCCGGATCTCCACGTAGCAGCTGCTAACGGTTTAATACTTGCTACCAGGGAATCCCCAGCCTCAATGTCAACACCAGCATCTTTATATGTTATAGATCCATGCTGTCTGATAAAAACATAGCAGAAATGTTTAAGTTAATTTTACTTCATTCACAAGAAATAATATCTTAATGTAATTAATTTAATATATTAATATAAAGACCTGACTTCTTAAATATAAAAGGCATAATTATAGTTAATTAAGTTTCAATTTCCTTTCATCATCTGTGAATGATCGATTTAACAACTTGCAAATCCAATTAACGGACTAGTATAATAAACATGCAAGAATTTTCTTTGAACTTATTTCATGATTTTGGATTTCCAATTTTTCACCATTCTTTGGACCTTCTATATGCTCACCGTCATGGACTTGCCTAAATAGTGCTCGATGTTGTCACTGATGACAGTAGCAGTCTAATTGTTATGTTATGTTAACAGAAGGATTGCTAAATGTTTTACGTACATAATTTAAATATAAATGGTAATAAACTAATATTAATATTTATAACTACTGTTAACAAAACAGTTCTTTCAGGCATTTAGTCACAACACTGTCACCTAATCAAAATAAAACAAATGCTGTTCAAGCAATTCAAGTAGAAGCAAAACTTAAATTAGTCCAGGCAGTCGCTGCCTACTGCCTAGGTAAGTGACAATATGCAAGCAAAAGGGCAGTACACCAAACTTAGTCCTGCTGTTGACTTTGTGACACAACAGTAGTATGCTATTAGTATTCTTTTTATAAAAAGAATTATCATATACTAAAGTAACATATGATGCCTCTAAAGATATCTTCTATGTAGACTATTCCATTCGTCTCAAGAATCTTTATTAATTTTAAGTACAAGATTTAAAATAGCAGAATATATATTTTTCTATACTTTATACTTTATTAAATATGTTTTATTTTTTAAAATACATTTTAAAATAACACGTGATACCTCTTAATGGCTCTATGAGCGATGTCCTTTCTAAAGACTTTTCCAGCAAACTGTATTTTGTTTGCAGCATCTACAGCTTTTTCAGCAGCTATAGGAAGTGATTTATCACAGGCTACAACAGTGAGCACACGCCCACCTGATGTTCTGATCTTAGACTCGGAGTCTAGCACGGCTCCAGCATAGTACAGCGATATATTCTTGTCAACAGCTTCAGTGCCTGCAGAAAAACAACGATAAACCAGGCAACTCTCAATTATAATGTAGATTTCACGTGCTATACAACTGCTAATTTTTTCTTATATGGAGCTATTAACTGCCGAAATAATAGTACCTTTTAAAACAAATAGCAAATAAACTACATTATAAAATAAATTAACAGAGCTTAAAGCAACAAGGTGAATTCAACTAGAATTTCTGTATCATAGGAATATCAGGTCACCACTTCTCATTAATCAGTCAAATTAACAGGTCATTGGTGCAATACAACATAACTAGACTGCTGCTATAAGGCTAATCTGAACATATAAAATACACATTACTATGTTTAAAGATAGGCATTCAGAAAGCTCGAAGCCTAGGCTCCAGCAATTGCAACAAAAATTTTAACGAATGGAAAGTCCCAAATAGGGGATTGGCTGGTGGTGTGATTTAGGACAGAAAGGATTTGAGACAGTCTATTTGTATCCCGACCCTGGCTAAACTGGGATTCAAGGGAGGATGACGATGACGATGATGACTATGTTTAAAGATAAAATATTTTAATTGAAAAAAATTGTCTAAAACGAATGGAAGAGATAATAGCAGATTGACTGATGTTATGGTAGGGGGCTCAGAGGGGTGGAGAAATTCTATTCGTATCTTGACCCTAATTAAACTGGGAATAAGGGAAAGATGAGGAATACAATCTAAAGGCAATGTACCGATTAACTTACTACACCTACTACAGTTAAGAGTCAAGAAATAAAAAAACTTGACAACAATATTAAACTGCTGCTATAGTAGATCATCAAGAATTGTGAAGAATATTCAATAAAACTGCACAGAAGGTTTTTTAGACCTAACCGGTTATTTCCAGATTTTTCTTGTAGAGACCAGGATAGCCTTCACTTGCTAGAACCACACCCACAGCAGACATAGACTGATTGAACTGAATGTCGACTGAATGAAGTGTTCCACGCACACAGCTGTCAATGATTTCATACAAGTCTGTCTGCAGCAGAGGCAACAGAACCTGTTTCAACATAAAAAACATGCATTATAGTGAAATGATCAACTATGTTGATATCTATCACTTTTAATACCACACGTTTAACCTCTTAGGCAACTGACGTCCCTGACATCATCCGTGTAAAAGGACGTTAAACCTTTATTATTAAACCTTTATTATTTAGACCAATTTCCATATAATCAGTCCAGTGAATGTCCTAGATTTTACTCTCAGATCAGCGCAACTATGATTCGAACCCACGAGGGTTCAATTCATCTCAGGATCTGTCATTTAAACAGTTACATATATACAAATACTAGTAAGCAACAAATAATAGTGTTTTTCATGTACAGGAAACAGGAATAAAACGATAAACAACTAGTAGATATCAGTTAACAAACACTGAAATGATTTGGTAAAAGAATTAAACCATAAACTGAAAAGTGAAAAATTGCTTTTTTCATTAATTGATATGAAAATGAATAGGGCAAATAGAAATAAGCAGCTTTCATTGAACAAAGTCTCCTTTAGGTTAGGGAATAATAAAACGGTAGCAATTACACTCGTTGTCGTTTGAATTTTCTTGACAAATATCATCGCTCGTCAAGATACATGACAGCTTATTTTGTATCGCTGTGAAAATTAGCCTTGAACTAGAACCTGGTCTCAGCATACATAGAGTTAGTATAATATTTCTCAATTACATTAAACTCTTACAGAGCGACTGAAAATTTCATTACTAAAAGACTTTGGCAACAAATAAATAACAAGTCGTTCTTGTTTTTACAGCTTATGAGACTCTACATCAACCGACGTGACAGAAAAGATAGCTCTTGTACAGTTTGTCAAGTTTAACCTGCGTTTCTGGATCTCCCAGCCTACAATTGAACTCTAGTACCTTGGGTCCAGATTTTGTCAGCATTATACCAGCATACAACACTCCTGTACGGTAACCATAAGACAATTTAGTTTTATACATTAGTTGATTAATAATAATACAATCACATTTCGCCCATTTGTATATATACAGGTATACATATACAAAAAAATTGAATACGTAAGACTGAATACGAAAAGTAGTTTGTACATGTTTGTTACTAATTTGTTATAATATAATATTGGGTGGATTTAATTAGACTGAGTAATCCCTACTGTCCTACAGCATTATACTTCAACAATATTAGCGTTTTGAACGAGTGGGCAGAAAGATTCTGGTAGGAAATGCAGGTATTTTTCTGATTTAGGAAGAAATATTAGCAGCCGATACTAACCAACAAATGGGGTGCCAGCATTACGTAATGCATCAACAGTTTTCTGTAGTACTTCTCTTTTAACAAACTCTAGCTGATCTTCTGTTATCTATCATACACAAAATACAACATGTATTTACTGTATAAACTGAACACGTGTATTCACAAATAGAAATACCGTTATCAATATTTCCCAAAAATATCACGAAAACAGCTTTAGAACAATGGTTTCTAAAATCTCTTCAATATTACATACTTTACCGTCATATTTTCAAATAAAGTATTAAACAAATAAAAATTGATGGTGGATTAATATTGTAATCAAGTTATATGAAATTCTTATTATATATTTGTATTCTATACAATTTTTCTAAAATATCTGTTCTTTTTAAGTTCAGATCTAGACATATAGTAATAATAGCAATAAAAATTTAATGTCCATTTCCTCATCCAGGGATGTTGTCATGGAAGTCACCAGAGCACACATCACTACAGATAAATTCACGCAGACCAATCTGCAAAATAAATGTGCTGAGGAGAAGTAAGGTCCTAAACGAAAGCCAGTCCGGTGATCAAAAATGGTCAGGGTAGATTGATTTTGTCTATGGTGAAAAAAGTTAAGTCTTAAGCTTGCTACAGAAAGTTGCAAGAGAAAAACAAGAGCGAAGATTAGCAGGTACAGAGTTCCCGATTGTGGGTGCTGAGTAAGAAAATGAACATCTTCCAAATGATGTGAGAATATTTGCAAGAGAGAGAAGATTGGCATCGGTGAAACGAAGTGCACGTGAGGGACGATAGGGAATTAAATATGAAAATAGCCTATAAAGATGAGCACATACGAGAGTGCAGGGGCAGTAGGCCCCCATACCACCCGTGTTTGGTCCCTGATCTCCCTCGCTCAGCCTCTTGTGATCCTGTGCCGGGGGCATGCAGGCTACAGAGGTGCCATCAGTAAATGCCAGGCACTAAACAAGCAAAATAACAACAACAATATAGCTGTCTATTGCCATTCATATGCAACAGTAGGAACTACAATAGAATAAGATTTGATCATGTGTAAGATAAAGTTAGCCTAATAAATGACTAACTTCTCTACTAAAAGGGGCTTATATGAAATATAAGCCCCTAAAAGTTTAAAAGAAATATTCACAAAGTTAACATTGTATGGCTATAAAGTTATAATTAAGAACTGACAAACAGTAACAGCAGTAACAAAAGAGTTAACAATGGAAGAACTACAACAAAAATGACAACAGCAATTAGAACAATAACAGTAATTATAATAATTTAATAATCTAGGCTAATATAGTCCATATAATATATACTGGTATAGGCCATTTCCTAATGTAAGAATATGTCAGAGATGCCCTTAATGAAATTTTTACCATAAATCCAATCTTCAGTCAATAGAAATGTATGTGAGTTGGTTGTAAGTATGAGCCTATGAGCTACAGCCATTCCAGTACTCAAAACTGTCACTTTGGACTGAATTTCTGGATTTTGGAATTTGCACCATTTTTGAACCTTCTTTTTGCTCACCGGCTTGATTTTGTCTCAATAGTGCTCGATGTTGTCATTGATGACTGTAGCACTCTAATTGTTGTTATTATTATAACAGTAATCTTGACTGTGCGTATAAAGTAGAAATCAAATTGTCAAATACTCACAGAGATCTCATCTCCCTCCAGAAGTTCCTCAATAACTATTATTTCTCCTGCTTCTCCAAACAGATTTTTCTGCAAATATTATATAAATATAAATATATAAGGAAAGAAGAATGTATACAAAATATAAAGAGAAGAACTGAAAGGATTAGCTGAACTCAAAAGGTTACAAATGAGGAAGTTCTTGAGAGTTGGTACAGATAAACAGTTGATAAATGTATTAAGAAATAGGAAGAAGAATTGGATAGGACACATTCTCATGGAGGAAAGTCTACTAAAAGGGTCATAGAAGGCAGAATGGAAGGAAATGAGGCAGAGGCAGGCAGAGATTAGGACTGTTAGATGATTTAAAGATCCACTCATATGTGCACATCAAGAGGAAAGCGGAAGACAGAGAAGCGTGGACGCGTTGTATACCATGGACCTGCCAGTAAGCAGTGCACTGAGATAGATAGAGGGAGAAAGAGAGAGAGAGAAAAAGAGAGAGAGATAAAGGTGTACAGGGTTCTAGTTCTGTCAGATTTTGGCCTGATTCAGGATTTGGAAAATTTTCATAGAAAATCATCTAAATTCTTATAAAAAATTAATAGTGCTTGATGTTGATGCACTGATGTTGATGCACTGATGTTGATGCACTGATGACTGTAGCACTCTAATTGTTTCTATGTTTGTTATAAGATGGGATGGGATGCTAAAAGGAACAACGGAAAAGAAAACAACGGAAAAGAATTAGAGGAAGACCAAGACAATGAATGTTAGATGATTTAATAAACAATTCTTATAGAAGGTTGAAAAGGAAGACTAAGGATAGAAGTGATTGAAAGAGTTATATGCCATGGGCCAGCCATTAAGCAATGTACTAGGAGAGGAAAAGAGAGATATTCAATCCATTCTTTGCCAAAACATATTTCACTGAAGTTTACCTCAAAGATATCCTTTACAGTATTGCAAGCTTCTTCTTTATTGGAAGCCACTACAACACCTTTACCAGCTGCCAAACCACTGGCCTTCACAACCAAAGCAGGAAATGGAGCCCTTTAAACAAAAAAATGTTACACAAGATTACTAAAGATTTCACCTAAGCTTCTTAAATATATTCAATTTTGACTTTATTTGAAAAGACAAATAAACTTTTCTTTTTCTTTCCTTCACTCATTATGAGTCTTCAGTACTACTACTCAATTGCACATTTGTAACTTTGTCTCCAACAGTAGAAAAATTTATCTCAAAAATGAATCATTCACAATTTAATTCTCGGAGAGTAGTGATCAAATTAGATAGCTTTTAATAACCAATAAATCCCAATTGTTACAAACTACTTCCAATGTTCAGTACAACTCTTACACCTAAAAATGTATTTTAAGTAGAAGAAAGAGAAGATATACATTTTACAGGTACATTAAAGATTTTAAAATATTAAAATGAGATTATAAAATATACTACTAGTGCTATATCTCAATCTAGCAATCAAAACAAGAAAAATTACAGCTGTCAAAATTTTTTTTTCTACCACTTCTGAAATTAATTTTGTTTTAGCTATTTTCTGGGAGTATTTAATGGATTAATAAAATTAAAACTTAGCTAACTGATTGATGAAGTCACAAGCATCTGAAGAATTAGTGAAAGACTTCCAGCGAGCTGTAGGTACATTATTCTCTGTCATAAGTTTTTTTGAGAATGCCTTACTGGATTCTATAAGTGCAGCTCTAGCAGTGGGTCCAAAGCATGCAATACCTGTACCAGAGATAAATGATTTATGCAGAGTATATATATATATGTATTATATATATATATATAAATGTATATATGTATATATATATACTGTATATATATATAATAAATATTTATTATCACAATCCCATACATTCTCGAGTGTGTATGGGACACTAAAAAATATATCAATTGCACATGTCATAATAGGCGACTCTACAAAACTGAGGAAGGCAATGGAAAACCACATCTGAAGCCATATTTTTACAAGCTATAGGCTATAAAGGGTTATGGATAAGGCAGCCATTTGTGAAGGGATTAACTTGTTGATCTATGGAGTGCTCTCTATGTAGCGTGAAAGCAGACTTTGATTATGAATATATACTTTGAACCTGCAACTTCACGGAGCTTTAGAGAGAGATAAATATATCATATCTTAAATTATATGTATTCCACTTTTGTGTACAGCTAATTGTAGAATAGACCAGCTATTTCCAGAGTGTGCTGTGAGAGGCAACTATGCAATAACTGAGCAAGTCAATAGGAATCCATGAAGTGACCTAGCACCTTGCGAATGCAGAAAGTAGTTACATGTATGTTACCTTTAATTTTTCATATGATAGAACACTAGACAGAAAAGTCATAGGGAATCTCAATTTCTGATCAATGAGAACGATGAAACAAAAAATTAAATTTCTACTTCAAATTCTTGTCTTGCAGGACAGTTAAAAACAGATTTTATCAGATGAGCTACTGCAAAAAAGATAATTATGCTTTTTGAGTTGCAATGATTTACTCCGATTTTTGCAGATATAAGACTACCATACTCTGAGTCTAGTATCTGCTAAGTGACATAGAAATAGACAGATACACTAATTATAAAAATGACAGTATTTAAAGCAGTTTCAAAAATAAAAGACAAAGAGTGCTTTCAATTAAATTTAACAGCAGTAAAAAGACTCTCAAATATGACAAGAGAATATAGTTATACATACTTGCATATTTAAAAACTAGTTATTTTTATTGCAACAATACTAGATACAACATGCTTAAAAAATCCTCAACACTTCAAAGGGTGGTAGATAAACAACACAACACAAAGCAGTAATGAAGAAAAATATTAAAAAAGAAAAAGGAAACACAGTTTCAGAAACCCCTGATGCTACCACCAATACATCAAGGTAAAACCATTACAAGTACCCTTTATAGCTTTATTTCATAAGTGAAACTATTATTATTATTTATATTAATAATTTTCAGTACAGTCGAGAATCCTACCTACATCGCCACCGGCTGGAGCCAGTGGTGATGTCGGTAGTATACTCGACCGCGGATCAGTTTGTACAGGATTCAAATCCTGTACTCGGCCGTCACTGGCATTGCTTTTGAGTGCGAAAATTGACGTTAATATTAGCTATACCAGATTTTTTTTACTAACCGCTAGCAGTCAGCGCATCAACTATTCCATTTGCGAGGGGATCTTCAGGACCAACTACCACTAAGGTAATGGTGTTCTTAATGCACCAATCAACCACCACATCAAGGCTGTTCACATCCATACCTAAAATTTACAATAATCAACCAAACAAATCGGTACAAACTTTTATTGCATCCAAGCATTAGAAGAGTATTGTTACAAAATGAATAGACAGAAACTGGTTGAAAAGTATCAGTCCAGAGAAAAAGCTAGCATGAGCAGCAAAACTTTGGCAATTGTTAGCAAAAATACTTTACTAATTATCCATGACTGCACTAGATATAATCCTAGATAATTATCCCTGATACACTAGAGATAATAATCTTTACCTGTCCCCAAAGACCAGTGCTACAAAAATAATCAATCAACAAAATTACGGTCTATAACTATATATAAAATGAAACATACTGAAGCATCATTTATTATTACTCAACAACATTTACTATAAAACAAATATAATAAATAAATTATAGACAAATTATTATTAAATTATTTACAATCACTAAAAACTATACAGTATAGTACTATATATAAAATATTTATATAAAATTTTTTTAAATTATTTAATTTATGACAGTCAAATTTCCAAAAAAATTTAATAACTTCCCAAAATCAAGCTTTCCATTTAATTTTCTTCTAATGGGATTAGATTATATTTGATATTAATTAAAGCAAAAAAGCAACTTACTTATATTTGACACAGCTGATCCCATCAGGCCCGTGCCAGCATTACCAGGTGTAACAAAAACATGGCTGACAAGTGGAGACAGCGAGAGTTTGACTGCTAGAGCATGTTCACGAGCACCGGAACCAATAAGCAATAGTCTTGCAGACATTTTGTTAATTTTTCTACACCGACTTTACTGAGACAATAGCTAACTAAAGTGGAATGAAAAATGACAATTTCTTGACTATTTTGTTCTGTTAAAAAGCAAAAATAGCAATAGTAAAGATTTTATATTTATTGCCTGGTTGAAGGTCAGGGACATGAAATCAATCAATCGTATACTGCCATCCAACTTTCCAGATTTCCAGTAGACGTCCATTAACTAAACCTCAGAAGTGATATGATATATAAAAATCAGCCAGTAAATTAGTTAACAGAAAGAAGATTTAAATTTGATAATTTAAAATTATCAAATTATGTAAAGTGGGCCCTGTTTTAATGTACACCATGGGTTAATCGAGACCAAAATTGAGAGCAACAATATTTTAAATTAAATAAATAATTTAAAATTTAAATTTGGTAAAATCTTGTTTTTCTAGATTCGCAATAATTATTTTAGCAAAAGAGAGTGACACATAATTAAGGTTTTGTACCAGTCACCCTTAATAATAATAATAATAATAATAATAATAATAATAATAATAATAACCTCGTACAATTTCTATAGCGGTTCCATTGGCCGGTGTCCAGTCTTCGAGACCTCTTTACAGATTCCTGGCAGGTTAATATTAATCCTTAGATAATGACATTTATGTACATGTACTGTTGGAAACAGTACGTGTATGAGGGTAGGGACTCATTTATATATCCAAAGAGCAATATACTGTTTCGAGAAACTGAACTTGGTCCATTAAATTATGAAAACAATGAAACATCAAATTTTTCATATACCCGCTTACTACTGTCTCCTAAAACTGTCAAACATATTGATTCATAGTGCAGAATATTGTCATGAAGGAGGTTTTGGTAGTGACGTTATAGCCTAATTCTAATTCAACCGAGCGAATAAAATAAGTACCTCAACAGCACGTGCAAGGTTTGTTTACATTTGGAGTTTGAAGAAACAGCTGACTGGCCTACTTGACAGTGATTCCACGTTCAAAACCCAGTCCAAACAGATGAGCGAGGGGGGAATAGGCTATAATAGTTAACATACGGTGTAACGGTATAATAACATACCATGCGATACTACATCGCGCCATACTATATCCGATATCGTATTGTACTAAGCCATAATTCAAATAGTTTATATCACTGCTGTATTATGTCATAATTATCACTACTATATTATTACGTCCCTAATATCATTCCTGGATGAGGAAATGGACGTTAAACCTTCATTATTATTCATTATTATTCTTCTTCTTCAGTGTACTGCCAAGTGGCCGGTTCAAGGTACATATTCATACTCAAAGTCTGTTTTCTCGCTCCATAAGAGCACGTCTTAGATCAACAAGTCAATCCTTTCAAAAAGTCTATACGTTATCCATACCTTATGTAGCCTATAGCTTGGGAAAAGTATGGCTTCTGAGGTGGTTTCCCGTTGCCTTCTTCAGTTAGGTGGATTAATTACCATTTAATCCTGGGGGAAAATATTTCATGGTGGCTTCATCATTACATGTATTTATTATTTATTTGTATATACAATGGTTAAAGTGGGTTGAGCGTTTCGAAATTCAGTTACCCTAGCTCAATTTTTCTGAGGTGCCTTCCTCTGCTGGGGCCCGTATTAGATAGGCCTACCTGCAGCTCTGTAAATACAGGAGGCCAAGAAATATGCAACTTTCCTATTGCTCTCAATTTCCACCCTAAACATTGTGTATAATTATACAGTATCATATAATCTTACCATTTCATACAGTAGGCTACTGCCTAGTATCGATCAATTCTATAGGGTAGGCTGGGTAGCGAATCAGAGGCCTACGTATTATGCCTTTGGTAGTGGTTAAAGTGAGGGGAACGAAGGGGAACTTCGTTGGTTCCCCTAGCTCTCATTTCTTTTGAGATGCCTTCCACTTCTAGGGCCCATATTGTAGATACTAAAGGACACCTTTGAATACATTACAAGGGGCACGACATTTTTACAGTTCCCCTAGCGCTCAATTTCTACTTTAACCACTGACCGTTGGGTGCTGTATCGTAAAGTATCATTGAGTATAACGTAGTGTACAATTCGTACTATGCCATATATACATGTATAGTGAGTGCACCGTAGCTCATGCGGGGCATAGTATTACGGGGGGGGGGGGGAGAGAGGAAGGGATTGGAAAAAAGCTAGGTTGAATTTTAGCTTCCACGTCATGTGGGACTAAAATTCAACCCATCCAACTAACCCCTCCATCCAACTCCATCCAACCCCTTAAATATTGCTAACTCTTCCTTGTAATAATTCGTTAGGTTTAAACCGTCGCTGGATAAAGAAAACTTTCGGTTTCTGCTGGGCCTGTGTGAAGACCCTCAGTACCTGGCTCGGCTAACCCCTAGAAACCGCCTGGCCTGGAAGTTGAATCTCTTCCTAACCTCGTGACGAAGTGATTCTGTTACCACTGAGGTCGTTGACGCTCTTCCAGTCGTCCTTGGCCTTTCATCTACGCTAGAGGATCTCTACAAAAGCGCTCTCAGAGACGCCTTAATGTTGGAAAGAATACTCCTAAGATTTCTCCAATAGTTTGCAAAACATGACCTATATTCTCTAAACGTTTCTTTACTGATGTCGTGCATATCGTCATAGTTAATATTTGATCTCAAGTCTTGCTCGATGTTGTCGTGGTTAGACTCGTCTGAGGTGGATCTGGCGGATCTCCTGGAACAGCGTCGTAAGGAGTCCTGGTGGGCGTGATTGTAGTAGATGTCGTGCTTGCGTTGTAGTAGACGTCGTGCTTGTGTTGTAGTAGACGTCGTGCTTGTGTTGTAGTAGACGTCGTGCTTGTGTTGTAGTAGACGTCGTGCTTTATTGATTATAGACATGAAAAATTATGCAAACTTGTGTCTGTGTACAATTGCTCAACATGTATTTGATGTAATGTTACGAATCTATCAAAAGTAAACTGGAAGCATTATTTGCGTATTATACTTTTAAAATAGTAAACTAAATAAAAAATTAACTTAATGCACGATAACTGAAAAAGCAAAAGGTTATAATTTTCTCTAATTTAATTAGGCTTATTTAATTTGTTATAAACAAATTTCGAGTGCACGCTTTTCGAGTTCATGTGTGTGATATTTCATGTTCTTTTCGTTTCGAACACTCTATCGCTTTGTTCTATTTATTTGAACATGATGTCACTTTGAATAGTGTACTTTATTGTGTACTTTATATTGTGTACTTATTGTAGCTATGCTGCCATATTTTTTGGTGAAATAAAGATGCATATTAACATTTACTTTTACTTTTGGTTTTGAAAAAAGTTACCGTTACTTTTGAATCTCAAAAATAAATACTTTTACTTTTTAGTTTCATAAATTAAAGTAAGCCTACTTTTCGAGCATTGGATCGGATAATCAGGAAATACATGTAGTTCTAAAGAGCGCTAGCTTTTATCCCTGGTAGCCATCGACACAACGGCGACTTTTAAACAAGGCGTTAACGCTGTGATTTCTATTATTTAACGAATTCTTTGTTTCGAGAGAGAATACACTGAGATTTATACCCGACAAGCCATTAATGATATTAACAAAATGCCACAAACTGATTGCTAGTTAGATAACTCAGAGCTTAATTACGCAGCGTTCATTAGTTCAATCGCTGTAGTCTTATCTGTCGAAGATTTATTAATATATAACGATAAAAGGCATTAGAGCACAGGAACTATGGCAGGGTATTCTAGTAGTGTTATTAGCACGACCGGAAGATTAATTACTAGTTTAGTCTACATTAATTTCACCGATAGAAGGCGAATGAGCATAAAATCGATTGAGGCGTCGTAACCACTGCTCAACAAAAAGCATAAATCAGCGTATGATGCGAGTACATTTCCACAATAGTCCGCCAGGGGCTGTTCTAGGTAATTTATTAAAGGGGTGGGACCAGTTATTAAATATTTTAAAAATATTTAAAAATCATCAGTTATCTGATTTTTAAAATATAATTTAAAAACAGCTTTATAAATTTGAAGGACACTCTAGAATGATTTGCGTTTAGGCTCATTGAAAGCTTTTTGAAAATATATAAAATTTCGGGGCAGTTATAGCTCTTATAGATCCACCCACAGGTCTTCTCCGCACATCTGATGTCAAAGATTACATAGAGGCTGGTGCAGGTGTGCAATTATACACGTGCAGTTATACATCTACGGACAATACATTACATGCTTAATAATTGCACATTACGATAATTGATAAAAACCAGTATTATTGTCCAGGGTTTAGTGCTACAGGTAATTTATATAAAGCTGGTGAAGCTAATGTTAACATCAGTTTCCTCACTCGAAAGCGATATCAGTGACGGGTGAGCCCAGGATTTGTACCCTGCTCATACTGATACTCGATCGAATATATATATATATATATATATATATATATATATATATATATATATGTAAATGTATATATATACTGTATATATATATATTATATATATATATATATATATATATATATATATATATATATATACATGTATATATATATTGTATATATATATATGTATCCACAACATATAGCCTATGTATGCATATATATATCTTATTGCATTACCTACCTACTGGGAGGTCTATGGTATATAACGCCTTCTCTGTCTTCCTTTGCTCTCTTCATGTTCACATACGAGTGGATCTTTTAAATCATCCAACATTCCTAATCTCAGTCTGCTTCAGCTTCTCGTTCCTTCATTCTACCTTCTATAACCTCCTTTAGTAAACTCTACCCTTAGACTGTGTCCTATCCAATTCAGCTTCCTATTTCTTGTAGCATTAATTTTAGCATAACTAACGTAAATGTCAGGAGCGTATTAACTTTATAACGATACGAAAGACTCACCCACAATCTCAGAGCTAAATTAAAGTTTATTAATATAGTGTTACAGTTGCCTAAAATAGTAAATAGTTTATTTTTAAATAATAAATGGTTGACATATAATAGCATCCTTAATTTTAGTTAGTCGCCTTCCACATTGTATCATTTAAAGTTATTTCTGCCACAATAATAAATAGTTTTTTAAATAGTTTTTTAAATAGTCAATTAATTTTCATACGCAGCGCCGAAGTGTAGATCACGAGCATATTACATGTGAATGGATAGAATCTCTTCTTTTGTTTTATACTTATAAAAAGGGAAAATTTGACGTTAACGTTAGTTTCATCTCTCGAAATTGATATCACTGACGAGCACAGGATTGAACCCCGTACCTGTGATATGCAACTGAAACTTATCCGTAGTTGCTCAGTTTATATATAGATTGCTCCGTTAACTTGTTACAAATACGGTAGGTCAACTCAGATTACGTCATGAAATGCTGCAAGGACGAGATTCTCTGAAGTGTACCTTATAGTCTGATGTAATAGGAAACTAGTTGCGAAGCAGCTAAGCGTTCGAAGGTGGAGAAAACGATGCATTGTCGAAACCAAGCAAGGCAGGCCTGCATATCTGTTTAGCATTGACTTTTAAGTTCGGCTGAAATTTTCCATTTACCATACTGGATTAATAGGCCTACCATTTTAGTTTTTTTAAGAAACTAAGTTGCAAATAATAGTAAAATAGACTAAAAATAAAGAAAAAAGTAAAAATTACTAGAAAATAATTATTAAAAGGGGTTATCAAATACTGAAAATAGAATAATGCTAAATGGCCACATTTAGGACTACTAATACCAAAGACCTTGGAACAATGCGTACAATTGTAAACTGAGTTCTTTCATAACTACCTTTTGTGAGTCTTATGCGGTCTATAAGTGAGAGTGAATTGATCTCGCTATTTTGGTAGCACATGTACTGTAGATAAGTGTAATAGACTCGTAGGCTGTGAGATCAGTGGGACATTGTGTTCTTAGTTTAAGCATTGCACGGCCATTCTTAAATTCTAGTAGTATTGTACAAGAGTAAGTTATATAAGTAAGAGTAGTTATATAAGGGTATTGACTAACGGATTTGTAGAAAAATTTTATGTAAAGTTTTTGTTAGTTTCGTTCAATACTTCACCCATTCCGTTAAAAGTTGAGAAATTAAAATTAGACAATTGACAACCGAATAATTTTCTCTGACCTTGTGTCTTACTTAAACACTATATATATATATATATATATATATATATATATATATATATATATATATATATATATATATATATATATATAGTGTTTTACGTCCATTTCCTCATACAAGGATCATGTCAGGGACGTATTTTATATATTCAGTGTGTGTGTATATATATATATATATATATATATATATATATATCTGTTATATATATAGATATTATATATATATAATGTATATAATAGTGAGGAAACTGACGTTAACCGTAGCTTTTTTAGCTTTATATATATATATATGTATCTAGCTGGAGCCAGTGGCGATGACGGTAAGATTGTCGACCCCGGATCAGTAGCCTATATATATATATATATATCTTAGTGCACTGCCCACTGGCAGGTCCATGGTACATAACGCCACCACTCTTCTCTGTCTTCCGCCTTCCTCTTCATTTCCACATATGAGTGGGTCTTTAAATCATCTAACATACCTAATCTCGGCCTGCCCCTGCCTCTTATATATATATATATATATATATATATATATATATATATATATATACATGTGTATATTTATATATATGTATAATTCAATATAGATAATATTAAAAAATTAACAGTAATTTTATTATATAGCGTATTTTAAGACACTTGTACGATATTGAAGGACTCTCTAAAATGTCATGTTTGTGAAAGTTTTGTCAAATATTTAAGATTTTTATCCGCACTAGTTATCAGTTTAAGGTCAGATCGATTGATCTTTTTGATATACTGAATGTGAAAGTAATTGATCGATTGTTTGATTGGTTGTCTGCTTGCTTGTTGTTTGAGTGATTGATTAGTGGAGTGCTTATTGATGTGTGATTTATTAATTACTGATTGATTTGTTTATTGATTTACGAATTTATTTGATTTATTGATTGATTAACTGAGTGGGAGATTTATCAATTAGGTATATATTTATGTATTCATTTCTGTTTTTTTATTGATACAATATTATATTTGGCTGATTGATTGATTTGTTAAGTTTATGACTAATTTTGTAGTTGTTTGATTGACTGATGTATTTACTGACTGAGTGAAATTATAATTGATTGATTGCTCGACTAATTGACTGGCTGATTGCCTTACTGACTGATGGATTGATTTATTTCATTGCAATTAATCCCCTGACTAAAAAGGTAAAAAAGTTTCCTGACGAAAATTAATTAATAGTACTAATCAAAACCATTCACTGAGAAAATCAAATATATTGTCACCTACATGCTAAGTATCGTTGGATACCAAACTGGGGATACGCAGATAGGCTCTATTTAAATTAATTCTTTAAATTAAAGTCAATATTTAAATCTGTACTTCTTGCAATAATTTTTGCATTTCATGGAATATCTATAAAGTAAACTTACGTTATGACGTCACCAGAGAACCCTACCAAAAGGTCTGCTGAAGAGGAACTAATCGAAGGTTTGATTTATAAAATTTTGTAATTGTATGGATAAAATTATTTGAGTACAGTGACAAAACGCAATGGTTATATTTTAATTGCTAAAGGAATATAATTTACTTTCATTTGGATTGTCAGAAATAATTATTGTATCTGAGTGTTTAAGGCCTCATCATTCTGCGTATTATTAAAATTGAAAAATTGTATTGTATTTAAAAAGCAGTTTTGTATTCAGAATAATAACAATAATTAGAGTGCTACAGTCATCAATGACAACATCGAGCACTGTTGAGACAAAATCAAGTCGGCGAGCAATTATAAGGTCCAAAAAGGTTGCACATTCCAAACTCCAGAATATCAGTCCAGAGGTAATGGAAATTTAAAGAGGTTTATATTCAATAAAAAATATGTTCGGTTTTTCCTTTTTAATTAACATTAACAAGAAAAATAACAGAGTACTAAAGTCGTCAGCAACAATATCGAGCATTATTGAATGAATGCCAAGCCGACGAACAAAAATCAAAGGGTGAAATTTCAAAAATTCAGAAAATCAGTCCAATTAACTGAATTGCCCAATTTAGTATTCTTTAAAGTGTATTTTGTAGTTATCTGCCCTTGTCACTCCTTGCTAATGTAAAACTATTATACTGTATACAGGATTAGGACAATTTAACTTCCAGATCCTAACCCAAAGGAGATGTCATGAACGTATTATATGCATAAAATGCAAATAGGTTTAATGATATTCAGTAGAGGAAATAGAAAATCGAGTATGCCTTATTTTCGATAAGCGCTTTTACATGTATTAGTGTATGTTAAAATATATGCGCTTAAGCCTAATTATTCCATTGGGTCTTCTCTTTCTCTTTCTCTCTTTCTTTCTCTCTTTCTCTCTCTTTCTCTTTCTCTCATAGTGAACAGCCTGCTGGAAGCAGTGGAAGGTACATGATATATAACGACTTTATCCTCCGCTTTTTTCTAAATGCTCACATAGTGGAGCATGAAGAAATGATTGTTAGTCGATCTTCAAATCTTCTAACAATCCATATCTCAGTCTGAATATTTGAATATTTGAATGTATGAGAATGAATTGAAGTGCTGATGGGACCAGGCTCATCAGCAGGGTTAGGTTGGCTCAGTCGAGATTGGGATAGTATGACCGTATAGTGGGAAAGGCAGAGGATTTTTGGTTAGGTGTGAAGAGAGGGATAAAATGGAGTTTAAGTTAGAGAGATAAACCCCAAATGACGTGAAAGTAATAACGATAAGGTTGCAATGAGCCGATGGGGTTATTATAATGGTTCTACAGAATGTGAATGCGGCCTGGAGGAGGAGGAAATTGACCATTTGATGGGGCAACTTGACCGGTGATTTGACCGGTGATGGGGTCACGCTTGTGAATTAATGACGATATGAAAAATAGGGTATTGACTGATGAAATATATATGGTAAAGGCCTAGAGTTTAGAAGGTCTATTCGTATCCCGATCCTAGCCAAACTAGGATTCCAGGGAAGATGATTATTGCATGGTGAAAATCTAAAGTATCAAAAGTTCAATAACCTTTCTCAAGTTGTTATCAAAATATTGTTAATCAACTTGCACTTCAACTCTCCAATGTTACCTTGTTAAATTAAGCTTCATTGAGTACGAGTGTTCAATGTAAATAAAAGAGCCTTGAGTTCAAGTGGACCAAATCTTCTCCATGTTCAATAAAAGACCATTAAACAACGACCCCTTGTCTTTGCCAAATTTCACTTTATAATTTAGTAAATTAAAAAGTTTCGAAAACAGAAAAATTAGATTAGGATTTAGGTTAGTCTAAGAGTTATGGTTAGAATTGGGAGGTGCTTAGACTTAGAGGCAATGAAAGTCTAAAATGTTGTCTTTATTTAATGGCTAGTTTTAAAATCACAAGTCAGCAATCCGCATAAATCTACTTCATTGTTTGCTGAAGGACACACAGCATATCGTCTGATTGCACACTCGACACTTTATAATCCATATCTGATGATATTTAAGATTTCATGCGTAGTACAATATGTACTTTGCGACTGTCTGAGCACTTCTTGATTTAGAATTAGTAGCGAAAGGCCTACATCCAATCGGAGCACTGATATAATATATTACACGAAATATAAGACGGTTATCTAATACTTGTTGCAAAATGTTTCTGGACATAAAACTCATATGTTGGCTTAGTATAGTTGACCTAGTCTCTGTGTAACTTACTTTGTGAGAAACAGAGCGGGGGGGGGGGTGGATTCTCTGTGTCCTGATCCCAACTTCTCTTGAAGTGGCACAAAAGCCAAACATTGGCTTTGGTGCCACTTCAAGTAAATGCTTTTCTGAAAATGATTAAAAATTTACAAAATACTTGTCACTTTTAGAAGATAATGTTTAAGAGTTTGAAAAATGTATTAAAATTATATTTTGTATAAGGTTTATAGGAGCAGACTATCTAAATGTTACGAATAATGTTTTATTATTTTTAAATATAATTACAAAATAGAACTATAAGCTCTGTATGTATGATGTACTGCGGTGTATTACAATCTAAACATATTTCTTCGCAATCTCAGATCGGTTGAATTACAGCATATATATATATATATACATATATATATATATATATATATATATATATATATTTATATATATATATATATATATATATATACATATATATATGTACATGCATGTATATATATATATATATATATATATATATATATATATATTTATACATATATATATACATGCATGTATATATATATATATATATATATATATATATATACATATATATATATATATATATACTAAAGCTATATAAAGCTACAATTGTAAACTATTCTCTTACTCTAATAAGTGGTGCACTGCCTACTGGTAGATCAATGGTATATAAGGCCTCCGCTCTAAAACCACCATAAACCACTATAAACTGTTATATACAATTATACATGTATATATATATATATATATATATATATATATATATATATATCTATATATACATATATATACTGTATATAAATGAATGTGTGTATTTCTTCTACAAGACATGCAGAGGCTTGTTTTAGTCTACATTAATCAGCTCTGTATTAAGTATTGTAAGTATTGTGACACTCTGTGAACAATGTAGTCCATGCTGTTTGGATACGGCTTGTTGTACTGAACAGAATTATTATGAATAATCTGGTCGTTTGAAAGCCTCTTTCATAAGTTCATCTACGAGTTGGTAAAGACAGAGAACTATAAGCTCTGTATGTATGGTTTTACTGTGGTGTATTGTGATCTATATCTTCGGATTCTCAGATCGGTTGAATAATAGCATTGTTGTACTCCAGTGGTTGCAGGTGTTAACTTATTTTGTCTACTCTGCTTTAAGATGTAATAGGTGGGATAATAATGGACATATCGCATGGAGAGCGTTTCTTGTAGACCTACTTTCAGAGGTCTTGCATTTAAATAGCATTGACATAGCATTTGAATAGCATTGACTTAAAGTGCTTATGTGCAGTTCTTCTTAATTTGCCTATTGCATATTAATCAAAATCATAATAGTCTTCTGATGCCAAACGAACGAATAATACTACAACAATGATACTTTTAAGACAAAGCCTCTCAAATTCCTGTTTACAGATAATTTGTGCATGTCGTAAAAATGTTGTTAGCACGCATCTTTTCTCCTACTCGTAATAAGACGTTTTAACTACTGCTATGATAAAAGTTTAGACTGTATGTCAGAATCCCTGTCGAACCGAAATTATTGTACTTTGAGCGCATATCGTTGTTATAAACTTCGCTGCTTCCAATTTTGTATTTAAATTTACGAAACAATTAATTACCTGGTTGAGCGACAGAACTGTGAATTATCGAATTACACAATTTTGATCATTTAATTGTATCTTAATTGAATAATTTAAGACATATTTCTCAGTATGAGATATTTAATAGAGAAATAGCTCGGCCGTGTGACTGGCGTGAGCGTGGGTATTAAATCAGCTTTCTGAAATAACAGGGCGAACGAAGAATTTTGTTTCAGTGCTTACGAAGTTAGCAAACAGTCGTCACGGGGTTTGAGCGGAGTGAATATAAGAATCAACCGCCAAATTCTGTCGATAAACCGTCAGAAGTGCGAGATTTTTGCACGTTTTTCAACGCCCTGAATTGAATTTAATAAAATGCGAACCTTGGTAGTTCGTTGGCGAGATTTATATTATCAACGCAGACTGCAATCTGCTATTTAATTGTTGAAATAAAATATTAAGATCATTGGAATAATATACTTGAATAGTTTCTCGAAATTGGTGAAAGAGTTTATTTTCAAATTAGATGTCAAAATCAATATATACATGCAATGTGTATACTTTTCATCTAAATATGAATTCGTATTAGATCATCCAGCATCTCATGTCTCGGTCTTCCTCTAACTTTTCCTTTTCATTCTTCCTTCTATTACATCCTTTAGCAAACCAACCCCACATAATAGTATGTCCTATCCAGTTTTTTCTTATTTCTCATCTCACTTATTAACTGGCTATCTGTACCGACTCTTAACAAGCAATAGTCAATTGGTTAAATTGATAGCGCCAAAATTTACATGGTTGTCATAAAGACCAAAGAAAAGCCAATTTAACTTCTTTTTTTTTTCTCTCTTTCTCTCTTAGTGCACTGCCTACTGGCAGGTCCATGGTACATAACGCAAAGCCTCCACTCTTCTCTGTCTTCCGCCTTCCTCTTCATTTCCACATATGAGTAGGTCTTTAAATCATCTAAGATACCTAATCTCGGCCTGCCCCTGCCTCTTTTTCCTTCCATTCTACCTTCTATGACCTCTTTTAATGGACCTTCCCCCCTTAGAATGTGTCCTATCCATCTCTTCTTGTTAAACAGCAGCGGCGAAATGCTACAACCTTGTCTTACCCCACGTCCTATTTCATCTTCTTCTGAGTATTCTTGTTGGATTTTGATTACTGCTCTTTGATTCATGTACAAGTTCAAAATTAATCTTCTATCTCTCCAATCAATTCCTATTCTTTTTAAGATATTCATCATCGTTATCCAATCAATCCTGTCAATGGCCTTCTCGAAGTCTACAAAGCATACAAAAACGTTATTTCCATATTCTAAGCTTCTTTCGCAAAGAACCCGCATTACTCCTATTGCTTCTCTTGTGCCGCATCCTTTCCTAAACCCAAATTGTGTCTTGCTCAGTATCATCTCTGCTTTCGACTGAATGCGATTATTAACTTCATTTTAGTAAAGTTTAATTAACTTTATTTTAATACTACTTTTTTAGTAAATTACCATTTTGTTATTACCTCCTTAGTGTTACATTTTACGCAAGTAATGAAAGAAAAGCTTCCTATAAAGAATGATTGCTAGAAGACGAGTCTTTAAAGCAATAAAAATCTGCTAACAGTATAATTACCTAATATTGAATTTACTAGATTGCTAAATTTTTGAAGATGTAAATGTTTTTCTTTACAAAAAATGTAATCATAAGGAAGCATTATTGTACTAAAATCTTTAATTGGATGAGGAAATTTGAAAGGGATAAGAGAAATTGGATATTTAAAGATTTTATTTTATTTTATTAAAAGATCAGATATTTTATGAAACCAAGGATCAGTTTATACATGGACGAGACATGCATGCGCATGAGATATACATGTACACATAATATAAAATAATATGTGTATACATGTAGGTCTATGGATCATTCGTGCGTGCATTTCATATGTTTGCTTTGTGTCTTCACAGCTAATGATCTAAGAGAATAACAATCTATATGTGCAATTACCATTATGATTACAAACATGATTGTGGTTAATGGCAGGATTTTCATTCCCGCAGTAGTTTTTCATTGAAGATAATTCAGGCAGGATATTATTTCCAGGTCAACAAAAATATGCATGAAATATGTATGAGATATGCATGAGATCTGTATGAGATCTGCATGAGATGTGCATAATATATGAATGAGATATGTAATATGTATGAGATGTGCGTTAGATATGCATAAGATATAATTAGATATGCCTTAGATATTCTTAAGAAAAACATGAGATATGCATGAGATATTTATAAAATATACATTAGATATTCATGAGATATTCTTATTGTTAAGATATGTATGAGATATGTTTGAGATATGCATAAGATATGTATGAGATATGCAAAGATATGCATATCATTAGGCACGAATATCTTTACATTTCATGTATTTTGTTCCCAAAGCTGCAACTAGAACTAGGACTGAGGCTGAGTCGTCAGCATGTTGATTAGTTGTGATGATCATTCAGTAGGAGCAGAGTTCAAATCCAGTTCTTCCCTTCATTGAAAAAGCTTGGGGACAAGAAATCGACGTTAAATTCGGCTTTTAGCTGTGATATTAGCTGTATTACAGAATTATTCAATTGAAATAACGACTAGTGGTGCAGAAGCAGCAGTGACATTGTTTCTTACGTTCATTGTTAATTCATCAACCACAGTAAACATGGCCTTCAAACGTATCGCTAGTCTTTCTGCAGCAAGTCTGATTTTAATTATCGTCAATTTACGAAAGAAAACTTTGACCTAGGCGTTGGGAATGTTTTAACTGCAGATAAAACTGTGTCACCGCTGTTGCTGATACTGATACTCATTGCCTTTGATAAATAGACATATGCACGACTTTGCAGAAAATACAGAGAGGGAGGGAGGGAGAGAGAGAGAGAGAGAGAGAGAGAGAGAGAGAGAGAGAGAGAGCCCTCAACGGCCAAACAACTTCAGCATATTGAATTGGACTTACATGTGCAGTAGATACTGTTGGGCAAAATGCTTATCTGCATTTAGTAATAGAAATGAAGCATTATGATAATAAATGGGTCACTAAGTAGAAATATAACCCTAATATGATAAAGTAAATTCGTAGGAGTGAAGAAAAATCAGTGCAATAATTTATATTTTTTAGTGATAAAAGATTTGTAGTATATCTCTGTGAAGATTTGCAAGATGTAGTAATGATCTACGATAATTGAGCTGCTAAGTTGTCCTCTTGTTTACGACTTTGATGTCTCAATAGAATCATTTAAATATGAAAAAACTCTACATAAAGCTGTGTAGGCCTATTAACTGGCTAACAGTATTAAGGTTAGTATTACTAACAGCATTAAACTTATTTATAAAATCGAATATTTCAATGAATATCTTCTAGCCCAAGTAAATACAAGTTTTCGCATTATATTGTTTAAATTTGAATCCAAAATTTTTGTGAAACTTGTGTTGTCTATTTTAATAGTTTGAACGTAAGTATTTACACAGTTCACATGAGTGCAGTGTCGTCAGCACCTTTAGCCTGTGATTTCAGGCACTGCATGCTATAGCTCTGTAGCCTTAAAGAGTTTATCAGGTAGAAGAGGAAATGAAGCTTAACTACAAAGCGAGACTTGTTTTAATTAATTACTCACCTATTCACGATTCTAAATATTTACTATCGGAGTTCAAGTATGAGTAAATATCTGTGAGCTTCAGCTTCAACGTGTAATTTCAAAAAGGAAAATTTACATTTCCACGAGCCTTCATAATATGCATTACTTAGTAAATCTTGATTACTTGAATTTCGTGTTTGTCTGGATCACTTAAGAATATATCATTCGTTAACTGTATGTGTCGTAAGACGCGACTAAACAAGAATTGAGGAATACAAAAGGAACCATCTCAGAAAGCACCTTCCTCAAGCTATAGGCTACATAATTTATGGATAAGACTGAACTTTTGTGAAAGGAATAACTTGTTGCCCTATGAAGTGCTCTTTATGGAGAGTGAAAGTAGACATGCGTTACACACACACACACACGCGCGCGCGCGCACACACACGCACACACCATCCAGAGAGATAGAGAGAGAGAGAGGGAGAGAGAGATGTCTTATATTTTTAAATTTGATCTATGCAGAAAATCACATGTAGGCAGACCTAGTACTGTATAATATTAAATATGGAACTTGGAGTAGTCAATTGTAATCCGTCTGACATTCTATATGAATAGTAAAATTATTTAAAATAAAAGCATTCATGTTATATCTAAATCATTTTAACACAAATTACTGAGAACATCAATACAAAAGCCGAGGTGCGCTTTCTCTCTCTCTCTCCGTTTGTTTGTATATCACAAGGTAGATATAAAGATCGTAACTCAAAAGAGGGCTCACCATGTCTCTCTCCCACCCACGTGCAGGTTATCACCAGGAAAGTTTTATCATCTCCTTTTTTCCTTTATTTTATAATGTTTGCAATGTTTAATTTGAATTTTCTTAATAAATTTATATCTATTTTCTATAATCACATTTGTTTACCTTCAACTTCATTTAACTGATAAAAACCCACTAAGTGGTGTTAATATTTGAATTAATTAGGCTAAATTCAAAGCTACAACCCACCAACCCTTCCCTCCCAACGTGTTTCCAGTGACATAATATTTTGTCACTACGTTTGTCGTGAAATTCAAAACCTGGTGAAAGTTCTTTGTTGTTGTCCTGAAGTAAGCAAAAAACGCAGTACAAAGCCTTTGTTAGGATCACTCAGCCTTTGCTACTCGCCTTCCAGTTCAAGGGCTATTTGTCATGCCATCATCAGACTTTCGAAAGAAATACATGCAAGCTGCCTTGATTAATTATTGCCATGACAGTTGTTGTCATATTGTTTTTATATTAAAAATAAAATCTTTTATTGACTACTAGAGCGCTTACGAAAAGCCGGCGACGCCTAAATTGACGCCTTTGCACACGTTGCACTCGTATGCGGGCTGTTTCTTTATGAATTGCAAGCAGCAGTAAATTCTGACATTTCATCGGATTTTGCAGTAATCGTATTAGGTTCCTATTAATGATGTAACAGATATTATAATACTACACTATCAACTTCAGAAAAACTACTATTTTTGATGTAGATGCGAAAACTTTAATATATTTAATAGAATATGCTGACTATTTAGTCACAACTTTTTATTCAGTCATTGTATTTTCCTCCGATTAATGATGAAACAGATGTTATAATATAACTACTGTCATCATCGCAAAGACTACTGCTTTTGTTCTAGATATGAAAGCTTTATTCTATTAAAATATGTTATTGAGTTTAAAATGTTTATTATAATTAAGTCCATAAAATTAAATTAAATGTTACAGTTACAAATAACAACATCTCTTTGTAACTCTGAACTATTTAAAGAAGCTTTTGTGAAATTTTGTACTTTAGGCAGTTTTCGCATAGGCAACTTAAAGCGCATTTGGTTAAAACACAACATTTTAGCAGAAAAACTGATGATTAAATGATCAGTAAAAAAACTTACATTTTTAGTTTATATTCACTTTGAACACTCGATGCGTTAACATAAATAAAATACAATAAACAAATATAATTTAATAATTAGTTAGTTTAATTACCGAAATAACATTTAAAACGACGTAATAACTTAGAAAATTACGTAAGGCAACGAAAATGACGTAAGGAAAACAAAATGATATAGAATAACGAAAATGATGTAAAGTGACGATAATTACGTATAATGTAACGAAAATGACGTAGAAATGAATATAAAATCAATTGTAAAGTAACAAATGCGAATGTAAAGTAACAAAACCTGCCGTTGGTCGCAATTGATTCTAGTGAGGAAAAAGTCTGAAACCATATAGCTTAGAATACCGTCATATTCCCTTTTCCGAAAGCATGTCAATGAGAGGACGAACACTGAAATTGAGTCTTGCACCTACTGCTCTGCTCAGTCTGCTGCCCCGACTGTTAACCATCTTGCTACTAGCTCTGTCCGTTAATTTCAATAAAATTGAGAGTCTAATTTACTGCTGCATTCATTAGTGGTAGGCTTGACTTATTCAACATTGCTTCAAACAAGTAAGTTTTTATTTGAGATATCTGCATACTTTAAGCACTTCTAATCTGCGTGAGTCAGAGGCGACCGAAGGGTCGTCTTTGGCTCAATTTAATTTTGAATTTACACATCATGTCTCTATGAACAGTAACGTACACGTACTAATCCCCAAAATAATTGCAGTGTTTTAACGCAGTACCGTGCAACTAATTTATAGAGCTCTTTTTGACTTTCTCTCATTCTAACTGTCTAACATAATTTCAATTATTTCACTAATTCTTTCTCTCTCTCTCTCTCTCTCTCTCTCTCTCTCTCTCTCTCACTTGAGATGGCTTACTTGAAGTCTCTCTCACTTTAGGCTAATATTCACTGCGAAATAGCTGTTTCCACGGAGGGGACTAGATAGGAAATGGAACATTAAAGTTGGCTATCCATCGGTCTGACACCACCAAGTGTACACGACTAGGTTTTTAGTCGTCCTTCAGAGAGAACAACCCACTCGCTACGCAGTCTCGAACCCGCTATCTCTCGTTCAAGAGGCGTGATATCTCTCTACGCACTGCGCCACGAGGCGTTTAAAAATGTCAGGAGCGTCTCCTGCAGACTCAGCACAAACGGGCGCCAAAGATATAACAAACATTTAATCTACTCCCACTGTGATTTGCCACATTGTGACATTGACTGAGATTATCTACCGTGAAGTGCTTTCTCATGTTTGAATGAAGACATCATCTCAAACGTTCATCAGTCAATTTATTTATAGACCGAAGATCATTCAGTGGCTAGTCTATCGATTTGTCACTTCACTTGGCTCTTGACGCTATCGATTGATTTTCGTCTAGATCGATAAAGAATGGATCTACATTGCCATGTCTTTCACCCTCTCCAGAAATCTTCTGTTTACTAATCGATCAGATTTTTTCCTGAAATTCAAGTGGTTGGGACAATGTTTCGACATTATAGCCGATTATCAGTTTTATACTTCAAATATTTTATCAGTATTCACTATTCATCTGTAAAGCTCTGAAAGCTGATGTTAACGCCAGTTTCATCTCTCGAAAGCGATATCGGCGACGGTGATGTTCTTATAAATTGTTACTTCTTCTGCTACTATACTTGTTGTTCCCGATTCCTACTAGTTCTTTGTAACAAATGTCTTAAATAATTAGTTTGCTTTCGTAGCTGTGCTTTGATTTGATCGATCAAACACGTGTAGGATAAAGCATGCAAAACAGTTGACTTGTCATTCGATACGATTGCGCCATAATTATGTACAGAACGAGAAAAACGAAATTATCTTGTTTTCTTTCTACAGTATCGTACGTATAATATTAGCCTCAAGGGATTTGCTTGTGTAACAAATACGTCTATTAAGGCAGCTGCAGGCAGAGTTTACAGCACATGTCACGATAGAATCTGGCAAACCGCTAACGAAGCAATAATTCATCAATACTAAACTCCGGGTCATCAGCCTTCCAGATATATAATCCTCTAGTGAAACAATATGACCGATTACCTGCTAATAGGCAGGATACTACAGAGAGGGTATGGGAGAGTGAGAGAGAAAGAATCCAAGATGTTAAAGAAATCCGAGAATTCTTCACCAATTTTTCAGCTTACTCATGTGAGGTGCTGTATAGAGCGGACGCTTGTTACTGAATTTATTGATTAATTCATTTATTTAATGATTACTGATTCATTTATTGATAGATTGATTGAATTATTAATTAATTTATTGATTGATTTTTTTAATTTGATGACAGCAATCAGTTCCATAGACAGCATAAAAGAGAAACTAGGTCAGTATGTCTATCAGAGACTGATGACAAAGCAGCTGGAGTCTCTTAGAGCTGACCTTACCAATGTCAAGGACACACTATCAGACGTCAAGGTCAGATTAAGGTCAGGATCACGTGACAGCAGTGCAGATGAGCGAGAAAGGTTTAGCACTATGACTTCCGGTATTGACTCCAGCCTAGACGGGGCGGAGTTTGATAAAGGTTCTTAAGCTGTTCTCAGGTTTATTATAATCAATCAATCAGGCTAACTATTTAACTCAATTTTAACAAGATAATTAAAAACTAATCGTTTAATCAATCGATCTGTAAGAGTTTAACGTCCGGTTCCCTGTCATAAGGCAATGATAGGGACGTCGCTTTTATAGACTCTGTACAAACAGACGCCAAAACACCATGACGACTAAATATACAGAGACTACATGAGAAAGCGAGATTGATACAGTGCAGTAGTGCAACAGAACGTTTTGCAGTGCAGAAAGTTTTCAAATACATGTGGTATCCTTAGTATTAGGAAATACCTCATAAGAAGAATGAAATCGTAAACCCTCAGAGATAGGCTATGTCTTGTCCAGCGATAAATTGATATACTTATGAATTGTATACTGCTTTCTAATCAGCAATAACAATGTCACCATCTTCCAGCGTTACCATTTATGCGAATTTAGTGCCGAAACCGGCTCAGCCGGTTTAATATGGCAAATATTTGATGACTATCCGATTACTGTTTCAATAAATATATTTCCATTACGTTTCCGTTTGTAAATTTAATTGAAAATAATGTTATGAAATGAAAATAATGTCATGTCTATTTCTAATTAATTTATTTGCCTTTATGACTGCTTGCAGTATTATAAATAAAATTTATTTTCTTAAGTTTAATTATGCTCATTTATGATTAATTTATTCGCTACGCATTTTTCTAGGGACTAATAATATCCTAAAGTTGATATTAATTTGTAGCTAAACAAGCTGTTTTAATTTTATGAAATTATTTCTAAACTCTTATTATATTGTAGTGTAATGTATTATTATAGCTATACCACAAAGTTTTATGCATATAAGAAACTTTGTGGTACGATTAGGTATAATACTTCTACAATAACACTAAACAACTCTCAAAATACTTGGTTAACTCAGTATTTATACGGGTATCTTGGGCGAGTTGGTTGCCTGATAATTAGAAAACTATCGGTTCGGCTCTCAATTTGATCTTCCTTTGCGGTTAAGAAGTTAGTTTAATCTTCATTTTTATCGCAGTCTTTTGTGCTTGCATTTCAGAGCATTCCACCAGTCAGGTTGAATTGATCGAGAAGCTACGCAGCGAGAACAATAGACTTCAAGAAGAAATAAAAGAACTGGAACAAGAATCTAAATGGCTGAAGGATCAGTACAATGAGAAGCTGATTGATTCATCGTTCTCTACACTCAACAGCAGCGGAGTGGACAACAATTCTTCGCTAGACTTTTCCCAGGCCGTCCAGGAACTGAGTAGAAGTAAGGAAGCTCTGAAAGGTAAGTGCCCGATCAATGGTTCCAATCTGTGCTGAACAATATTGTCTGCCTATCGGAATAAACACTTAAGACTTTCTATCGTTTCTACATGTATAGTCGTTGATTGAGCGTTGTGTGTAGCAATGAAACTTCATTGTCGACACGGTTCAATTCATACAGACCATTATAACCAGACATTTAGATTTAGGTTCCATTGATTGCTTCTTTAGATTGAGTATACTATATATTTGCTAGTACTATGTCCGAGCCACTGAAGAATAGACTAATCGTAAACTGCACGTATCGTAAGAGGCGATTGAGCAAGAACTGAGAAAGACGACTGGAAACCACCTCAGAATCCAAGCTATAGGCTTCATTATGGTATGGTTAAGGAAAAACCTATTGTGAAGGGATTAAATTTTTATTCGATGGAGTGCTCTTTATGGGACGCACAAGTAGAATGTGAGGAGGAGTTTGTACCTTGAACCTGCCATTTAACAGAGCTTGAGGGTGAGATGGTTAGAGAGAGAGAAAGAGAGAGAGAGAGAGAGAGAGAGAGAAAGATACTGACAAGTAGTTGCTTCTATGTTGAAGCCGGGTATCGTATTAGATACTCTGAACGATTTGTAAAATTTTAATGTACGGTAGATCATACGTCTACCATCACGATAGGCACAGCAACGAGCGCCCATATTATGTTTCTGTAGAGATCATAGATTTTGTAATTAGACCTATTTTTTTCTCTGATTTTGTCTTACTGTTGGGTGGATAGACTGTATGCAGACGAATCCCACGTGGACCAATCATTTAATAGAAAATAAGAGAGAAATAGAAATATTTGACCTATCCATAATGCGCTGAAGTTGAACAATAAATTCCAGATGAGGCTATAGTAAATAAGGATATAATAGGTCACCTGTGCGGTTGTTCACTAGAAAATTATTCAATGTTCCTATCAAATATAACAAAATTGGATAGTCTAATATGTTCTTAATTACACAATTAAATAAATAATTTTATAATCTTCATATCGATGAGAGGAATTTTAGACCCCTTAAATGAGTCACGTTATTCTACACACTTGTATCATACCCGTATTGCATCGTGTATCATTCCTGTCAGCAATGTCTATTTGAGGTTTTTGTTTGTATGTTAAACTCAACCGTGGATTCATAATTCTAACGAAACTTGTTGAGCATTTACTAATATGATATTATATTACTTTTATTTTCTTCGTATTATTATTATTTCTATTATTATTTCTATTAACTATTAATTCTGTAATAACAACTATGTTATATACAATGTAATAATAAATAAAAATGTTTTAAAAATGTTTACCCCAGGAGTTAAGAATCCGGGATTTGATAGGAGCGATAATAAATAATAAATATTATCATTAATATTATTAATCTATTACTCATATTATAATATTATTAATCTATTACTCATATTATAATATTATTAATCTATTACTCATATTATAATATTATTAATCTATTACTCATATTATAATATTATTAATCTATTACTCATATTATAATGCTAACAGCAATGAAGGCTGACAGAAGACAGCTGAAGTCAGACAACCTTGACCTTCACATGCAGATGAAGCAGCTGTACTGCACGCTGGGAGACAAGGAGGCAGAGTTAAGAGATTTCATAAGAAACTACGATCAACGCAAGCAGGATCACCTCGACATCGTTAAAAAGGTGTTTTGTCGTTATATACCGTGCCTTAAAACGAACGTTGTAGAACAATTTGAATAATCTAAAATGAAAGCATCAAGTTGTTTGTAATTTGACATTTCGTTCGAAAAGCCAATTAAGCAAGTTCGAACTAATTCTGGCTGGTAGTGGTTCATATAACTTGAAAAATTAAAATTTGTTGCATTTTTCCAGTTAAAAGAAGAGAAAGAGAGAGTGGAAAACGAGAAGAGGGAATTGGTTCAGAGGATCAAAGAAGAAATAGATGAAAACCTTACTTTAAGATCTCAGCTACAAATCAAAGACACGAAACTATTTAAATTGCAGCAGGAATTTCTGAAGCTTCTTGTACGTATTCAACTCTTCATTTCAAATCATTTACAATGGACTTTTATATCACATTTGTATTATATTATTCATTTCTTTATTCATTTCTTTATTCGTCAAAAAGCAGACAGGATCAAAATGCATTACATATACATATTTACACACATAGGATCACAAAACAATCAAAATGAATTATAAGAAACTCAAATAGAGTTCCTACTAATTCCAGCGCTAGCATAAAACGCTTCTAAATACCCGCTTCTACTATAAGACACTCTCTTGTCCAGAACCATGGAACAACTTATAGGTAATCTAAAACAATCGCACAGTCTATCTAGTTCCCTCAGCACATGTCTTGTTACAAAGTGTTTTAAAAATATATTTCTACTGACTCTATGTAGGCTGTTTGTCAAGAAGTTAAATATAAGCATAAGAATAGCTTTAAATTATGTATTTTAATTATGCATTTATATTTACATTTATATCATTTTACAATCCTTCAATTTATAATGAGTTTATTATTGATCGGATTAACTCAATTATTACAAAATATTCTTCTTGTTCTCGCAACATGAAGACAACATAAAACACTTGTTTAATACGGTTTGATGGCTATAGGTGGTCTATTACATTATTATTTTTTTTCATACATTGTTCTGTGTTTGTCAGAGATTTTATTCTCTGATCGACTCAAATGAGAGTCGAATCCGGGAAGCTCAATAAACCATAGGATCAATTCCATTACATAGTAGGATGCATAATATTTGCGTTCTTAAAATCACATTAAAATTTTAGTTGAATATGAGTTTAGGATCCCTATCATACCTGAAGTTTTTCTAATTTTATTAAGAATTTCTAAACAGAACGTTTGCCCACCTGAGAGTTGAGTTGCAGTCGGCTGATTTAGAAATGAGCACGCAATCTTTTTTCCGTTTCATATCGTTTATTTGCTCATCACAGCACAGATTATACAAACAATAGAAACGTGCATCCAGTTAGATAAAGAAGCAACAATACGAAAGAGGCTACTATACAAGAGCAAAAGCTCTATGAGGTGATACCGCAATTATCAGCTATCGCATTTTTGACATAATACAAGTATATGTCCATTCCTTTCGCAATGTTAGTTAACCGAACTCTGTTTCATTTTTTCAGTCAACACAAAGGACTTCAACCCTGAATGGAGTTGTTAAGAACAGTGTCTCTCAGGATTCGTTAATCCGGGGTTTCTCTTCAGCATCGTATAGCGCCTACGATACCTCGGGGACTAGGCCCACAGCTGGGGGCGGCTCCTGCAGTTCGTACGGGCTGGCATCTGAAGGGGTGTACGCGCGGTGCTCTAATGACCACGGAGAGTTGGGTGATGTGTATGCCTTCAACCACGTCGAATCCAGTCCTATCATACCAAGGACTGCCAGTATTACTGAGGGCCAGCTACAGTCTAGTCGAGAAAAAGCTCTCCGCGTAGCCAGAATGTCTAGATTAAGACAGAGTTCTGCAAGTAAGTGCTCAACGTTTTAATCAATGAAGCAATCAAAAACATCGATCCATCATTAAGGCAATAACAAATTTATAGCTGCTAATTCACTTCTTTTTATTTGCACTAACGGTGCTATGTGGATAATATAAACAAATATTTTATATTCACTTTATTTTGTTTAAACAAATCTCAATAGTTAATCTCTGATTACCCTTACGTCCCTGACATCATCCTTGTATGAGGAAATTGAAGTTAAACCTTTATTATTATTATTATTATTATTCTTTTTATTATTATTATTATTTTTAGCTATAGGCAATTTGGCAATTTGCCAAATTTCACTTGAAGTATTCTCAACGGCATTTCGTAATGGTTTATCTTTAGATCTGATCACGTGACTTGAGTCTTAGCTTTAGTGTGATAATGATAGTTTTACTTGTTGACTGTCTTTTAGTGAAGTGATTCTTTCTCCCTCTCTCGCAATCGCTCTCGCTTTTTTTCTCTCTCTCTCTCTCTTTTTTCTCTCTCTCTCTTTCTCACTCTCTTTCTCAGTGCACTGCCTACTGACAGATCCATGGCACATAGCACCTGCAGTTTTCTCAGTCTTCCGTTTTCCTCTTCATGTCCAAATATGAGTGGATCTTTAAATCATTTAACTTTCCTAATCTCTGCCTGTCTCTAAATGTTTCCTTCCATTATACCTATTGTAGTGATTGCCCCCTCCGCTTAGAATATGTCATTCAATTCAATTCCCATTCAATTCTTCTTTAACTTTCTGAATACACTTATCTATCCGTACCAATTTCCTCCAAAACTTCTTCATTTGCAACGTTTTGGTGTGGCTTATGTTTTCCACTCTTCTCCTTATCCATATTTGTAACGCTTCTAGTTTCCTGATATCTTCCTTCCTTAGGACCGTAATTTACATCCGTATAATAGTGTGGTCCATACAAAAGTTTTCGCTATCTTTATTTTGTGGCTTTCTTTAGACTCTTTGTTAAAAGTTCTTTCCTATTATCAGATTATCTATTATCAGGCTCTTGTGCTTGTGCAATCATGCTGCGTATTTAATTCTCAAATTTCCCACCATCTGTTAAAGTAAGCCCGAAATATTTGGAATTCCTTACATGTTTCTATCTTGCAAAAATGATTTTTAGATCTTATGTAGCTATTCCCTACTCTGTGCATACAGCAGAGTAGGGAGAATTTTAATTGTCAAATTTTTATCTCTCTCTTTCTCTCTTACTCTTTCTCTCTCTCTCTTTTCTCTCTGTTCATTCTCTCGTTTTCTTCTCTGTGCACACAACAGAGTATGGAGAGTTTTAATCCTCAACCTTTTTATCGCTCACTCTCTCTATCTTAATTCACTCGCTATTCTCTACTCTGCGCTTACAACAGAGTAGGAAAAGTTTTAATTCTCACATTTTTACATATCTTTCTCTCAGTCTCTCTCTCTCTCTCTTCCTTTTCTCGCTTTCTCTGTCAGTGTGCAGTATAGCGGCAGGTCAATTGCATATAGCAACGAATTCTAGCCTCAGATTTCTCTTTCATCTCTGAATACAAATTTCTTTCTTTATTCTTCAAGTAGAACTTTAAATTACATTTATATAGGGTGTCCAGATAGATCGTGAACGATTTTGAATGACTGCCATTTTTAATCCACTAGTAACAAATTTATAAAAATTGTCATTTAGTATTTAATAATGTCTCCTTTATTCTTCAGTACAGCGTCAAGTCGATCATGCATCGAGCCAATTAGATTTGTCAGAGTTTTCAGAGGTATCGATTTCCACGCCTTTCGAATCCGGCGTTTCAAGCTGTTCAATGTCTGCGGTTCAGGATCGGCATAAACCGTTGCCGCCATAATACTCCAAACATTTTCTATCGGTGACAAATCCGGAGAATTAGGTGGCCAGTCCTCTGGTGAGATATATCCATTAATGTTTGTGTTCAACCACTCGACTGACGCTCTTGATGTGTGTGCACGTGCACCGTCTTGTTGAAACAATCCTTCGCCGTTATTACGAAACAGCTTTGTAGCTGTTAAATTCGTACATACAACTGTTCGCTGGAATGCTGGTTTGACCTCTTTCTCCAGTATCTCATTGATGTAATAAGTCGAATTAACTGAAGTTTTATTTGGGATGATATGAAGTTTTGTTAATCCGCGAGCTGTAATACCACCCCACACCAGAACTGACGGGCTGAACTTCACCTGTGGCGCGCACGGAACAGAAGTTTCTTGTGATCCCCATACTACATCGTTCTTATTGTTAGGTACGTAGTAAAGTTTGAAAGGTGATTCATCAGTGAACATGACACGCGACCAGTCAATATCTTTAAACTTCTTCGCAAAGTTGACTCGGCGGACTTTATAAGCACTACTTAACTTTGGGACCTTTTGTCGTTTAAAGCATTTCCATTTCAGCGTCGTTCGCATATACTGTCTTATTGTCTCTTTGCATCCAGCAAAGCGTTTGTCTTTCAATCGACGTGCTAACTTTCGCAGACTCTGTCCACGCACATATTTAGACTGCCTAATCAGTTTTTGAGCGGCAGCAGTCAGCACAGACTTTCGACCGCCTTGATAACGACTCTGCAGCGTTTCGTTTGGATTCTGCTTGTAGCGGTTGGCCCACTTGCTAATCCACGCTTTACTACGACCTAGTTTTTTTGCTATAACGCCATAACTATACTTTTCTTCCAATAGTGTAATAGCTTGTGCTCTAATTTGCGCTTCGTTTAATGTTGCCATTGCCTAATCAGTGATACGCCGTTTATTTACTGCACTGTTGCGGCAGTTTTCTGTTTACGCACATTTTGATGACGTCACGGCAAATGACGTCAACACTTTGAAACGTAAGTTACAAACCTACAGTATTTTCCCTGTTATTTACAATTGAACAGCCTATCTGCCAGTATCAAACTTTCCACATTGTATTGTGCATAACATATAATTTTTTGCATTCAAAATCGTTCACGACCTATCTGGACACCCTATATATATATATATATATATATATATATATAATATGATATATTTATTTATATATATATATATATACATGTACATGTAATATCTTTATATATATTTTATATATATACATATGAATACATATTATATATATATATATATATATATATATATATATATATATATATATATATATATACACGTGTATATTTTTTATTATTCCGTATAGTTACACACATGACATTCCGCATGTGTTTACAATTTTTCCATTCTTAAGTTTCTGTTTTTTGTAGTTTTCGTTATTTCCTCCATTCCTTTCCATGGTTATTAGTAATCACTGCCTTTTGTTGTCGCTCCAATAGCAGCCGGTGTGGATTTACTATATATTTATTTTTTATTATTTTATAATATTTATTTTATTATTATTTTATTATATTTATTTTATTATTATTTTATTATATTTATTTTATTATTAATATACATGTATACGGGCAAACAATAACTGGCTGTTGTGATAGATCGAGTCAACACAGGAATTTTTCCATCAACAGCCGGTTCCCTGCAGTCTGGAAAAATGGCAAAACTAGGAGTGAAGTTCCAGTCGACCAGCACAATAGACGAGGTGGAGTCACAAGCCAACTCACCACCCCCTGTTCCTCCGGGTGACTCTCACAAACAACTATGTTTATGTTTACAATAATTAAAGTCAAATTAGTCTACAGTTCTGAAAAAAAGAATTCAAATCGACAGCAATATAGAGCGCTATGATAGCCAATGACAAAAAGCCGGTAGAGCTAAGGTTAACGTCAGTTTCCTCACTCGAAAGCGATGTCAGTGACGAGTGAGCCCAGGTTTGAACCCCGCACAATCTGATCCGCGGTGCAAAATCTTACCGACTTCGCTACTGGCTCCAGCCAGTGGAGAAGTGGAGCCAGTGGCGAAGTCAGTACAACATTGAGCACTATCAACAACATCCAAGACGAATAGCATAGAACGAAAAGGTCTAACATGCGGTGCTAACCCAATATCTTGAACACCAGTTCAAAGTTAAGGCAGTTTATCCGTATTATATTTAATTATTTTTTCTACTTTTTATGAATTTAAGTAGCCTATTTAATTTCTATTCACGAACTAAACTAGGCTAGGCTAGACAGATATTAATCAATAAAACATACGACACTAACGTGTTACACATCTAAATAGTTAAATAGTGAATTACTCTAAAGGTTAAGATAAAAATCTTCAACAAATAAAGCAGAGATAAAAGCAACAATTGCTATTGCAATTTAATGGACTTAGTGGTAAATTCCATCATTCATACCGGGCTGCACAAAACCATTTAGTCAAATAAGTATATATACTGTATATATATATATATATATATATATATATATATATATACAGTATATATATATAGATATATACATGTATATATATATATATATATATATATATATATATATATATACAGTATATATATATATACAGTATATATATAGATATAATGTATATATATATATTTATACAGTATATATATAGAATATCTGTATATATATATATATAATATATATAGTATATATATATATATACAGTATGTATGTATATATATATATATATATATATATATATATATATATATATATATATATATATATATAGCTTTCGGTTTAATTACATATCAGAAGAACCGGCAGAACTCTATGGACTGTTGGCTGATTAAGTAGCACGCGTGCTTTGTAAGCATGAGGTCGCTGATTCCAAGTAGACCCAACTTTCACTGACTATGACTTTTGATAGTAAGAAAACTGATTTTTAATAATATTGATACTTTGTATTTAACAGACGGTAAGCTATATTTCATAAAGCTTAAAGCACTAATTAATCTTAAAGCACTAATCTAATCTAATTGTTTTATTTTATTAATTTAAATGATTTTAACAGCCTCAACTCGCCTCAGTTTCCTGTCACAAGAGAACTATGAGGAGAAGTTGAAGGCGGCTCAGGAGGCTGAGGAGACACCGGTCGCTCAGTGGAGGGCGCACCATGTCCTGGCTTGGATTGAGCTGAAGATGAACATGAGTGCCTTTGGGTCTGCTTGTTCAGATAACATCAAGAGCGGCAAGGTAGTCGTTATGTTGTGGTATTGATAGAACAAGTACCGGTTGTATGGCTCAACGGATATCATTCCTGCCTAATAAACAGAAGTTATCAAGGGGATATTAGAGCACTTACGATTCTCCATGTCCAAGACAGACGTTATAAAACTAAGCTATTCAATGATAACAGCAGTTCTTTGCCGATACACCTGCTGTATAAGTCTATGATTTCAAATATGATTTATAAGTGCTTGTATCACGAAGGATTCTTATCTAAGGTTATGAGAGATATGTTTAAATCTAATCTTTTACATACCGATTATAATCGGTCTAGGCTTTCGATTGCTAAATTATCTTTCTTTACCTTTGAATCGTTCAAACTTCTCATCTAATATATTTGAAGGATGCTCCATATGGAATGCTATACCTATTGCAATACGCTACACAAATGTTTTAATTTGTTTAAATTGTCATTTATATAGACTATTCCTTATTGAACCTTAGTTATTGTTGAATTCCTTATGAAATTCCTCGATTATCATGACATATATTATTTTGTGCTAGCTATCTATCATCTTGGTAACACATATGTAACACATGAATATTACATTTTTCATAGATATTAGGCACATTTTTTGTGTCTCTTCTTTCTTCTTTTGTTGTTTTACTGCGATGGTCAGCTCGATAGGGTACCTTAGTGCCCCCTCTGATGGCCGTAATAATCATATTTTAGTTTCTGCTTGATAGTATATAAAGATATCACTGTTCTGAATATTATGGTTAATTGACACTATTTGAACTCTTAACGATTTTCCTGCATTTACAGTCATTTGTGCTTTCTTACCCTATATAGATGTTGCGATATACATGTTTGATGACTCTAGCTTCCTTTAATATACAATCAATAGACTTGTATTTTATCGTATCGTACTATATTTGATCTATTGAATTATATCTTATTTTATTTAATCGCAGTATATTTTATAGTATTTTATTTCATCGTATTATACTTTATCGTAGTGTATGTTATTGAATTGTATTTTATCCTATTTTATTTCATCATATAGTATTTCATCATATTGTATTTATCCTATTTTATTTCATTATACAGTATTTGATCTTATTGCACTGTACCCTATTTTATTACATCATATTGTATTCTTATGTATTGTATTTTATAGTATTGTATTTCATCCTCTTTTATTTCATCATATAGTATTTTATCGTATTTAATTGCAGATACTACTTCGTCTCTTCGTCTGAGCGAATCGTATTGTATTTCATTGTATTGTATTATATCGTATTTTTCAGATATTACTTGGTCTGAGCGACTCAGAGCTGGAGTCAGCTCTGCGCCTCTCATCCTCTCTGCACAGACGTAAGATGAGGTTGGCTATAGAGGAGCTGAGAGACCCGGCATCCATGTGCGTGTGCTCACTAGTCTTGTGCAATTCACTGTCCATGCTTAACCATAAGTGCGACAAATAATACTTCTGTCGATAGACTGATTTTATCCGTGTTGTGTCCGAGTCGCTGAGGAATAAACCTACCGTAGACTGCACGTGTCGTAGAAAGCATCTAAACACTAAGATCCAAACCAACGTCAGATAGGCCGTTTGGTTGGTGAGCGCCTGGGCTCCAGAAATAGCTATAAAATTTCTGAAATGAATGGAAAAGCTCCTCACCTCACATAGAGGAGTGGAGAAGGTCAATTCGTATCCCTACCCTATTTAAACTGGAATTTAGGAAAAAATGGGGCTGATGATGATGATTTTATATACTTTATATCCTGCATTTTATTCTGAAATCGTATAAGACTATTACTCTATTCCGAAATGGATAGCAATATGTGGAAGAGTTCCCTAGATCTGCCAATAGGCAGTGCACTGAGAGAGAGAGAGAAAGAGACGATCGCATGCTCTAACTTCAAGTCTATTTACTTTACATTTTTTCATATTTTTTGTTTGCTTGATTGTCTTCAGACAGTATCCAAAAACGGCTAACATAGACCACATGTGGGTGAGCCACGAATGGATTTACAGTCTCGGTCTTCCTCAATACAGCCAGGCCTTCGAGAATCAGCTCGTCGACGGTCGACTGCTTCAGGTCCTTACCAAGAAGGACCTGGACAAACACCTCGGTGTTCATAGAAAATTTCATCAAGCGAGTATTCAATTAGCCGTTGAATTGCTTCGTATGCTGGATTTCGATAAACAGGTGAATCTTTTAATTAATTAATAGAACCTTTCTGTTCATCATGTAATGTCTTCATCCGTATTGGAATCTTTAGGATTACTTTGTCCATCTCTAATCTCCAGCGGAGGACTCTACTGTGTCGACTAGATATTGAGAAGTTTTCGCGAGAGCCGCACTTTCCTCTCTACGATGGTTCCACATCAGGTTTTGTGGAAGTTTTTTTACTAGTTTTTATATATCCTTTATATTAATTCGTTTAGCTATCAATACAAACCTGCAATCAGATCAACAGATAACTTTGAGATAGGACATTCTGCAATGCCCCAATACTATGGCTCATCTGCACTTAACCAACAGTATTTAAACCAGTACTTCAACCAGTACGTCAGATCTAAGAATTGTGAAATTTTGCTAACAAACAATGTCATCTTAAGCAATAGAGAGTTAATTAAATGAAACAATTTAATAATCAATTTCTAGATGACGCCAACTTCCCTGTCGTTTGATCGGCCTTGAACAAGTGTATATTTTATTACGTCTAACCAAGCTATCAACAAATTTGAAATCCCATATTAAATTATCATGCAAAAAACTTTATTTCAGATTTCAACTAAAAGTTTATAAATGACACGTTTGCATTTGTACAGTGAATCGATTGCTTATCAGATTCCGTAATTTAAAACACACAACACTCTATGACAAATTTATACTATTTCTAAATGTATTGGTCCTCTGATAGAGTGATAGAATAACTCAGTAGCTTATGTTTCATAACATCACTAGATTACTTTGTACAATTAATTGTTGGTTTAATACTTAATTAATGTTCTATTTATGTACAAACGTTGATCAAAACTCGTCTCATCGTCTCAAAATTTCACACATGATGAATCCATTGAAATCCATATTTTCTGGATTTGCTACGTGCAATGTCGTAAATAAGCTAGGGCAATAATTTTCCAACCTTAAATAAATAAATGTATGAAAGAAAATTTATGTGGAAAAGCCTGACAAACTATGATATTTTTCCAAGAATCTTTCTCAATGGTCAAGTGCGAGTCCATGACAACACCTAGCTTATGAAAAGTGTTCTCAACAGATAGCTTCACCTGGACCAATGTCAGATCAATTGTACATGATTGGCGCTTAGAGGCTGAGAGCAAAAGACGATTATTTTCAGTTTTAGTACATAATTATAAAAATGTAGACTCTTTATTGTTCTGAATATTTAATTTGATTAAAGAGAGTGAATTAACACTCATTAACACTCATTAACAATTGTTAACAGGCTTTTGCATGTATATAGTCTTAGTTGCATTTTGTGGTTTTATTAGACAGAACACATTCTAAGTCAAATGGTTGTGCAGGTATTACAAGAACGAAGGAATCAGAGTCGACAGAGTAACAGTGATCCACTTGTCTGGTCCAATCAGCAGGTGCTTCTCTGGGCTGACAGAATCGATCTCCAGGTTTATTGTAGAGTTCGATGCTTTTAGTCTTAATATAATGAAAATTGATAACCAGTGTTGAAACTGATAATTAATTATCAGTTTCAATTCAAATTCAATTCAATTTAATTTAAGTTTAACAATTATAATTTTTGACAACTGTCAACTCAGGCTTTAACCTTTGTAGATTTGACCCTATGAAAAATATGAGGCTCAATTAACAATCATGTCAATCCTCTATCACATGACATATTGTCAGTTACGTTCGACTGAGATGCGAACCGATGAATTACTGTTTATCAGACAAGCTTCAACCCGACTTGGCAATCTAACCTTTATTTCGGTTAGATAGCCAAGTAACCGGTATTTCTGGACTGGTAGCCTAATGCTAATCGGGTGGCAGCATGCAATAGATATCCGACTTTAGATCTGTACGTTCGAAGTTCAAACCTGGAGCTCGCACTTTACAGTTAACCTTTCGATGAACTTCAGATGATCTCGCTATTTTCATGATGTACAGGAGTACGCGCAGAATCTTAAAGAAAGCGGAATTCACGGAGCAGTCATTGTGTTAGACTCATCATTCACAGCGGATACTCTAGCATCAATCCTGGGCATCCCGAGTTCAAAGTCATATGTCCGTCGCCATTTAGCTACCGAGCTTGATAGCATCGTGAAGCCGGCAAGGTTTATACCACTTCTGCGTCATCTTCTTTAAATTCATCTTTATTTCGAATTTTACTGTTAGAACACAAACGTTAAGATTTGGATAAAAGAAATCGAATTGTAATAGAAATGAGCTGCTTAGATGACTAATTACATTTCTAGTTCTATTTCATATCTTTACCTGTTTGATATCTTCTATCTTTATCTGTTATATATCCACTATAACTTTCTGTTAAATATCCACTATCTCTGTCTGTTAATCTCTCTATCATTGTATGTATAAAAACTCCATCTTTATCAGCTTGTTATTTGTCATTATCTTTAAGCTTTTGCTATTTATCGTCTGGAGCCAGTGACGACGTCGGTAAGACTGCGGATCAGTGGGTGCGGGCATCAAAGCCTGGGCTCGCCTGTCACTGACATCACTTTCGAGTGAGCTGACGTTAACCTTGGCTTTAGCTTAGCTTTGCTTTTTTAGCTTTACCATCTACTGTGTTTATCTCCTTCATATCTACTATCTTTAATATATATGATAACTAGCATCCATATCTAGTTATAGTATAAATATTTTTGAACTTTGTACTTTATTTATTTTCCTCTGACAGATCGGCTCTGGAATGTTTAAGAGGCGTTAAGCGAAGCAACAGCTCCACTTTCTCTCGATCCTTCTCTCCAGCCAATCATCGCTCTGAGAGCGAGGGAAGGGAAAACGCGAGGACATCTGGAAGCACTAGAAAGCTCAGCTTTAGGGTAAATTAAATTAAAACATTTTCTAGCTTATTATAAATATCTGACTTTTATTACATACATACTACCAGGTTGGTGTTTCGTGGAAACTTTAACTTAGACAAATTCAACACGTCACGTCTTTATTTAGAGTAAAATAATGCAGAAACTGTAAAGATAGCGGAGAACCCTACGAAAAGACTATATATAGTTTCTCAAGCCCGTGCCTTAATTTTCAGGCTTATTAAAAGTGTAGTCTTCTTGATGGGTCAAACTATTATTTAATGATATAATCATATGTTACTGCTTGAGCGGTAAAAAAACTGGATAGAGAAACGAGTGAATAAGAAAAAAGAAAAATATGAAAAGAGAAAAAAGTACAAAAATGTAATAAAAAGTTAAAAGTAAATAAGAAAAGAGAAATACCAGAATTTGTGATATACATGTAATTTTAAGATTAAGCGTCAGTTTCATTCACTGCCTGGGATAATATTTACTTTATTAAAACTCCGTAAAAAGTCGGAAGTAGTCTGTAATAATATTACGTGTACTGGAAAAGATTAGGTGTATTTTCGTTTATGCAAGGAAATACTAATAGTACATGTATATGTTTATTTAGTATTATAATGAAACTTTTTGTAATTCAAACTTGAGCTGACTGTCTATTATTTAGATTTTGCTGCTCAGAGCTATAATAACCTCTTTGATAATAACCACTTCATATTGCTTGTTTGTTTATTACTACTTTTTATTAGTTATTATTTTGTATTAATTACTGTTTTTGTCAATTACTATTATGTATGTTTTTGTAGTTGGAAATTTAAGCTAAAATAAACAAAATCCAGTTTGAACTTGTAAAACACTTAACATAGAATAGCTATAGCATCTAATTCTCACTGTGTTTTTATAACTGATATCCCAAATTGTTTTAACAATAAAGTCGTAAGAAGTTGATCGCTGTTCTTGAAATTTACAGCACATGACCAACAGCCAATTCTACAAAACAAATAAATTTTGTTTGAATATCTTTAATAACGTGAAAGTTACAGTTTCGCGAATAGGAGTGGGGTCAGATACGAAATTTCCAATACAGGATTACGGGCGTGTTACATTTAGCATAGATTATCTCTATAAAAATACCAGCCAACACGCAATATAAAATTTCTGCTAATGCTATTTTGAAGAGCAATCATTTCTTTTCAAAACGACGTAAAATACGTATGATATGTTCTTTATTGACAACGTGTTTGAACTTTTAATGCATGAATTGCATGAAGAGAATAAATGAATAAGTTATTTTAACTGTGGCGCTAGAGGACGCTGCTGCAGTGGCTGCGGTGATTGCAACTGTAGCCAGACATGCAATGCTTGCATTAAAAGTTTAATAACTTTGTCAATTAAGAACGTAGCAGCACGTATTTCACGTCCAGGGGCGGATCCAGGAATTTTTAAAAGGGGGGCCCGAATTTTTTTTGAGAGTGTACAATTTTTTGCTTACGTCCCGCCTTCTTCGGGACACGTGACGCAACCAGACAAATTTCTGCGAAAACTTTTTCCCTCCAATGCATTGGTTATGCATTGGTTAAGTACAAATTGAGAGCTCGTGAAACGGTCAACATTTTTCGGGCCCCCTTCGATTATGGAGGGTTCCTAGTATATCCTAGAAAAAATCGAGCTATTGGAACTGCGTTCCCTGTCGTACCCCCTCCCCTGGGCCACCCACTAACCACTGCTATTGCTAACATAGTTACACATCGAAATTGCCATAGAAACAATGAAAATATACCCTCCTCCGAGCCCCCCCTAACCACTGCCATTACTAACCTATTTAAACATCGAAATTGCCATAGAAATAATGAAAATATAGTTTAAAATTTTTTATCGGCGGACCTAAGGGGGGGCCCGGGCCCCCCCTGGATCCGCCACTGTTCACATCATTTTGCAAAGAAGTGATTGATTGCTCTTCAAAATAGCATTAGCTGAAATGTTGTGACGTTTTCGCTATGATTTTTATAGAGATAATTTTACGCTGCATGTAACACGCTCGTAATCCTGTACTGGAAGTTTCTTATCTGACACCACGTCTATTCACAAAACTATAACCTTCACGTTATTAAAGATATTCAAACGAAATTTCTCTATGTTTGGTAGAATTGGCTTCTGGTCAAGTATTGTAGCTTTCAAGAACATCGGTCCACTTCTTACGACTTTATTGTTAAAACAAGTTGGGGTATCAGTTTTAAAAAGCAAAGTGTATTTTTACACCAAAAATATCATCAAAGATCGTACAATACTATTTCCCAGATCTCATGTTGCATGAGAGCAAACAATATAGTTCTTGATTTAGTTCGTTTCTCAGTCAATTTTATAGACTCGAGTTGTTTTTAAAAATCATCCTAAAATCTTATTTCCTGATTTTGTTTTCAATTGAAAATGGTTTTAATTGTAAGAAATAATAAACAGTGCCTTTTCAGTCTTGAATATCAGAATTGAAGATTTTTCTGCGCATTGTACTTTTGTATTTGTTACTGTATTGCTGTGATTTGTTATTTATTACATATTTATTAATTGTTACTCATTTTATTGCAAAATTTTGCTATTATACTTTCATGTGTTATTGTTGTAATTATTGAACTTCCAGGGCTCCATCGGCAAGGCCTTCGGCAGAAAGGCAATCAGAGATTCGTCAAGCGGTGTTGATGCCAGAGATCAAAATCGTCAGGATTATTCCTCCAATACAGAGACGTCCAATCATTCCAACAGCTCTGATGTCTAGTATATAAAATACACGGGTGCCTATAAAAGTACACTATATATTTAAATTCGTCTTTGTAATTGGCGTAATTCGCTGGTCACAGAAACTTTAACGTCCGTTTCATCGTCAAAATGGTACCTTGAGATAATGTCCTTTAGAGTTTTGAAATAGTTGCCTGTCAAATCAAAGTATCGCATAGTGATCATCATTAAGTGATCGTCATCAAAACGAACATCAGCAAAGTGATAATCGTCATCATCAAAGTGATCATCATCATCAAAGTGATCATCATCATAATGATCATCATCATCAAAGTGATCATCATCATCAAAGTGATTATCATCATCAAAGTGATCATCATCAAAGTGATCATCATCAAAGTGATCATCATCATCAAAGTTATCACTTTGAAATGATCACTTTGATGATGATCACTATGCTACACTTTGATGATGATCAAAGTGTAGCATAGTGATCATCACCAAAGTGATCATTTCACTAATACAAACAGTCAACTGAGTCGACATAGTCATCTTATAATTTTTATTTCCTATATTATCAGCAAGGAGTAAAGACTATTCATACTTTCCATGTAAGGTCTATCAACATCCGTCTAGATTCATCATCATCATCATCATCATCATCGTCGTCGTCTTCATCGTCAACGCCATCGCCATCATTTTTCCTTGAATCCAATTTAACTTTGGCCGGGATTAGACAATTTTGTAGTAATTTCTAGACATAGGCGCTTACCAACCGAATGCACTGTATGACGTTGGTTTGGATCTTAAGTGCTTTGTCGTTTTTACAACACATGCAGTCCGCGATAGGTGTATTCTTCAGTAGTCCAGAGGCATCACGGGTGGACCCGTCTCGATTAGATGTTTTAAATCGAGTGTATGTAAATCACTGTTATTTAAATGAATGATTGCTCAGCATTTTTGACACGGGTATGTGTTCGATACTGAAAGATTTTTCGTGTATTTAAGCAAACATTTGAGATCAGCTCAAAACAGTTACTAACGATTTAAAATGGTTAACGGCAAGAAGGAAATTATCAAAATAACAAAATAAATGTAAAGATAAAGTTCTGATCATGCCTTCATCGTAGAAATTTTCTGCAGTAAAACCTGATGGCGCTCAATCTAGTTTCAATTAACAAATTATAGAATCGGATTTATAAACATCTACATGTATAAGATTTGTATCTCGTATTGGTTATTTTATTATGAATTTTCGTTTGTTTAAAGTCACGGAAGATGTGTAGTTATGCTTTCGCCTAATCTCTCTTAGCGCACTAAGACTCTTAATTCCTAGAAACTCTAATTCCGATTAAAATAAGATGGAGAACAAAATCCTGTTAGTTATCAAATCATCCAGCATCCCAAGTCTTGGTATTCTTCTAACCTTCTTTCCTTCCATTCTTCCTTCAATTTCCTCTTTTAATACGCCATTCCCTCTCAGGTAAAGACCCATCTAGTCCTTCTTTCTATTTCATAAGATATTTACCAATTGTCTATTTATGTCAAACTTCGTCTTCGTTCGTAATTTTGCAAGTGCATTTGATCTACTCCACTCTTCTACCCAGCCACATTTCGAACACTTTCAGTTTCCGGATATTTTCTTTCTTCACGTCATGTTTCACAACCGTACAGGAGCATTATCCACAAAAAAGTCTTTGCAGGCCAACAACAATTTTCTGTAAACCCACTTCGCCAGTATCAATCATAGCTTGAACTAGAAAAATATTACAAAAGTTTACCTCCAAGTTTTTTTCCTTTTTCAATGTTATCCATTGCGTCCAACATTCTTACCTCGGCATAAATGTGAAATGGAAGTGCTTACAGGCAACAGCAATATTTTATAAATCTCCCGTCCTACTTCTTCTTTTTTGATAACTCCCTGTTGAACTTGATTCATGTACGACGGTCCTGACGCCATCCTTGTATGAGGAAACGGACGCAAACCTTTATTTATTTTAATTATTCGGATAAAAAATTAATTATAGTGGGCCTATTAGCAATCGTCAAAATTGGTTAAGACAACATTCAGATTAATCCTGCAGTTTAATTATGCATTGTTTGCTGCAGGTTAATTATGCCCGATACAAATTTAAATGAAACTGTGTTTCGTAATACTAAAAATGATGTTATTAGTTACTGATCTTAATTCATATCTTTGTTTTGTTATTTTATGTGCAATAATTTACTAAACTAGCGCCACTTTGTAACTTCAATATATTACAAAAATATTTTTTGCTTGAACAGAACGGCTCAGCATTGAAAATTACTAGTTACACAGTGATTAAATTTATTTTCTATTTGTCGTAATTTTCTATCAAACAACACTTCATCTACAGACGAGCGCGACACAAGCAGAAGTGCTATATATTAAACAATTGTGTACCTCCCTTGATAAAATTTGACAAAGCAATGTAAATCTGCATGAAAATCTCCTTTTCTACGGATGATTGAAATATCCTGACAAAATAGAAGAAAGTGAACAACTATTGAGTTTTCCCTGCGGTGATGTTTTTTCTAGTCTCTGTAAATGTATGTCATCGTAACACCATATTGTTGATATAGTATCATAGCCAAAATATAGCCTGATAAAGCATCTTTATCGTTGTAGAAAATAAAATACAGTGGCACGATATATCATAGTATAGCAGTGAATACAGCTGTACCATGTGGCATAGTGGGAATATAGTATACAGAGGTACGGTATATCATAATAGAGCATAGAAGGAAGCTCTACTGAATATAATAATAGAGCACATAATGCAGATATACAGTTTGCAATAGTTTAGCACAGAATACAGCGGCGCGGTATAACATAGTGTAGCTAAGAATCCATCGGTACGTTTATTCCTATTTTTTTTTAATTTATAATTAGAAATCAGGCAGCAAGGCCCACACAAAGCACACAAGACACACAGCACACCCATAAAATCGGGTAAACACTCGTAAAATCAGATATTATAGTTCTAAAATGGAAAAATCACAACCTTAAAACAATTAATTGGAGCATAGTTTGTACGGTTTATCATTGTAGAGTATAGAACGCAGTTGAAGAGTTTATAATCAGGACGGTATATCTTAGTAGGGCATAGAATGCAGTGGTACGGTATATCATAATAGGGTAGGATGCAATGGTATAGTTCATCGTTGTAAAGCATTGAAAACAGAGGTATATCATAGTAGAGCATAAAATACAGTTGTATCGTATATCAGGCAAAACTTTCTCTTCTGTGTTACTTGAAAGAATGAAAACAGAAATAGAAAAAAAGTTAAGAGAACATCCAGCTAGCTTCAGGAGCAATAGATCATGCAACGAACAATTTTTTGTTTGCGTCATATGAATCAACAGAGCATACATGTAGAACTCCAACAAGATATCTATATAAATTTCATTGACTTCAAAAAAGGATTTGACATTATATATAGAGACATTTTAAAGAAAATAACAAGAAGCTATGGAATTCTTGAGAAAGTCACTAAGTTGTTTAAACTGTTACACGAGAATTCGACCTGCAATATAAATACACCAACAGGGGTCACTGACTCCTTCAATATTGTAACAGGAGTCAGACAAGGATGTATCTTGCCGCCTTTACCTTTTCTACTAGCGATTGATTTTGTATTGAGAATAGCTTCGATGAAAGAGAGTGGAGTATAAAATTTGGTCATAGGAAATTAGCTGACCTTGACTGCGACGATATAGCCTTACTTACAAAGAATTTGCATCAACTTCAAGAAATGACAACAGCTTTAAAAGAGGCGCTACAAAAGTTGGATTAAGATTTAGCTCTGAAAAAACAAAAATCCATCATCACATGTAGTTTTATACATATTTATCATAACAGTTAATCAGACGGAAGTTGAAAAGTAAAAAGGTTCACGTATGTAGGCAGTAAAATATCGCAAAACGGATAAATTTAAAAAGACGAGGATTGTAGAATCGGTGAGGTCTATGACGTTTTTCAAAATCTACAACATATTTGGAAAAGTGATATAATTGATGTGGGACTGAACAATATATTTTATTTTGTTCAGTCCCACTAAAAAAAATTTTATTTTGGCAAAAGCACCGGATGATTACACATAATTGGAACCAGTCTGCACTGGTTCAGTTCACATAATTGGAACCAGTCTGCACTGGTTCAGTACACATCATTGGAACCAGTCTGCATAGTTTCGGTACAAAGCATTAGCTAAACCGGCGCAGACTGGTTGCGCCGGTTCAATACAAATAATTAGAAGCACTCTGCACCGGTCCAGTGCACACCATAAGAACCAGTGTCTGCACCGGTCCATTGCACATAGTTAGAACCAGTCTGTCTGTGTCCCGGTTCAGTACATAACATCTTGTACCGACCAGTCTGTACCGATTCAGTACAAATAATTAGAACCAGTCTGCACCTGTTCAGTATATATTGTGATAGCCAGTCGACAACTTTTTAGCACACATTTGTACAAGTTTTCACCGGTTATATACACATCCTTAGAGCTGGTCTGCACAGGTTCAGTAAACATCCCCACAACCAGTCTGCACAGGTTCAGTAAACATCCCTAGAACCAGTTTGCACAGGTTCAGTACCCATCACTAGAACTAGTCTGTATTGGCTCAGAACAAATCATTAACCCTCGGATGCAGAAGGTATTTTGACTGACGTTAATGCAAAACCCCTGGATCACCCCTGACCCGTGACATTTATTGTCATAGTTACTCGCAAAAAATAGCCAGAAATACAGCAGTATGCAAAACTTTCAATTTTTATCATTGCAATTAATGGTAATAATAATAATACAAGATTCCATTTCCTCAATGAGAGATGATATCAGGGACGTCATGATCATCATCAAGAGATCATATCAGGGTGCGTATCAGCAAAGAGAACTTTGAAACTTTATTAAATTTTAATCCTTGCTAAATTATAATGTTTATGCTGTTACTTAGTTTGGGCAGACAAGTTTAATGCTTATTTTAGAGAATTATGGTTAATTAATGATTTAACAGTGATTCTTCTTAAAACTTTAATGAAATCTGAAAAGAAACAATGTAAGTTATTAATGCACACAAACTGGTAAATCACGCACAGTTTACACACGCTATATTAGTTGTAGTTGTGGAGTGGTCAGGACAGACACGATTATGACAGATAGAGCATTCAGTGAACACTTTCCTGTCTCTTGCAGCAGGGCAGTAGAAACATATCTTTCTCTTGCGAGCTGCGGATCTTGTCGACATGGTGGTGACAAGATCCGCATGGTGGTGGTGAGTGGTGACTATTCGACATGGTGGTTTAGGCTGACTTGCACAAGTGTAACCAACGGCACTCATGGATGAACGAATACGATCAGATAAGCCCTGAGAATTATCTAGTCGATACTGCAGTTGTGGTTTCTTCAAGTCCATATCCAATGTTTCAATGAACATCCTGCGCTTGCAAGTTTCCTTGGAATGAAAATCAGACTTGTTATGGAGAAACACAATGAATGAATTTACTGCTGCAATGGCAAGAAGTCCATAGAAAATGCACAATGGCCAACGACGAGTTGACCGCTTCACAGTGTATTTGTGGCAGAGTTGATCAACACTGTCAACCCCTCCTTTCGTTATTATAATCCATGATCATTTCAGGTTTTTGGTGTTTCCATCAATCGTGTCATTGTGCATTGTAAAGAGAAGAACGACTGCTCTGTTACGTTTAGGAACATATAACACTTTTCCTTCACTAAGAGCAAGCAATGATGAACCAGCCTCTCTTGACCTATTAGCTAAAATTGCTTGTGGAATATCACGGTTACTTTTTCGGACTGTACCCGAAATTGTCAACTTCTTCTCATACAGTTTGTTAGCTAGATGTGTACTTGTAAAAAAGTTATCGCACGTGACATTTCTGCCAGATTGCTCAATTGGTTGCACGAGACTGAGAACAACCTCTGAACCTAGAGGTTGAGTTCTTGTACTTTCCTCACACTCAAGTTATTTTTTGAGATTGAATAAATAATACGTTTCTGCATCAGCACAAATCCCAAACTTAATTCCAAATCGCTCTGGCTTAGACTTGATATGCTGTCGAAAGGAACATTTTTCTCTAAACCTCAACATCTATTCATCGACTGTCACGTGATGGTGTGTAGAGAGATCAGTAAAGGAATTCCACAAGTCTCTGTTGGGTGAAAACTTATCAACTGCTCTTCTCCTATCTCTAGTATCTTTGTCGTCAAATCGCAAAAGCGAAAGTTTTTCAGCAAACCTCGATCCTGACATGACAGCTGTGAATATGGGATTTTGCACACATTTCTTACACCAAATTCTGCGTAAAGAGACCTATAGGGGCCTATAAAGTTAGGATTCTCTAAGCCCGTTAGGTCATGTGACTCATATCAAATAACTGTACATATACATGTATAAATAAAACAGATCCCATTACCTTAAAACTATCGCACAGCCTTTCCACAGCCTTTCGATAAGACGACCTATGTCCTCTTCATTTCAGCTCGCAACTGGGTAGGGGATAGATGAAAAAAAAATTTAAAAATATATATACCTATGCAAAATAGATTGAATGAGGAATCCCTAGACGGACAGTATGGTATTTTGTAGCTTTAAAAAAGCTTTTGTAGCTTTTTCTAAGTAGAATATGTTTGAAATAATTATAATTAATTGCTGCACCGAGGCTGTGAATTATTTATCTGTTCTACTGAAGTCAAGCGATACAAAGTTCCCCTTTTATCTTATTGGTCAGCTTATCAGGTTATATCTTATAGCATTACTCGGCAATTTTGGTTGAGTTTAAGAATTGAGTCCTTTCTGAACTCATAAATGCATATATACTAGTGTACATTACTGAAAACAATGGGAAATTACAGTATTCTTTTAGGGATTCTTATAGGCTACGTGCTTTTTGTTGACATTAGTTGCTTTGGACAGAATATCAAGTCCGGTAAGTATTCCGTATTTTGCAAAAATATATTCAGATAAGTTTACTCATCTCGCTACGATTACGTGTTAATCATGCAATATCGAGACAGAGATTACTTAAAGTATATTGCTATATTCGACTTAAGATTTATTATTAAGACTTAAATTAATACTACTGTATACAGCATTGGAAATGTGTTTATGGAGAAAGATGGAAAAGATTAGTTGGACTTATAAACATTAAAATTAATGAAATTCTTTAGAGTCGGTAGGCCTACAGATAGTCAGTCAATTATAAATGTGCTAAGAAATATAAAGAGAGAGAACTATATTTATTGAAGTACACATACAAGTATACATACATGCACAAGGTCGTCAAAGAGGGTAGATATACCCTATCTAGTTGACAGACAGCAATCATGCAAGAACAGCCAAACATACATGTACAATTGAAACTCACCGAAACATACTAGCGAAAAAGCAATAGCAATTAACCAGCGTGCAAGTTTAAAAAATGTACAACAATTGACGGTATAATAATGAAACAACACACTAAGATATATTGAAGCAAGCAACCTAATTAAAGACAGTAATTGCATGATACTTGTCAACAATCAGATATATTTATCATTACAAAATACTGAGTAGATAGCTTTTGTATCTCTTATTGAATATGTTCAAAGATTTAATATTACGAATTTCCAAACCAAGGAAAAATGAAAAGAGGAAGATCTAGAAGTACTTGGTTCAGTACGATCAACTTTGAACATTTCATGGATAGATGCTGTGAGGGTTGCTGAAGACAGAAAGGAATGGAGGAATGTTGCCGCCCTATGTTCTCTTCTGAACGAAAGGAACTGATTCGTGTGATATACGTATTCATACATTATATATATATACATGTATATTATATATATTATATATATGCAGTATATGTACATTATATAAATGTATGTGCCTGTGTATTTCGGAATTAACTCAACACCAAATGCAATAACACCGTATAAAACAGAAACTAATGAATTGCTGAATGTATGAGGTGTATGTTGCTGAAGGAGGCAATAGAAGGTGCAAAGGAAAGAAGTTAAAGGCAGACCATGACTGGATGGTTTGATAACAAATTCATATATAGAGAATGAAAAGGAGCTTAAGGTTAGAATTAAAAGGAAGTGTTATATGCCGTTGATGAAGAAAACTACATTATAAAACATTTTAATTTGTGTTACTGCAAGTAGTGACTCGGTAGGCCTAACTATTTTCTTAGAAGCGGCTTTTATGTAATACACAATGGGGAACCTTATTTATCCCCTAACGATGTGGAATGGAATTAAGCTAATTTTGTGTTATCTTTATTATCAAATGAAAATAATGTAGTGAAATACTTCTATAACGTATTGTTTTTTCTGGGAAATAATTTCATCCTCTTATCACTGAAATTGTGGTAATTAAATGTGTTTTAAATAGTTTTGTTTGAAATTAAACTAGGAAATTAAACTTGATTGATTTTTGATTGAAAATAAAGCATGGCTGTAATATACCTTCCTTGCATTAGTAATTTCATAGGAAAGCGAGATTTAATTAACTAGAATGCAATATTAATTATACATAGATAACACATTCAAAAGACGAATAAAGTAAACATTTTTTCTTAGTATTGCTGATGATTGCCATTGGATTTTAGGGCATGAGAATGCAGAAGGCTTCAAACCAAAAATCAGCAAAAGAGGCCAAAATGGAAATGGTACAGAGAAATGGGCCTATGTTGACGTGAGGCCTCAGGTTCATATGTTCTACTGGCTTTACTACACATACCATCCCGCCGGCTACGAGAATCGACCCTGGATCTTGTGGTTACAGGTTGGTAGTCCTATCTGTATCACTACAGGGATTTTAATCGGTCGCCTCTCAATATGCAGAGTTTCTTAATTGTTACTATTGAATAAACAATTGGCCTGTTTATAGTGCATCAGTTGCATTGTATTGTAATTTGTTTAGGTATTGTACAGTTATTATATTGTAGTGCATCGGTTATCACTGTGTGTTATTTGAGTTGAGAGATAGGAATTATGTATCCGTAGGAAGAACAGCCCGAGATAAAAGAATGTTAGATGATTTAATAACAAAATCATCTTTAAAGATAAAATAAAAAGGCTGAGAGTATAATTGTTTGGAAGAGTAATATGCTATGGACCTGTCGTTATGCAGAACACTGCAAGAGAGAGGGAGAATAAGTACTATAGTGCATATCACTTTATAGCCATTTCAAACATACCGTGTCTGTAGTGCATCTATTCTATTATAAACATGTACATCAAGATTCTGATATATAATAATAATAATACACTTGTGAATAATAAAGGCAAATTATGCAACATAATAAGAACGTATCTTCTAGTTTCATATTTTCAAATTACTTTGCCTGTATCAAATATGCATTATTCGTCCGTTATTTCAATTTAGAATTCAGATTTAGTTATTTAACTATACCTCATTTAAAATTAACTAATTCCACTAAAATGTCAAATTACACATAAGACAGTTTTCAATTTAAAATATTTTGCAGGGTGGGCCAGGTGCTTCAAGCTGTGGATATGGAAACTTCGAACTAATCGGGCCTCTCGATCTAAACCTTGAGTATAGAAACACAACGTGGGTGGGTAACAACAGTAAATTCAGAGTTAATTTCTATAGCAATCATACCGTATATCAATATATATATATATATATATATATATATATATATATATATATATATATATATATACATTATATATATACATATATATAGGACTTACCATACATGAATATATATATATATGTATATATATTAATATATATATATGTATATGAATATATACATATGAATATATATATATATATATATATATACATATATATATGTATATATATATATATAGGACCTACAGTACATAAATATATATATATGTATATATAATATATATATATATATATACTTAGAGAGAGAGAGAGCGGGAGAGAGAGAGAAAGAGAGGGGAGAGAGACAGTGACAGAGGGAGAGAGAGAAAGAGAAAAAGCGGGAGAGAGAGTGTGTATGTCTATGATATTACTGGCTGGTGAGGAATCCGCCGTTAAATTTTAATCGATTTTTTTTGCCATTGTATTTAAATACCTCCACACATTTGCAATATGATAGTTATAAATGATAATTATAAATGATAATTATAAATGATAATTATAAATGATAATTATAAATGATAATTATAAATGATAATTATAAATGATAATTATAAATGATAATTATAAATGATAATTATAAATGATAATTATACATGATAATTTTAAATGATAATTATACATGATAATTATAAATGATAATTACAAATGATAATTATAAATGATAATTATAAATGATAATTATAAATGATAATTATACATTTGATAGAAATGCACAATTGTCGGCACTAATGTTTATGTTTGACTTTTAAGTTGATAGCAAAATATTTTTCCATGTTGTGCACAATATTCTTAAGAATAGATCAACCGTTAACTCCGCGTACCGTAAGAGGCAACAAAGTGAAAACTAACAAAGGGAACCACCTTAGAGTCATTTCTCCTAGATGTTGATCACAAAAGGAAAAATATAGACTTATTATTTTCTCCAGCTGCTTTCATATCGCCTATCTCCATCTTCTACTTGCTCTAAATTCTATCTTGTTCAATCTCTCGCTCAAGGACACTGCAATTATGCGGCAATGAAAATTTCTGTTTCATCTTATATTTAGTCCTTTGTAGCGACTTGTATTTAGTGTTGTGTTTCGTTTTGTGTTTCGTCTTATTTTTTATCGTGTGTTTCGACTTATGTTTCGCCTTGTGTTTCGACCTGTGTTTCGTTTTATTTTTTATCGTATGTTTCGACTTATGTTTCTTCGTCCTATGTTTCGCCTATGTTTTGTCCTATATTTCGTCGTATATTTCGTTCTATATTTCTTCTTATGTTTCGTCCTAGGTTTCGTCCTATTTTTCGTCCTATATTTCTTCTTATGTTTCGTCCTATATTTCGTCCTGTGTTTCGTCCTATATTTCGTCTTATATTTCGTCCTATATTTTCTCATATTTTTCCACTGGCTCGCAGGTGAACGAGGCCAGCGTGCTGTTTGTCGACAACCCCGTGGGTGCAGGCTACAGCTACGTCGATGACTTCAGCGCTCTGACCAGAGACGTGGAAGACATTACCGAAGATCTGCTCGTCGTACTCAAAGCCGTCCTGGAGGACTCACCAGAGTTCAAGGTCGAGTAACTTTAGACATTTCTCTTCTAGTGGCGGTCTGAAATTTCTGAAACTTGTTAAATGTTGATAAGTATATCTGATAAGAAATGTTGCAATCATTTAAAAAGAAATCTAAATTTAAAATGTAATCTTTTAGTGTTGATAAAATGAATCAGTATTCTTTTTCTACGAAAAGAAACGGTGCTCTTTCATAATATAGTTAGAGATTACAATTAATATAATTATGATCTTTAGGTTATGTGTCTCTCTCTTAGTGCACTGCCCACTGACAGGCCCATGCATGGTATATAACAGGCCCATGCATGGTATATAACGCCTCCACTCTTCTCTGCCTTCCGCATTCCTTTATACGTAAGCGTATTAATTTGCTAATCGAGTGTGTAATCTCGAGTAATGTTATTTTCATGACGTGTTATTTTAATTTATAGTTATTTTCACGTTTCACACAGACAAGGCCGTTCTACGTGTTTGGACAGTCTTACGGAGGAAAGATGGGCTCACATTTCGCTAGAAGACTTTACGACGTAAGAGAAACCTTATCAGTTGCGAATATTTATAAATCATTTCGTCTTCGATGAGGCCCTTCGCGGCATAGGTGTTTTTAATAGTGAATGAAATCAAATAAAGCAATTTCAATTAAACAATTTGTGAAAATATCTTATCTTTTGTCAAATAACTTTTCATGTCCTGACGCAAACAAAAGTTTATTTCGTTAAAGGGCCACTAAAGATGCGCTAATATGTTAGAATGTTTGTTTAAAATTGTGTTATAACTTATTGTGTTGCAAAAAATCTCGATTTTCTAAGATAATAAATCCATATTGTAGCGACGCATGAACAACATAAAAGGTTGCCTAAGCAATTAGTTTACAAGGTAGGCATAGTTTTCTTATAATCAAGAGACTACTAGTTCTAATCTCAGTGGGATCGTTGATGACTGTTTCCTTCTCAAAATAGTCCAAAGCAGATATTGTAAAATCAAACAGTATTACGAAAAGAAACATTCTTTTTATTCTATTACTTAAGCAAATATTTATTAGCTTAATATTGCTTCTTCTACAACTGGTAGAACTGGTGCCCACTGGAATGAGTGTTAGATTAAGCTGTCGAATATATAATGGCAAGTCAAACGATATAATGCAATCCAATAATAATAATTAATGTTGTCTTGCAGCACAAACTGCACTTGTCACTTAACCTGTGAAACTGTTAAATTTGTTGCGTATACATACTGTATATTAAGTTAGCTAATTAAACTATAACGCTGAGACATATATTGCTCTACTATAGTGTTATATATTGTTATAAAGTGTGGAATATTTTGAGTCAAAAATTGCACAATTTATCAAAATTATCAAAATATATTATACTGGTTATTGAAGGAGATAGCACTTGGAACAATTGAGGTTCAGTTGGAGGGATTCGCAATGGGCAACAGCTGGATATCTCCCATCGACTCTACTCTCACTTGGGCCGGTCTTCTATACTGGATGGTATCTGTAAATCTATTTTTGCTCGGGCCACTGAAGAATAGATCAAGCGTAACTGCATATGTCGTAAGAGTCAACTGAGCAAGAACTAAGGAAAGAAACGGGAAACCACCTCAGAACCCAAGCTAAGGGCTACATTAAGATATTTGTAAGCATATCCTCTTATTGAGGGATTAATCTGTTGATCTATGAAGAGCTCTTGATGGAACGCGAAAGTAGAGTATGAGTAGGAATAAGTACCTTGGGCCTGCCATTTTTCAAGACATTATACATGTAGAGCGAGTTTAATAAATCAATAGATCAGTAAGTCGGCTCATCGATTGAGTAAAAGTGAAAATCTCTCTCTCTCTTTCTCTCTCTCTCCCTCTCTGTCTCTCTCTCTGTCTCTTATTTATATCTCTGAACCAATTTACTAAGAACGTCAACTTCAATAGCCCAGCAAATATAGCTCTGCAAAATAAGCTATTTAGCATCCACTATATATAACATTGAAGTAGTTGTTGTAGGCAAAGCTGCAATTCATCTCAGTGCTGAATCTGCGTTTTTTTGGCTTTAAAACATTGTACTATAATAACAACGCAGTTTACGGATTATGGTTGGATTTAATTCTCAACTTCTGTAAAACATCTTAAGGAAATTAGGAGAATAAGACGCCAAAGCATATAGCAGGAAAATGAAGGTTGAATATTCTTCTTTATGAGCATAGAGGTCAGAAAATCTTTCTATGAGAATTCTCATCGATAGCAAGTACATTAGAACTGATCTTAACTCGTTAATCTGAACTCGTTGTCTGTTCATCAGACATAATTCTTCACACTTGCATTACTTAAGTAAGTGAGATAATGGCAAGAATTATTTCCTTCTATACGTTTTACCTCTTATTTCTAAAAAAAGTTATTTTCACGAACGATGGTATCACTAAATTCGTTGTCGCACTCGCAGTCGCTCACTGACGCTGAAGGCTCAAGACTGATCCTGGAGGAAGCACAAAAGTCCCAGGCCGCCATAGATGACGAGAACTGGGTGCTGGCCACCCACTACTGGGGCACAACGGAGGGTGTGGTTATCAATCAAACAAACGGAGTCGACTTTTACAACATCCTAAAGTTTGAGGATTACTATTCTCGGGTCAGAGATGTGCAGGAGTTCAAGTTTGGTCTGAAAAATCACATCGGCGGTATGTCATTATAAAATTATTCTTTTGTGTCATTAAATTACAGCTTATTTGTATCTCAATGGTCACTTTTACATGATTTACTCTGCTATATGTACTCTGCTACTCCGGCTGGAGCCAGTGGCGAAGTCGGTAAGATACTCGACCGCGGATCAAATGGTGCGGTGTTCAAATCCTGGGCTCGCCCGTCACAGACATCGCTTTCGAGTGAGGAAACTGAAGTTCACCTTAGCTTTACCAGCTTTTATAATGTTTCTTGAAATCGCAGAGTGTTACTTGTGAACTGACACATAGGTTTTGACTTCGAAAATAACTTAAATTTCTCTAATAGGCATATAAATGGCTAAACTTAGTTTGACGTCAGTAGCCTGTCTCGAAACCGTGTTATTTGATGGGGGAGCAAGGTGAATTTGAACCCGGCCGCCACTGGTTCGATATATAAGCGCTCATGCTACCGGTTCACTCCATATCTCTTCAATACTCGCTAAAACCTTTTAATCTGTATCACTGTAAATTTTATATCATTTGTTTTATTTGCGTAAAAAATACATACCCTTACTGACGGTCTCAAGTTTTCTAGCCGATGTCATCCTGCTTTCTCATATACAGGCTATCTCTTCTTCAATCACACTGTTAAGAGAGTTGTGATTGATAAGAGAGTTGTGATTGATAAGAGAGTTGTGATGGATAAGTACTGACTATCAAGCTCTTCTTAAAGACAACGCGGCAAGGACATTACCCACTGCTCATTTTTGATGCAATCCTTACCATGTAAGTGAATTTTAAAAAGCTGGAAAAGCCAGTGGAAATACATCAGTTTTCCCACTCGAAAGCGAAGTGAATAATAATAATATTTCAATGTTCGAATAAGATTTCTCCGTTAGTTATAATATATCAAAAAATAGTAATTTAATATTAGGGCAGGTCCGGCAGCATTATTGGTTAGATATACTATTTTGGATCAACAGACAAAAAGTTCGAATCCAGTGCTCTCCCAGTTGCATATTCTCTCGAGACAGAAATTTAATGGAAAACCGTGTTTTAATTTGTCAATCTTTTTATGTTTTAACAGATGAGTTGTACTCTAGGGTGTTCCCACCGGCCAGTGACTCTAAGGCCGTTGACCCCCTGGATGAGCTCATGAATGGACCAGTCATCAGAGCCAAATTAGGCATCATCCCAGATGACGTCATTTGGGGAGGTATTGTTCCTATTCTTATCAATAATAATAATAATAATAGTAATAATAATAATAATAATAATATATAATATATAATAATAATATCGTTTTTATCAAACCCCAGGTTCTTTACACCGGGGTAAATAAATAATAATAATAAAATAATAATATAATAATAAAGGTTTAACGTCCATTTCCTCATCCAGGGATGATGTAAGGGACGTCCCCAACTGCACACATCAATCAATAAATAAGAATTTAACGTCCGGTTCCGCGCCATAAAGCAAGTCAGGGATTTCTTTTGCGGATTCTGTAGAAACATACACTAAAACACTACACCATGACGAGTGAGTACAGGTATATTCCTACAAAGACTACAAGTGGAAGAGAGATCAAAACAGTGCAAGGCCAAAATCCAAGGTCCTTATTAGATTTATTGTTCTATTACATGAATAGTAGTTTATCTCGAATCAATTCAATGCTAATATATTTTATTAATCAATGCCTGACGGCTATCACATTTTTTAAGTCTGTATTGACAATTAAATGATTCAATTTAGTAATAATTACAGATTGTGCTAAACACTGAATGTCACTGATTCGATCATTTACACTTCATGCATTAGTATACATGTGAGTTAAAATTTAAAGATGATACATAGACAGCCTGCAGACTGCAAGCATTAAGTATTACACGCAGATTACAAGTATTCTGTGCATATTTTATCTATTGACTCTGATTCTTCTAATTCCATCTGTATACTTTTTAGCTACCAATTCCAAGTGCGTTATTCTTTTCCCTAATCTAACTGATATTTTATGAATTTAGCAATTTACAATTTTATTTCTCAAATTAATCTACTGTTTATATAATTAACAACGGAATCACGAAATGTTAAAACTGCACAAAGTTTTAGAAGTTTGAGTTCTAACAATTTACGTCGAACTCTAAAAAACGTAGAATATATGTTGAGTTAACTTCATTACCTATGTAGTAATTAAACAACAAGAAAGAAGAGAAAGTTCGATTGTTAATTCTTTAAAAAAGATAAATAAATGAATTAATTTACACTAATTAAATACAGATGAATTAAACAGTAAATGAAATCAACATACATTCTTGTGTTTTGCTATTTTAATCATGTCTTTTTTCAAAATTTTCACTTTTTATCTAGTTAAATTAATCGTGTTAAATATATTGCTTTCTCGAAGAGTTTGACTGCAATTATACGTTACGTTACCAAACTCTTAAGCAATACATTGATTTTAAAATTTATGCTAAGGAAGCAGAATGTTGTATTTGGCTAATATTGTATCTCATGTTTTACAATTTAGCCCAGTCGGGTCCGGTCTTTACTTACCAAGAAGGTGACTTCATGAAGCCGGTTGTCAGTGTCGGTAAGCAATGCTAATTGTTGTCAAATCTTCAACGAAATTATTCCAGTAGTTTTACTAGCTTTGCAGTCACATTTTTGATAAATTACGAATTTAAATATACCAAAATGTATATGTCTTTAATCTCGGTATGGCAGTAGAAGAGAAATGTTGTACAAATTATCTCAGGATTCAATTTACATTTGCCTGTAGTTGACGGAGGATCCAATTTCATAACATCAAGTTTTAACGAATTCATTAAACATTAGAATATGATGAACTTTCTAGTAAAACAATTTATCTTATTTAACATGAAATTTCAGAATAAAATTAAAATGAGACCTAGGCGAAATATATTAATAATATGCATTCGTTCAACTAGTTAATTGTTATCTATTTTATTATTGTTTATCTGCAGTCGACAGCGCATTGAAGGAGACTACACTTCAAGTGATCGTCTACTCTGGTCAACTCGATCTTATCTGCGATACTAAAGGTTCACCTTTGTAACCTAAACATTTATACTGTAGATAAAGATTGCTTCTAGGTCACATTGTCTATACGAAATAGTTACGATGTACAGCCAAGCTGTCAGCAAATTCAGAATATAACAAGAATTATCATTTTAAATTTAGCCCTTATATAATGGCGTGTCAAAGCAATTTCTAAATTAGGGATAAACATTATCGAATGTAGTACATATGTTTATTTAAAAAGTCTTCAAACACCGACAAACAATTGTGAAAGCAGAAAAATCAACAATTCAAAGTGTGATCAACACATGTAGCTTAAAACAGAAATAAAATGGTACCATTTAAAGAAAACTCACACAACGTAAGGCATTTTTTATTTAGAAACCAAATTTCCAATCTTTCTACAGTCAAATTTTAAGTATTAATACTCCTTCGAAACGGTTAAAACTACCAGCACTGTTTCTTTAAATAGAATTTATATGTACATACGGAGTAATTAAAGTTTTCAACTATTAATACGACGCATTTAATACTCCATATAAAACTGTATCACATTGTGATATTACAAAATGAAGACAATTGACTCAATTTTACAATTTTTATTATTTATAAACTACAATTTATTTTCATTTTGTTATATTTTCGTTATAGAAAATAAAAAGTCCTTGTTTTGAAATCTAAATCTCTGCTCGTCCTCAATCCATTGGATTCGAGCACGATAATCCAGAATCAATCTCTCTAGTGACATTTATAGTATCCAATTCTTTCAAATTTTGATGATTTCTCAATGCGAACGAGCTGATGTCACAGTGATGTGGTCTCTCATTCTTAGCCACTTATATATATATATATATATATATATATTTCTATATATATATATATATATATATATATATATTTCTATATATATATATATATAATGTATATATATATATATAATGTATATATATATATATATATTTATACTGGACTGCTTAATTTTTTAAACTTAAAGTTTTTATATTTAATGAAAAGATGCAGCATATAATTGTTTACAATGACACAGAAACCTGGCTGAATATGTTACAAAATTCATAATCACAAGCACAGCTTACTGTCCTATTTCACTTATTTTACTGTCCTATTTCAGATGCAATGCTCTCAAGAAGTGTAGCAAAATAAGCTTACACTATGAAACTAGGATAAATAGAAAGCAGACCTCAGTCAAAATTTAATACACTTTTAGCAGCATTTTAAGAAAACAGAGGCTGAACGTCCTTTTCTGATATAAAGCTTTGCATACATTTGCATCTAAACGATTTCATTTATTTCACATATAGCCCAAGCTATATGAATACTTGCTACTTAACGTTGATATCGCAGCCACTATGGACTGGGTCAAGCAGTTGACGTGGGACGGCTTAGGCAACTACAACGATGCTCGCAGACTTGCATTCGAGCGAGAGACAGACCGACAGACAGAGATGTACGTCAAGGCTCATGACCGCTTCAAATTCTACTGGGTGTTGGGTGGCGGACATGCGGTAGGATTTAACTTTTGATTACTTAACTAATTTAGATAAACACTAATTTTATTAATGAATTATTTATAATTTACTACCATGGCAGAAAGGGCATTCGGGTAGTGAGTGCCTAGGCTCCAGAAATTGCTACAAATTTTGTAAAGCGAATAGGAAGTTTAGTTCTATTCGTATCCCAACCCTATTTAAGCAGGAACTCAGGGAAGATGATACTGATAATGAGTTATTTAATAATGTATAATTAGAATAACTTAGCAAAATTATAATTATGCAGCAAACTAATATTGTACGATCATTGCTATTTGTGACATATTCCATCCGTTCGAAAGTAAATTATTTTGACTTTATGAGTACTTAATTCAGATTAGAAAAGGTCTATCTAAAATATCACATATCTGCCGACCAACTGGTTGGGGTTATTGGCGTTGTCGGTAAGACATTCGATCACGAATCAGTATGTGCGAGGTACAAACCCTGGGCTCGCCCGTCACCAACATCGCTTTCGAGTGAAAAAACTGACATTAAAATTAGCTTAACCGGCATTTACTAAGACGATATCAGATAAAGCATCTCATAAAATATTTCTTCTCGCTGCTTCGAAATTTTATTCATTCGCAAATAAATTGCGAATGTGGATTCCATGATTATACTATGCATGTATAGAGTCAAGGAGTCCTCTGAAAATATAAACTTTTAATTTTCAAGGATTCTTAATTTAGTTTTTATACTCATTTGAAATTTCAAATGGATTTACACCTTAAAATAATTATCTATTTCAGATTGCCAAAGACAATGGAGAAACCGCTCTGCGCATGTTTAAGAGAATTATAGAGAACACGGATGTTTGAAACTGCAGCCTAGCACAGTATACTTCTAGTTAAGTTATGACGAATGATTATAATTAGAAAAGTTATGACCTAAACAAGAATGGAGTTAAATAGAATTTCACTAATACAAACACAAGCTTCTCCTCAAGTAAAATTTATATACGTGCATTTAGTAGATGAATGTTGTAACTTACCGGATTATGAACACATTCAAAGAAGTTTTCTTTCTGTTTAAAATTCTAAATAATCATTTCGTGTAACAACTGTTGTTTGCAAAGTCACTGTTAATAAAGTAATACAGAATTTTTACATTATTCTAAGGATAATCCTTTACTGATTTGCTCTCTGAAAATATATAATCTAGGCACATTTAAGAAAATATCTAATTCTAATATCTAATCTAATAAAATATCTAATTTAATAAGGAAATATCTAATCTAGTCACATTTAAGCTCCATAAATATCCTTAAGTTTGTATCAATATCCATAAATGTTTGGCTGAACGTAGTCCAATCAGCTCAGTGTCCGACTGTGAATCAGTTGAAGTTTAAAATCCAGTGTCCGTCCCGATACTAAATATTCATCTTAAAAAAGCTAAGGTTAACATCAATTTCCTCACTCGAAAGCGAAGTCAGTGATGGGCGAGCCTAGGATTTGAACCCCGCACCTACTGATCCGCGGTCGAGTATCTTACCGACTTCGTCACTAACTTGATCTTATCGATTGATCATTGATTGATCATTCTTCATTAACTTGATTTATGAAGTGCTCTTTATGAAGCATAAAAACAGACTTGGAGTTTGAATCTATACCTTGAACCTACCGCTTCGTTGAACACTAAAGAACCCTGGTCAGTCACAATAAGTGCTTACACGATAAGCATGATGGTAAGACTATCTCTCTTCAGTGCACTGCCAAGTGGCAGGTTCAAGGTATATATTCATACTCAAAGTCTGATTTCTTGCTCCATAAGAACACTCCTTAGATCAGCAAGTTAATCCCTTCACAAAGTATATGCCTCATTTATAACTTATGTAGCCTTGATTATAGCTTGGGAAACGTATAGCTTCTGCGGTGGTTTCCCTTTGCCTTCCTCAGTTATATGGATTAATTATAATTTATTCCTGGGGGAAAATATTTCATAGTGAGGTGGGTCCCCTCTTGCCATCCTCAGTTCCTGCATTAGTCGCATCTTACGTACACGCGGAATTGTTTGCGTTTGCCCTCTCTTGCAGTGGTCCAACCACACCGGAGCACAAGACGGGGAAAGACCAAGTGTAATAAAAAGAATAAGCAACGATAAGAATCAGCTATGGCAAGAGAACCAATGGGCTAATAAGCACAAGAACAAGTAAGAAAGGGTTTATACAATCGCATGCAACAACAAGCATACACACATGTACTGTATAAGAATCGAACCCTGTACTATTGTACATGCCAGTTACATTAACTATAGCAGTCCGATAATTAACAATAAGCGAAAACTTTGAGTCATAGGTTGCAGTACAGCAGGTCTATGCAAGTAAATCTAATGGAAAGAGAGCTATAAATAGAATGAAATGGAGTGTCACCGTTTATGTAAGAAGATAATAATTAAAGATCAAAGGGTAACGATGAGAAATATAAATAGAAAAGAATACCAATATACAATGGCGTAAGAAGGCATTGCAGCTTTATATATATATATATAAATATATATATATATATATATATATACTGTATATATATATACTGTGTATATATATACTGTATATATATATATATATATATATATATATATATATATATATATTGTAATAATGAGGTGTTTCTCTATAATTTAGTCTAGGGATGTTTCAGATATATCACTATATCACAAGTTGAGACTACCTCAGTTATCACGGTGAAATTAATCACTAAGTTTTGGCTTCAAATTCTACACAGGAATTTATCTGTGTCTTATTCAGTATTAGATACTAATGTGACAACTTAGTTTCCGAAATAAAATACACAACATTTTATTAAACCCAAATACGGAATTAAGCAATACTATACAAGTACACTTAGCTTAGGAAGTCACAGAAGACACAGGATAGAAGTCTCTCTCTCTCTCTCAATGTCTCTATCTTCTTAACACCCGTAGAAGTGTTCAGGTCAGGGTCTCAGCAAGAATAAGGAAGAATTCTATAGGGATACATCCGAAGTCAACTAATTAAAGGGCAAAGTATCGTAGATTGAACTAGAACAGTGTTGTCACTAAGAAAACAGCAAATACCATATTAACACGTATTTGCTACAATATATATACACACATGTATATATAATTTAGGATACACCTTAGTGCACTACCTGCTGGCAGGTCCATTGTATAAAACGCCTCCATTCTTCTCCACCTTCCGCTTTCCTTTTGATGTCCACATATGAGTTAATCATTAAATCATCTAACATTTCTAATATTGGCCTGCCTGTGCCACTATTTTCTTCCATTCTGCCTTCTTTTACCTCTTTTAGTAGGCCTGCCTCTTAGAATATGTCCTATCTAGCTATTCTTCCTATTTCTTAAGGCATTAACAACTGTCTATCTATGCCAACTCTCTCAAGAACTTCCTCATTTCTAACTTTTTGAGTCCAGTTAATCCTTCCACTCTTCTACATATCCACCTTTTCAATGACTCCAGTATCTCAATGTAGACTATATAATTTTACATATTGCAAAAGACTCAAACGTGAAGCGTTTATTTACAATATGTCAAGTTTTTGTCAAACACACAGTTGTACGTCAATTAGGTATAAAGACATTTCACAGTCACGCCTGTTTAGCATTCTAATTACAAGAGTAAGACCTGAGCCAGTACAAGCTGAAACATTAGACAAATTTATTTCTAAAGATTATCCACAAGCAAATGAATTGGTATTAAATGATTATCTGAAATCTTATGAATTGTTATAAATTGAATATTAGAGTTACATAGCGGTAATTATTACGTCTTGAAGACAGCAGTCAATGAGTTAATTTCTATCAACATAAGCAGATGGTTGAGTTTGTAGCGTGCTTAATCGACAAGCAAGACCTTCGCATCCGCATGAAGGTTAAACCTAACCTTAATAATTAATTATTGAGTGAATTTGGATTTAAAAAAAAACAGTATTCAACTATTATTATGTTAAGACGGTCGAAATTGTAAACGTTCATAAGTAAAATCATTCTAATAACATCAAATCTCTTCAATCATTAAATCTCGTCAATCATGCATCTAGTTTGGTCTCCCCATCTAAGTACTTTCATATATCAGAGATTCGAATAGTTTATATTCAAGTAATTAATAGTTTATAGTTTATAGTTGACATCGTCATCGCCAGACTCAGCGTTCATTTGATATTAAGATAATCTTCACAGGACGGTGGCCAATACGTTACGTTGATATTTTTAATACTTTGTTCTTCGTCAAACAATTAACACTTAATTATACATATATAATCAGCACAAGTTTTCCCTAACGTTGGTTTAAAATGTTATTATGCAATCAAAGGTTTGAATCGATAACACATTTCTTGACTGTCGCATAGGCATTCCCCTTCTCTGGCAAAATTGTTATAATAGATCTAAGTTACAGTCCTTTTCTTAACTCTCTTTCTCTCTCTTAGTGCAACTACTACCTACTAGCAGGTCCATGGTACATAACGCCTCCACTCTTCTCTGTCTTCCGCCTTCCTCTTCATTTCCACATATGAGTGGGTCTTTAAATCATCTAACATACCTAATTTCGGCCCTTTTCTTAATATCTTTTTCTCATTTTGTTGAGTTATTTGGTTTTTATTGTCAAAAAGTATACAAATTAATACATTAACCTCCTTTTCTTTAATTCTTTATCGCTGGACTCGTTTTCAAAAATTTTGGATTTTGCACCGGTTTTGAACAATTTTAGCTCGACGGATTGAATTTGGCTCACTAGCGTTGCTAGTATCACTGACGACAGTTGACTTTGATATTGATGTTACTGTTGCATGAATTTATTTCTTGATGTTCAGTCAAAGGTTGCTACTGACAAACGCATGTTCTTCCTCCGTATCAGGATGGATGCTATTTGGTGAGAAAAGAGCAAGGCACTGGAAGGAAAGTAATTTAAGATCAGCAAACGCTGGTGATATCCCATCACTGATGTGCCTTAGACACATGAAACAAGTATTGGGTTTGGTGTCGAATATATCATGTTGGATCAGGAAGTCCACAATTTATCTTTTGTATGAAGTATTAGCTGTATGAAGTATTAGCTGTTATTATCATTTTCCTAATTGTTTGTAAGCTATCCTTAGTAATAAATACTGATATAGTTGAAAATTTCGGTTGACGGGCAGCTTAATGTATAAGCGACATTATTTTATTTTATAATAATAAGGGCGGCTAAAAGTCAATATAGTCCAAATGAATATATTGATGGTGATGCTTTGAAATGTGAACAAATGCAGTGAACAATTATATGATATCCTGTTGCAAATTAAATTAAAACTGTTAATGAAAATGTTAAGTTGTTAGGTTCAAATAAAATTCTCCCAAATATTTTATTTTATATGTACTTTACAAATATTAATTAGGTCATTAATTTATTGCCATTGGCCATTGGCACAGTTAATTTAATGTTACTTGCAAGACCCTAATGAACCAGAAGTCATTAGTAAGGAAATAATGCTATTTATATTCATTACCAGTTCAACTTCTGCACCAACTTGTTATATACTTAGATATTTTCTGAATATACACGTCGTTAGTAAAAAGTATATTTTTTACTGCGTGCAAACTAGAAAATAACTATCACAAATATTATTACAGTAATCTAACTAGGCTGGAGCCAGTGGCGAAGTCGCTAAGATACTCGACCGCGGATCGGTATGTGCAGGGTTCAAATCCTGGGCTCTCCCGTCACTGACATCGCTTTCGAGTGAGGAAACTGACGTTAACCTTAGCTCTAGCTTTTTAAATCTAACTTTTAAAAGATTCTGCATTTACGATTAGAATTTATTGAACATCAGAGGAAGGGCTATGCGTATTGGTATTGCATGGAAATCATAATCATGTGACATAGACTACATGTACATGTAGGCATAAGGATAAGTCAGTCAGCATTGGATAAAAGAAATCTATGTAATCTCTTTATTAAAAGATTACTATTAATTTGAAGCTATTTTAATGTACAGTATCTAATTTTAGGATTTAGAGCAATCATGGAGTGTCAGGAAGATAGCAGAAGTACAAAATAATTGCAACATAGGCTAGAAAGCTTGTAAATATATTTTCTATATCACATTTTAAATAAATGATTCAATGAAATTTAGTATCGTCGAACAATATTTAGTATTATTTGACTATCTTCTGTATAACTTCACTCTCTCTCTCTTTCTCTCTCTCTCCTAGTTCACTGCCCACAGGTAGATTCATGTTATATAAAGCCTCCATTCTTATCTGTCTTCCGTTTTCTCCTCATATACACATACGAGTGGATCTTTGTATCAGCTAACATGATAACCAATATTCTTGAGGATTCTGCTTATGAAGAGTTGAGCTCTCCAGGTCTTCCTCAGCTTCGACTAACAATTACTGGGCAAGGGCGTCATTCCCTGAGAAAATAATCTTGTCTACCCATATATCTTCTCAACTTGAAGAAGAATAAGGGTAAACATTCTACTGTTTCATTCTGATTAAAAGCTGTTCGGCAACTCAGTTCTGCTCTCTGCTATATAGCAAAACTACTATTCCGTATAAATTTTGGCCTCGCTTTGTCAAACGGCTGGCTAAAAAACTTCTCAAAACAGTTTTGCTGATGTAATTTCCATCTGTGTTTACGTTTGTTTTGGTCATTCAGTCTGATGGGTGTGTAGGAGCGTGTCTATTAGCAGTGAAACCGCAGCCGATAAGCTCCGCTCTTGGATGTTAGAAGAACCGGATTGATCGCAGGTTTATCGATTGATTTGTGAATATTTTCAACAAGAAATTCTGGAAAAACTGAGCAATGAAGCAACATTGAATGGTGGATCGGTATGTGTTGAGAGGTAATTAAATCAGATGCGTCAGTTGCAGAGGATTGCATTAGACTTGCACTTTTTTTATCTCCTTTCTCTGGTGATCTACTTATTATCACTCTTCATCGTGTGCTGTTTTTGCGTCTGTCTGTATTCAGACTATGCAAGCGACGTCCCTGATATATCCTTATGGCTAGTAACCGGACTTTAAATTCTTACTGATTAGTTGATTGACTAGTGAAACAATGAGTTTTCATTCAAACCACTCTATTCAAAAGTGATCAGCATCAAACTTGACTAAAGATAGATGTCTGTACGACTCTGCATTTATTATTGTTACACGTACGTTTATTCATGTAAACCCAGCAAGTTCAACGTTGTAAGGAGGTTCCGCATTTACTCAGGAGAGAAGCTGATTGCTTTAGAATAGAATAGTTGTATTTAAGTAAAGATCACGACGAATCTGAAAACTCTAGATCATTACAATATTCATTATTGTTACACATACTGTTACAGTGTTACTGTTATTATTACATATTATGTCATAATATTATACTGTAATATTACATATTACATAATGTCATTATCATTTATTATTACTGCTATTTATAATGCTGTAATTACTCTTTACTACTATTTACTACTTATTACTATTATTATTTGTTACTGTTCTTATTATTATTATTATTATTTTTACCCCTAACATAATCAAAATTGTTATTACTATTAAAGTTAATCTCATTATTATTAATAATTTAGCGTACGTTCAAATGTTATAGATGCGGTTTAAATAGTGTTACTTTATTTCATTTGAAACATGTATGAAATTTTCTTGAGTACGACTATTATTTATCAAATAACTACTTATTATTAATACTATTATTATAATATTTTTTTTATTTTACCCCGGGTGTAAAGAACCCGAGGTTTGATAAAAACGCGTCGAGCAATATGTGCTGAATCGCCGCCCGGCTACTCGAGGCCATGTAGCTGCTTATAAAAATTGCAGAAGCAGAAGGAATTAAAGTATTGTTATTATTAATTATTACATTATTTTATTATCGTCATCGCCATCATCACATTATAATTATTGTTAATATTATTATTATTTCAATTTTACATTTCAGTTGTCGATAGAGAACTCTTTAGAACAGCGAATAAAACTATGCGTATTAAATTAGTGAAACTCAAATGCCACTGATATTGTAAAATATTGTTATAAAGTTACTATATGCACAGTACATATATATAGTTGGCAGCATATTTCATTTCAACGTACATGTAGATATTTAAATAGACTGACATTAAAGATTACGCTGTTCTCAGCTTTGTACTCTTATTTATATATTTTTTTAGTTTCTCAGTTTATAGATTTAACTTTTAAGACTCGTTGAATAGTGGCGGGCAATCCACCCATGTAACTCAATCATTTCCTTTTAGGTTCCAAAATTCTGCACATTAAACACGTAAACCATAAGTTGACAAACTAATCAATTATCATAACTTGTGTAGCCTACTTCAGAAATTAATAGAAACGGTCCACATAGTGTTAATAGATTTTGTTTGCAAAATGTATAGATTCTTCTAGAATGTAATTTATCTCGATTCTGAATTGGTTTTCAGCATGTCTATTCCATCAACAGTCATTCCAGCTATGTTCAAACTTCAAACTCTTTGAGTTTCCGCCATTCCGTAATCCACATTTCGTTCTAACATATACCAGTTACGATCATACGCTCTCTTCCCATTCACTTTTCTCTTCTGTTACAAATCGATTTTTGCAGAGTACAGTCGGAGTCGACTTATGCCTACGAAACGAACAGCTGTTCAATTGTATACAAAGAATCTCTCATTATCAGTTTATACTTCTGGACATTAATTTCTGGCATTTCAATTAACTACATACTGTATATATAATGTTAACTTCCGACTGAGAACAGTATATACATGTATATACACGTAACATGTGTAATATACACTACAAATCTTGGGTGGCCCAATCAATTTGAGTGCCCACTGCCAATGCGCCCAAGATGCTTAAAAGCTAATGCTAACGACAGTTTCCTCACTCGAAAGCGATGTCAGTGACGGGCGAACCCTGGATTTGAATCCCGTACATACTGATCCGCGGTCGAATATCTTACCAACGATGAACCGACTTTAAATTTAAATTTGCGTACCTAAGTATGGTTTTTATATAAATTTCTCTCTCTCCCTCCCGTGTAACCATTCAAATGCCAGAACTAATATACTTACTATTAGACTAAATCTAATTTATTGCATTTTCAGTCATAGGCATTCCATCTACCAAGAAGCTACTCCCATCACAACTATCAATCAGTCTATAAATCAATAAGTATATTTATAAAGCGTGCATTATGCTAAATGCCACAGTAGCGCTGAGTGGACGGTGAAGGTCAAGTAGCCTAATGGAATAATGCCACAATCGGTGTAACGACTAGAACTCTGCAAATCTGGAGTATGAGCGACCAATTGAAATAAAGCACGGAATCATCATCACGTAACTGCAAGTCTCTACTCTCATATCCAAGGCGCCTCTTCCGAACACGTGCAGTTTCGCTAAGTTCAACTCTCAATTCTACGGCACCTACTCAAGTAACTACGCCACACTAAACCCAGTTATAGCCTTAGCTTTAGAAGAATCCGGCATCTGAAGTCGTTTTTCACTGCCTTCATCTGCTGCTGACCAGCAGCTCATTACAGTATACGCGATAATCGGTTAATTCATTCGAGAGACGTATTTATAATTTCAAAATAGTAACGAGTGTTAATTGCAGTCCAATTGGAGTGCTAGAGAAGGAAGATTATGCTCCCGGTGGGGGATATTGAAGCAGTTAGTATAATACGGTTTAGATAACGGAGAGAACACATGCGCAGACCTTCCGTCGTTCAACGTCTCTAAAGATAAAAACTTTCAACAGTGCTACCAAGTGCGGCCATTTTTACATACTAAAACTCTTACCATTGAAGAATCATAGGCCCATTTATACTCTTTCAATAAAATAAGCAGAAACCTATTGAGCCAGTCTACAAACTTGAGACGATGATGCTAAATACGGTGCATTTACTCTTGTCAAATAGTTTTCTCTTTCATCGATTATATTTTTATCAAACTAAAATATTGTATAGGCTAATTACTTCGAATTGGTCAATTCTATGCTCATTATGCGAATGAGAGAGCCCAAGCATTAATAAATGATTCAGATTCCGATTCGCATTAAGCCTATATAAAATTTAAGCTTTGGTCTGTCTGTATTCTGAGAATTGGCGAAAAATTCTGATAAAATTGATTGTACGAATTGTATCATCATAATATTTTTTGATTTTAGAAACTTTGAACTACTCTTTTCTTATTTTCTTATTTAAACCTTTATTATTATTATTATTATTATTATTATTATTATTATTATTACTATTTTTTTTTTTTTTTTTTTTTTTTTTTTTTTTTTTTTTTTTTTACCCCGGTGTAAAGAACCTGGGGTTTGATAAAAACGATTCAAGCAATACGTGCTGAATCGCCGCCCGGCTACTCGAGGTCATCAATCGGCTTAAAAGAATTGTTGAAGCAGACTGCATTAAATCTTTGCAAAGTCATGGAAAGCCTTTGCCAAAGAAAAGATGTCTCTCGCTTATCGCCGGTTTGCTCTGCAATAAGTCTGCCTATGCCATTAATAAAGTCAACTCCTTCGGGATTCATCGGGCCCATGGTTTCAATAGCCACCGGAACAACTTCATATCCTAAGGACAGATCACGGTATTTATCCAACTTCCTAGAGGCGGCATGAACAGCAGCACCACCGGCTGTGACTGAAGTCGTATTCAGGTAGGAGTTTGCCATAGTGTCAATGACCGTGACGTCCCAAACGGCACATTTACCGTTGCACCAGGGCACTAAAGTCATGCCGTCCGGACGCTTGCCGTCTGATCTGGACAACCCACTTGGCTCCTTAGAGGAAGGGATGCCTGCTCTCGAAAGTGCTCGCCATATTATGTCATTTAAATTGTGATGGCGAGACATTCTACCTGAGCTTCGTTTGCAGGAGAGGCCGTGGAGACCTAAAGCGTCGACTTCATGACCGCAGGGGCACATGTGAGGCTCGCAAGTTTTCGCCCCTAAACGGAAACTAACAGCTACTCGAATCGCCTCATTGTCTAAAAATAGCCCACAAGAAGCAACAGGGAGAGCGTGAAGCCAGTCGCTGCTTCTTTTAGTTGATACAGCTAGGAGTCGTGCTCTGTCTACTGCATTGGACTGGGATTCTAACAGACTGTTATAAATCCGATCCACTATAGGACGGTCCCATGATTTCTGGCTACTGACTGAGGTAGAAGGTGGAGCACTGGAGGTGAGGCTTTTGGACCAAACTGACAACGCAACGTCAATGGAACTATCGGCAGAAAGGGAGCACTTATGAAGGATGGCGTCTTGCAACTGCCTCGTTCCCATCGCTGATGCCAAAAAGGCTGAAGGCGCGATATGGGAAACAAGACGAATTCCAAGACCACCCATGCTCACCGGTAGACTGGCTTGCTGCCACTGCAAATCAGACAAATCTGCGTTGATAACGGCGCATAAGCATTGCCTAAGAGCCTCGTCGTAGTCTAAAATACTATTATTATTATTAAATTATTATATTATTATTATACTATTATTATTATTACTATTATTATTATTAAATCCTCATGCGAAAGGATCTACGCAGCTAATTACCAATAAAGAGATAGATACTGTAGATATTTTATTTTCACGAAAATCACAATGACACTGTACACCATGCATAGAATAGAGGACACATAGCCCAATAGAAATTTAGCACTTAGGATAAATGTTAAGTAATAATAAATATTCAGAATAAATGTACATATAAATGAAAGAGGTTAAGCAATTAATTAAAAATTGAATGACACTCTTACAAAATTAAAATATCAAAAATTCAGGAATTAATAAGACAGTCGGAAAATAAATATTAATCCAGGAAAATTAGAGAAAATTCAGACTAAACAAATGAAGTTGTCATTAAATTCAGAATAACAAAAAATTTCAAGTGGTAACGTTTGTTCAGAAGAAAGTATTATTTTTTGTAAGTGTCCGAAACCAGCTTCTGTTGAAAATTGTTACAACTGGACTACATTAGTACAGCATAGCATTAGAAAAAGTTTACAGTTCTGGCAATTATGACACCATGGAATAGTGTAAATAGTGTAAGGCAATAATTATTATAGCAATAAACAGAATGTTAGTTTTAATGTCAGTTACACGTTAAAAAATTTATAGACATGGAGCTGTCTACAATAACCGTAGATTTATGTTTTTAAAATAAAGTCATATTCGAATAGAAATAATTTATAACTTTAAATAAATTACAAAATGACTAACAAATGTCGTTATAATTAAACTCAAAACGAAAAAATAAATTTTAAACTAAGCCTCTATTTATTTGGGACGCAGAAATGTCTCAAATATCGCTAAATACTTGATTTTTGGTCATTTCATAAATAGTATTCTTCCGTTTCAGGAGTCACCATGGTTCATATATTTAATTCAATTCACTTTGACGAAGCATATTATTAGAATTATGCTGGATAATCCTACCATTGCGACATTACGAAATGAATAAATAAAGTGTACAATATTCTAAATCTTACATGTATTTTGAATATATGTAGTCATAAATTAGTTAATTTATCCTTAACATCAAGGTGTTTTTAAACAGGCCATATACTCGTAAGCTTAAGCTTAGCATAGTAGATCGTAGTGCTGTTAACATAGTCGATCATAGTGCAGTTAACATGGTAGACCATAGTGTTGTTAATATAATATACCATAGTGGTGTTAGCATAGAAGATCATAGTACTGTTAACGTAGCAGATGACAGTATTGACTGTATTGTTAACATATTAGGTACTGGTGTTGTTAACATCATAACTCTTTCTTCTTTAATTTGACGATTATTAACGAAAAAATATCTGCAAGAAATTCGGATTTTCAAATCAAAGCTGTTTTTATTTAGATACCTACGATTTGAACTAGTCCTCTCAAGATTAGCATACACGCCCACGATTTTTCGTCTGGGGCTTACATTTAGTTAAGTTATAACGTAACTTGTGCAGACCATAGTCAATTAATTAATACCCAACTCAATTGTAATTTGGTTGCAAATAATAACGACATTTAGAAATTATGATCATATACGTGAATAAATTAACCCTTTTAACATGTTAAAATTAGCATTTTTTGCTCATGCTCATTAGACGCAGGAAATGAAATTGAAGCCAGTGGTGTTATTTTTGTCTATGTCACAGCCGTTGAACTTGTTGGTATTTGAAATTTTAGAAGTTAGTGTTTGAGCAAGATAAGATATAGGCGACGTTTAATCATCGAATATTTTGGAATTTTAAACTGAAGTTAAAATTTTCTGCAATTGTATTTAAAACTAAATATGGCTACGATATATTTATTCTCCGGAAATAAGCCTCAGCCGTGCCTGACAGTCTCAGTTAAAAAGAGACATCCTACTGACATCGCCACTGGCTGGAGCCAGTGGCGATGTCAGTAGGATGTTTGAAGGCGGATCAGTATGTGCGGGGTTCAAATCCTGGACTCGCCCGTCACTGACATCGCTTTCGAGTGAGAAAACTGACGTTAACATTAGCTTTACCAGCTTTAAAAGAGCCATACTGTTTTCAAGCCTATCGGCAGTGGCTACCCAAAAAAGTTGGGAAAGGTTTAAAGTAAAAGAAAAGCTAAATTCAAGTTTAGCGTCAGTTTCCTGCTCGATTGCATGAATGGGGAGAACACTGGATTTGAACCATGTAATTGGATTTGGTCCATTGTCGAACAGTGTACCAAAAATAAACCAGAAAGCCACCCACCTGCTCGGACTATGTGGTTTATGAGAAACCTCTTTTGAAGATTTCATTCTGTAGATTATGTTAAATTTGACAGTGGACTTAATATTGGAATGAAATCAGCTTGATGCCATATTGAATTCTATGTAGTTGGATTTTATGTTTGTTTTATATTTCATGAAATTAGTGTATCTGTAAGAATATGCATACAGAAAATCAGATTTCTACGTGCCAACGAAGATTTAAAGACATTCGTAATAAACATATTAATCGATATTATTACTTTAGTGAGACTCTGGAATTGACACCATGAGTGAGCTAAATAGTGCCTGAAACGTTAAATTAAGCACAATAATTCAGCACAGGCACAAAGAACTATTATTAACAATATAGAAATCCACTACAATATTTAAAAAGTCACTGTAACAAATTTAAATTTAAATAAATGAATGCCTATTTTCTTCAAAAACTCTTTTGATCGCTAGATACTTACAATGAAATATACATATATTTTCACTTTCAAATTATTTCAGGTTTAATTCGCGATATTTTATGAAAAATCATTTGCAGAAATAATATTGTCTTAAAATACCATTATATTACGAGACCAGTATAATATTATTGTATTATTGTAATATTATTGTTATATTTAAATTGCAGGTTATTTTGTAATTAATTCGTTTATCTTATGGAATAATATCGCGTAAAGTCATCATTAGGATAGCGTTCGTGCTCGGCGCCGAAAAGGTGGTAGGTTAAGTAGACTATCGATGCAGTTATTTTCTTTAGCGCGAAGGGTGCGAAGCTCTTCCGAATGAGTGATAGACGAGAGATAGGTCAAGGACGCAGAAGCGGATACAAAAAGAATATGGCTTTACTTCCGTCAATACGGATACAGATAGTCTTCGTTGCTACCGTGTTGTACTTGTTACAGAAACATTCATCATATGTGCTCGCTCAACAAAGAGGTATTTACCTCAACTTTACACATTTTCTCGTTGCTCAATTCCTGGATGTGCTATTCTGCATCTTTCAACATGCAATATAAGACAAAGTACTGCAGTGACAAATAAAAACCACCTCGTTAAACATATAAAATCATGGATGCTCTCGCTCTCTCTCACTCTCTCTCTTTCTATCGCTCTCACACACACACATACACACACACACTCTCTCTCTCTCTCTCAGTGCACTACCAACTGGCAGGTATATGGCTTCTAACGCTTACATTCACCTCTGTCTTCTTTTCCGTATATGTCTACCAGCTGGAAGGTCCGTGGCATCTAATGCCCCCACTCATCTAGGCCCTATGTCTGCCGCTTTCCTCTTCAAGTCCATATATGAATGGATTTTCAAATCATTTAATCTATCCCTATTTCTCTATAACCATAGTTGCAACGCTTCTGGTTTCCTAATATCTTCTTTCCTTAAGATCCATGTTTCCAAGGCACATAATAGCATGATCCAGTTCAACATTTCCACCCTTTATCATTAATTCTACATGTGATATTTAAAAGTACATGTATATGTTAAAAAGATGTACAATTTTAAACGACTAAAGTGATATTTATACTGTATAGTACTGTAATTAAGGCAAATGCTAGTAGTATTATAATATTAGAACACCTAGAAATATTTTCATATTTATTACTAAACCAATTAATCTATCAATTAATTTGATAGATGGAATGCTTTCCGAAGCTAAACAGAAGACCACGAATTGAAATATGACATTAGACTTGACCTTGACTTAACGCTAGATTACGAAAGATATAATAATAGGCAAGTGACTGTATTTGTCACTTATTGACAGAATGTACCGTCATGTTTGCTTGTCATCTAATGCCATATTAAAACGGAAAATCTGTCACCTCAGTTTAACCTAACGTGATTAAGTAGGAATACAAAAGTGTTGTTTATTGCATATGATACAACGAGCGACTTATGTAGCTTCTAAAGAAATCCCAGAATCCTGGAAATTAATAAATAAATCGGAGAAAAATTATACCGGGTTAAATATATCTAAGTTTATTTCCTGATTTTTGAACAATGGACATCTATTTGAAATACTATAGAACAAATTCTGCTTTGCGAAAAATACAAGACCTAGTTAGTGAATTATTTAAGGAAACAGTATTTACGTGTATTTTACTTGTATTGTACTGACTGGTAGGCCTATTCCTCAGCTAATTTATTTATTTTCTTATTTTACAATTGCACTACTTATTGTGAATGCTACTGTAACGACTAAATTTAAGGAATTTAAGGCTATGATTTCTCATACTTTATTTATCCTACATCTTGATAAAATATGGATTCTGAGGTGAGTCCCGTTGCCTTCCTCTGTTTATGGAATGTCGCCTTTTTCGACACGTGGAGTTAATGGTTGGTCTATTCTTCAATGTCCCGGTCTCGACACGGGAAGGACTTCATTATTTACGTGATAGGCCCAATTTCAATATAACTTATTATTGGCATGATCTGAAATGAATTCTAAATTAAATTTCTATCATAGTTAACTACCTTTTACTAATTGCATTGCACACTTGACAAAAGTACATGTACATGTTTTCAAATATATGTTGCTCCAGTGCATTCTCATCTCTCATGGGCATACTTCATTTGGTGGTATGGCAAAGCTACCAACAACCTACTGATCTACTCATAAAGGAAGAGTGAAGAGTGGTTAAGAGAGGAGTCCAATCTTACTGGCAATAAGTGATTTTTCCAATCCCAGCCGAATCGTTTCAGTCAGTTTTGTTGTCGTATTGAAACAGACGTTAAGCATAGCGTTAGCTTTATGTAGCTATGCAATTAGGCACACGACTCATCATCATTGTCGTCTTCTTCCATTGAATACCAGTATTACAAAGGTTGGGACACGAATAGACCTTCTCCACTCCTCTCTGCCCCATATCATATCATCAGTCAGTCCATATTTTTCATATCTATCTTAATGACCGCACTTCAGTTGTGGTCATTAAGTCCCTCTCTAACTTAATCTCCAGCTCTTCAATCCAAACTCTCTACTTCGTCATTCTCTGCCTTTCCCACTGTGTGATCACAACGTCTCTATCTCGACTGAACTAGCCTATTCCTCAACCATTCTCAACACTTATTAACTTAAACTCAATTTCACATTCATTTTCCATTTTTTTCTTTCCTAGTTTTACCACACATTAGTCTCAATATTATCATATCAGCTATGTGCACTCTCTGCTCTTTTCCCCATTTAGTGCCCAGCACTCTGCACCATATATCACTACTGGCCTAACCAAAGAACTACATAATTTACCCTTTAGTCTAAGTGATATTTTCCTACTACACAGGGTTAGGCACATAGTTAACTTTTGGCAGAGTGCGATTGACATATTTTTTGGCCGTTCATACGCTCGATTATCTGAACTAAATTACATGAACCGAGCTTCTAGCCAATCTACGGAGTCCGATCGGTTTAATTAAACTCTAATTTTAAGGCATCTGGTTCCTAATTTGAATTCTAAATTATTATTAATAATCAAACTATATAATGCATATAATGAAAATCATTGTAAAATTTACAACGTCTTCGAACTTTGAAGTAGTGTAAGAAATCTATGGCACACATTAATGCATTATTAATGTGGCTATTGTAAACTCCTGTAAAAAATTATCTGGTGTTACCAAAAATGGTCGGGAGTTTAACTCCGCTGCTTTTATGATTACTTGTGACGCATGTTATGAAAACACCTTTTTCGATGCCGACACATGACCAACCAACTGCATTATTCCTGAGTAGGTGTTTACTACGCCATCTTCTAAGTCATCATGAGTAATCATATAACTTTGGACGGTATAATTGTCAATGATGTCGTTACTAACTCTTGTATTATACACTCCGGAGTCATCCAATTCTCTAATAAATAAATTTCATTCTCAATGTGATTTATCTATTATTCACGTTAACATAAGAAGCATCAATGCAAACTATTTAAAATTATTAAACTTTTTAACTTTATACCATCATAACTTTGATATCATTTTATTGTCTGAAATCTGGTCTACTAATCTAAATTACTTCGATAATGTCTTCCCTGATTATAAATTTATCTCCTGTCCTCCTGCTTCTCAAAGGGCAGGTGGTGTCGGTCTACTTATTCATAACTATATAGCCTTCAAACTTATTGCCATTTCTACAGATGTCAATTTCTTCAATGATGCAGCTGAATTTATTGCAATTGACTTTATTAATTATAACATTAAACCTCGTATTTATCTGTTGTACATCCAAGTAAACCAATTTCTGAATTTATTGATGCATTCTCAAATTTACTTAGTAGGTATAAACCTACTAAGCGCAGTGCTATATGTGGTGATATGAACATCGATCTGCTTAAATTTAACTCAAATAGTTCTATTGAAAAATATGTAAATGAATTATGTAACTTGAACTTTACTCCTTTCTCTATCATACCTATGCATTATGCTAATAACTCTTGTAGTATTATTGATCATATTTTCTGCAATTTTGGATCTGAATGTTCTAATATTAATGTGCATATCGTGAAGTCATTAACCGTTTCTTGTGAAATAAGTGATCATTTTGCTAATATAGTCCTTATAGTTTCTAATAAAAAAGAGTTATCTATTCCGATCGACCGAAGGTGCGCATATTCTCTAATAAAAATATTGCCAATTTTAATTCTCGGCTCTCGCTCATAGACTGGGCCTATTTTAACAGTTCTCTTAATATAGATGACTTAATGGCTTTTGTGACAGAAAAAAAATAGTCAGTGCAGCTGAACAAGCCTTTCCACTAGTTCAATGTTCGCGAAAGAGCTTTAAAGATAAACCATGGTTAGCTAGTGAAATTAAAAAACAAATTAAAATAAAAAATAAATTATACTTTAACTTTATTGTAACTAAAAGCAAGGATATTGAATTAAAATATAAAGCGTATCGCAAACTGTTGGAAAAAGAAATCGAGAAATATCGGAAAATTTATTTCAAAAATAAAATGAACAAAAATTTTAATTCGATTAGAAATATTTGGAAATCATTAAATAATATTACTAGCCATAATAATAGAACAAAAAGTTCCATTGTAGAGCGTATTCACATAAATAATCGTACTATTACTAACAAGCATGACATCGCAAATGAGTTTAATAGCTACTTTGTCAATATTGGTAATAATTTAGCCACTGCAATTCCTAAAAGCGATACTGACTTTAAAATATTTCTCCGTGAAAATATCCCCCATTCTACTTTCCCCATTCTACTTTACTTACCTCAGCTAATGAAATCTTCAGTGTGATTCAAGGTCTTAATAATAACTCATCTACTGGTCATGATTCAATATCCACCAAAATTCTCAAATTGTCTGCCTATTATATCTCCAATCCTATCTCTTTCATCGTAAACAAGTCTCTGGAACAAGGTTACTTTCTTTCTACTTTTAAAATTGCGAAACTGATTCCTATTCATAAAAAAGACAATACGGATGATGTTGTTAATTATCGACCTATATCCTTACTTAATAATATGAGTAATATTTTTGAAAAAATAATTTATAAACGTATCATTGATTTTTTTAATACCTTTGATATTCTATATGAATATCAATTTGGATTTAGGAAGGGGCACTCGACAATTGATGCGTTATTTAGTGGAATTAATATGCTCAAAACAGAAAATGCTAAAATAATCGTGTTCTCGGAATCTTTTTGGACCTCAGTAAGGCCTTCGATACAGTTGACCACAATATTTTACTTTATAAGCTAAATAACTGCGGAATTAGAGGTAGAGCATATGACCTATTTAAATCATATCTATCAGATAGACATCAATTCACTGTTATTGGCGATGCTACCTCTAGTATTAAGCATATCTCAATTGGCGTACCTCAAGGCTCAATTTTAGGTCCTCTTTTAATTCTAATTTATGTAAATGATATTCATTCTGCTTGTTCTAATGCGTCTTTGACCTGTTTGCTGATGATTCCAATTTATTTGCATCTAGTAAAAATCTAACTGATCTGTTTCAATCTGCCAATCTGGCCTGCTCCCAAATAAGCCTTTGGTTCAAGTGAAATCGCCCAACGGTAAATTGTTCTAAATCGGCATTTATGTTATTTCTTCCTAAGAAAGACGACGATGATATTATTGAATCTAATGATCTTTCCATTAAACTAGATATGTGCTTAATTAATAGGATTCATGTCGTGAAATTTCTTGGCATTCTACTTGACGACACTCTTTCAATTAGAGAGCACATCAATTTCTTAGTCTCAAAAATTAATAGTCTCAATGGTATGCTTTTCAGACGAAGAGACTATATCCCTGATATCTGTCGCAGCGATCTCAATTTTGCCCTTATTCATTCAAGAATTCAGTATGGTATTGAAATTTATGGCAAATCATCTCTTAGGCTCCTACGTCCACTTCATATCTCTTGCAATAGAGTTTTAAGAACATTGCAAGATCGAAATAAATATTATAACGTGAGTAAACTATATTTAAACTATAGAACTTTACCAAATCAACTACTCTAAAAACTATCTATTTGTAAACTAGTTTATAAGTGTCTGAATTATGATGGTTTAATGTCAACGGTTGTCAGAGATATATTCAATACTCTACAGTTATCTCACCCCTATAATACCAGGCTGTCAAATACAAACTATATATATTCTAATGCCAACTCTGCTTATTTTAAATCTCATATTTATGACTGTGTCTTCGAATGGAACAAAATTCCTATTGATATTCGTAACTCTCGCTCACTAAAATAGTTTATAACCAACTTCAAAAATTATCTTAGTTTATTGCTTGAGTAGTGTTTGTTATAGGTAATTTTGTTTTTTCTATATCTTTGTTGGTATGTCTTATAATTTCATGACTAAACGTTTAACTTTTGGGTATATGAAAATTTCTACTTAGTACTAGGTGCATATGAGATTATTTGAATATGGATTTCTGTTTATGTTTATGTAAATATGTTTATTTGCATGTATGTGTATTTTTATGCATATTTATGTGCACACTGCTTCTATTCTTTGAGTTGATTTGCTTTGTTCTTTTTTAGTTTAATATTCATTTTTGAGTTGATTTGCTTTTTCATTTTTATTTTGCATATTTATGTTTTAGTTTGCACTTTTAAGCATGCATGATGGGTGATCAACTAGATAGATTTTTTAGACCTCTTTGAAGGCCTAGTGTGTGTGCATATTTGAGTGTATTTTTGAAATTTTTGAAAAATAAACATAGTTCTCACTCGCATTACGCTGACAGATTGTATTAAGCAGTCGCGATATACGGGTAATTTTTTGGCAAAGACTATTAACCTTTGCATACCTTTCAATGCATGCATCTTCTCGTAATTCTCCAGCATTAATCGCCTGTTAATTTAAACGATATGTGCAGCCGTAGAAGCTGCTCTGATTTGTGGGTTCTCTATAGCCATAACTTTGTAAAAAAAATAAACTAGTACAAGTTCTTGTTAAATTTTCAGTTTTGCATTCTGCGCCGAATCTGCGCCTAAATATAAAAACTACCTGATTTCAATTCCTGAACGACTCGTCTAATGGTCTAATATTGCTGTTCAAGCATAAAAGTGCATCTTAACTATCATTATTCAATAATCGTTCATGATAATAGCAACGATTTCTAGACTCGTTTACAATTGAAGCAGGTAATTTATAAGATCAACTTATATTGAATTACGTCTAATGAAAATTGGTATATAGAGTAGTCTAATTGAGGCTGGAGCCAGTGGCGATATCGGTAAGATACTCGACTGCGAGCAGTATGTGCGGGATTAAAATCCTTGTCCCGCCCGTCACTAGCATCGCTTTCGAGTGAGGAAACTGACGTTAACACAATCTACAAACACCAGTTTTAATAGCTAGCTACACTATATTTGTCTGGTGTTTAAGTTAAGAGTAGATCGTATTTGTTTGGTATTCATAAAATCTAAAGAAATCAAATGTGCCCCAATCGGTGTTATTACTTACGGCAAAGAATTTTAAAGTTATCGATATCTGTCAGATGTGATCATTAATCATCATCTTCTCAGATAATGATGAAGTGGCTGATTATCATTCATTCAATTTTAAATTTTAGATTTTATTTTATTTTTATATCATTCTACTTTTTCTAATACTATTAATTAATCTTTACTATTTACCAATCTGTTAGGCAGAGCCCGTGTCTTGTTGGTAAGTAGTTCCACAGTGGTTATTGGGTGCAGGGTTCAAATCCAGCGCTCTGGCCATCAATGACTTCATATGCGCACGAAACAATGACGTCTAACAGCTTTAGTCGTAAAGAACAAAAAGCTGATAAAGCTAAGGTTAGCGTCAGTTTCCTCACTCGAAAGCAATGCCAGTGAAGGCGAGCCCATGATTTGAACCCCGCACATACTGAGCCGCGGTTGAGTATCTTACCCACATGGCTACTGGCTCCAACCAAGTTATAAGATATACGTTATAAAGTTGTGTTGTTTAAATAACTTAAAACATCGACAATCGCCTTCATACGTGATTTCCTGTTAATTTTATTATTTTCTAGAGTGTGATTACTCCGGCATACTTACACCACACGGAGACACCTGGCTACCCTATGGAGATCAGGACCCTTGCTTCCAGTGTGTCTGCGTGGACGGAAGCTTCGACTGTCACACACAGGACTGTCCGGGATCAGAGCAGCTGCAGTGTCCCGGAGGTGCTGATCCTGTCGTATATCCGGGACAATGCTGTCCACAGTGTCCAGGTGTTTCAATATTTACATTGATATTATACAGTAAATTAACTTTAAAACTTTTTAAAGTTAAATCTTTCATCTTTTTAAAGTTAAATCTTTTAACTTTTTAAAGTTAAATCTTTATTTAAGGGTCATTTAATTGCATCACATATTTATAATTAAATCACAACGGTGTGTAGAGTAAGAGAGAGAGAGAGAGGGGGGTTATGTTAATTAATCGCAAGTGAATCAACGTATACATGGAGAATACAAATCAAGATAGATCATAAAAGAAACAGCCTTATGCAATCGAAAACGTTAAAATTGAGCTGAAGATGTCCATCTTCTGTAGGCTTTGAAATATTATATATATATATATATATATATATATATATATATATATATATATATATATATATATATATATATATATATGTATATATATATATATACACATATTACCCTCCCGTTATTATTTCTCAAAGTCTAAAAATGTTCTACTTAGATACTTTTAAGTAGGCCTACTGGACACACGGAAATTAAATTTAAATTAAAATACTAGGCGTGCCGAGGTAAATACTACCGGTTTCAGTTGCTGCGTTCTTTAGTTTAAAAATTCGTCTGTTCGATTGTCTCAAGGACTTCCACAATTCATCAGCAGCACATAGATCACAACAGTCAAGATATAAATGAGTTGCATTGGACTAACACTGCAATAGAAAACTTAAAACTTCTATTTTGTTCTATTCTATTCTAATCTATTCTATTATTTTTCTATTCTATTCCATTCTGCTCTATAGTATTCTATTTCAAAGATTTTGCATAGTATATGCCAGACGATGTTGTATACAGAAAAACCAACAAATTAAATCTGGGTAGCATTCATGAAACTTTATTTGTCTTTCACTTGTAAAGCTGTAATGACTGTTGTTTTTATTTTAGAACTGATATCAGACAGTACTGATCGAGGCAGGGGAAATGAGTCAGACAGAAGAAGGAATGAATTCGTGAGTTTCAGTGAAAATGTCAAAGTTAAAACAATCAATCTATCAGTCAGCCAAACGAGTAATCTTACAATGCACTGGATAGAACATATAGAAAAGTCGAAGTACAAATTATTTAAATTATAAATATAGAGTTAATTTCCTTATGCAAATAAAATTTCTTGGATTGCTCTGATGCAGTATCACTTATCACTGAGATCCGTTACATATCACTAAATTCAATACCAATCACTGAAATACGTCACTTAACACTTATGTCCGATTCATCACATATAATTTGAGAAAACCTTCCTCAGGATGGAAGTGAATAATTGTTTTAAATACTAATTAATAACCGCTGTTGGTCGATTCAGTTCAAGTCCTTCATTAAATCGTCTGGCGAATTTTTATTACTAAACTTAAATAATTTTTTTTACTACGTCTAAATTTTATGTAGAATTGAAATATATAATCAAAATGGTCGTAACTGCTGCATGTTTTTGCAGTAGAATTCGAAAAATTGTAAAAAAGAAATGTCAAGTCGCGATGAGTCGAATAGACACATACGTAAATCAATTGAATTACTGAATGCATTTACACTAAATATGAGCCAATTATGAAGAAATGCAAAAACAACCAGAGTGCAATTGTCGTCAATCAACGACAATCTTGAACCAACGCCAAACCAACTAGTAAAACCCAGCAGTCCTAACATGATGCATATCCAATCTCTAAAAAAACCAGCAGACTGGAACTCTATTGAGAAACTCGCACGCATAAATGATACTTACAGTTATTGTCATTTTAGGATAAAAATGTTTTATTTAATCAAGTTATTTCTGGATTGTGAATGTTTAGAATGCGTGGGCATTCTTTAGAAACACAGACGTTAAGGAAATTGAACAATTTTATTTTTAAACGAATAATATTTATATAATAAATATTTTAATATGTATAAATATATTTTTAATAATATTATTGCGAGTATGTAAAGTGTAGGATTTATCAACATGTCGGTTGATAGGATCTGCATATATTCATATGATTTCATGATATTAACTGTACCTTAAGCTGTGTACCTCATCGGTATAGTTAATTCAAGCACTACGAGCTTTTATACCGACGAATGAAGTTAGCGTACACGTAGTTATTTATACATGACTGTATAGGCAGCTGTTTATTCCCAATTGTTATATTAACTGTCAGCAATCATTGCTGTGCACATTGAAACTGAGGAGAACACAATTAATAATTTCTATCCTCCTGGTAATCGCTTTTCATTATTTTCCGTTGCTGTGTATCGATATCAATCAATATCTCCAGCTGACTCTTCATCTACAGACGACAACGCACCACACGATGATGACTGTATATACAAAGAACACTAGAGAGTGAGATCAAACAACAGTGCAAGTCCGAGATCCGAGACAAGAGGGTCAGAATATTGACCTATGACGAAAAGAGATGGGTTCTTAGCTTGACCAGGAAGATAATATTTTATTTATAATTTCTAACATAATTACAATACATAGCTAAACGAAGGCAGACTCTGAATAGCATTTCGAATTTTGGACGTGCCATCCGGTAAATGCACTGAAGAGAAAGCAATCATTACATTGATAGACCAGGCCCTACATAGCACTCCTTTAAATATTTACTGATAATGCGCAACAGTCTGCATATAATGTATTTATGAGCATACCGTCCTAATCGCTTTCTTTATAAGACGTCAGGAATAATGAATTCAACTCAATTAAATTTTTGACAAATGCTCTTCACTTTAAATTATCTGTGTTAGATGGGAGCAGTCGATCACGGAGATGTAACAGATCCTTCAGGATCGCACAGACCAATCAGTCCTACTAGTTCCGGTTCCTTATCCGAATCCCTTGACTACAGCCCGGATGTATCATCAAATAATAACGACTATGATGGCGGACGTTCTGATAATGATCCGGATTACGGTTTTATTCCAGATGACTACCACTACTCCGATCCTTCGTGGCCTCCGAATAATAATGATCCCAGGCTTTCAACGGATAATCCAGATTCAGGAGGTCCCGGTGCTACCGTCGGTAACTCTGGTTCAGGTAGTGGTGGTGGACCAGTGGTCGGGGGTCCAGGCCCACCAGGCTACATGGGTAGACCAGGAGAACGTGTAAGCTTTCACCCTAGTTTATCACAAGTGTACCGATAATATTTGTTAGACTTCGTTTCGGTTTGTGATTAATTTGTGTTGCATAATCAATAGTGCTTGATTGTTATATTAGAACGCTTTATTGTATCGCTAGAAATTAACATTTAGTAATGGACTAGGCTTGATTAATATTTACTTTCCTGTTAGATAAAACTGTATTAAATACTGACTGATTATCATTTTTTTAGTTTCATATAAATTATTGTTCACATAATATGACAAATATTCATATAGTGCAAAGGAAAGAAACAATGTACATAATTGAACATAATTGAACTAGGCATATGCAATCGAAGATTATTAGTACTAATTATTATAGTAAATAACATAATGACTACTAGTAGTAGTTATTAAACAGTTTAATTTTATTTAGCGTATGCGTTAATCCAGATAGTTGCTTCTCTTGTAAGGCAACTCCCAGTTCTTTGTAACATACTGCCCCTCATATCCGTCGAAAGGAGATAACACAAAAGCAACTGCAGAGGGTCCGTGAAAATGCCCTCCCTGTATCACTGGACTTGTCTAATCCTCCTCAGAAGAGACTCAAATCTCGATATCCTGTTTGGGAGATGCTGCAGCAATGTGATCCCTTGGCGTCTCTGTCCCAGTGGAGATTAGAGTGGTCAGTCGATGATGTTAGAAACCACAATCTGGTTCAGGATCCGTCTCAAGCGCTATCAGGAATGAATTTCTGCAGAGGAAGTTGGTGCCATTTGAATCGTTTCCTTACGGGTCATGGTAGATGCTGTGAAAGTGAGTTTCGCTGGGGTATTTGTGATTCACTGCTTTGCGACTGCGGCCAATCGTAAAACATGAAACATATCGTTGAAGAGTGCCCTCTAACCCGCCTACCGGGTGGACTGTCTACTTAGCGTAGACAGTCCACCCGGTAGGCGGGTTAGAGGGCAAAGTCGGGCGGGTTAGAGGGCAGTCGCAAAGCGGTGAATCACAAATACCCCAGCGAAACTCACTTTCACTGCATCTACCATGACCCGTAAGGAAACGATTCAAATGGCACCAACTTCCTCTGCAGAAATTCATTCCAGATAGCGCTTGAGACGGATCCTGAACCAGATTATGGTTTCTAACATCAGCGACTGACCACTCTAATCTCCACTGGGACAGAGACGCCAAGGGATCACATTGCTGCAGCATCTCCCAAACAGGATATCGAGATTTGAGTCTCTTCTGAGGAGGATTAGACAAGTCCAGTGATAAAGGAAGGGCATGATTTTCACGGACCCTCTGCAGTTGCTTTTGTGTTATCTCCTTTCGACGGATATGAGGGGGGGGGGCAGTATGTTACAAAGAACTGGGAGCCACGGCGTTGGAGTAGATATGATTGTCCCAGAAACTATGCGCATGGAGTCATTGAGACGCGCATCGACGAGTTTTGTATGAGGCGAACGTTCCCATGATGGACAGCAGTATTCAGCCACCGAATAGCACAGAGCAATCGCTGATATTCATAATGTGACTGCATCCGCGCCCCAGGTCGTTCCCGCCAACTTCTGCAACAGATTATTTCTTGACTTTATTTTTGCTGCCGTTTTACTCGAATGCTCCTTATACGACAGCGTGCGATCCAAAGTTACACCAAGATAAACCGGTAGACGATCAAAGGGTAGCTGTATACCATCCATAGACACATTAAGCTTGTAGTTAGCTTTAGCATTATGGAGATGAAATACACTTGTGACTGTTTTTATGGAGCTTGGAATGAGACGCCATTTCTTTAGATTTGTAGTCATCAGCAACACATCGTTATTTAATGTACGCTCGATTTCTCCAAATGTTCGACCTTGGAGAGCGCAACAAATGTCATCCGCGTAAGCGAACTGTCGCGCAGTAGTCGGAGGCAGGTCACTGATGTAGAGGTTAAATAGGGTAGGAGATAGAACAGATCATGTGGGAGACCGCTCGTTTGATTCCTCCATCGACTTTTCCCGTCGTTCATGTGAACTCTGAAACGTCTGTCCTTCATAAACGTATGCACTATATCCGTGAACCATTGTGGCATACATTTTGAGAGCTTTACTAGCAGACCCTTATGCCATACAGTGTATACTGCTGTTGTGAGGTCAATGAAGAATGCACCTGCTTTGAGACCTTCTTGAAAACCTTTCGCAATGTAGGTCGTTAGGGCTAGGACTTGATCGGAAGTGGATCTTCCAGGACGAAAACCAGCTTGTTCAATTGGTAATATATTCTCTACGATTAGCTGGATTCGTCGAAGAATAATTCTTTCAAAAACCTTATAACATACACTCAGCAATGAAATCGGGCGGTAGTTAGATGCACATTTTGTATCCTTACCCGGTTTAGGAATTGCAATCACCTTGGCTTGCCTCCAGTCTCTAGGCATCACTTTCTCATTTCATACTAGGTTGAAAATATGACACAAACATATAGTTGCAAGTGGGCCAAGGTGGGCTAGGAATTCTGGGAATATGGCATCATAACCTGCCGCTGTTCCCATTTTCACTTCTTTCACTGCTAGTATAAATTCTTCCACGGAAAACGATTCGAACTGATGGAGGTTTTGATTCGAAATCCTAAATTTCTTCCATTCCTCCTGTATTCTAAGTTTATTTCTCGGTTCCAGTGGAGCCTGAGCCACTTCAAATAATCTTGAGGCAACTTGATTAGTAGTGACAGGCACTTGACAAGGTTGAATAGGTTTTTTCGGCAGCTCCTAATCTACGAATGAGACTCCAAGATTTTCTGCGTGATCTTGAGAAGGTCATCTCTGATGTACTCTCTCGCCATTTTGCTCTACGGCTGCTGTCGGGCGCTTCAATTACTTTATCTGCTACATCGGCTTCACCTGTTTTCTTATATTCCCTTATCAGTTCCGCCCATTCATCGTTGATGCCTGGAATATAACTCGGCCTGATACGTCGAGGTATTGACTTTGCAGCTGCTTTTAACAGTTTAATAACTCCATATGATTGCAGGAGTAACTCCATAGGACACAGGAGTAATCGAAGTCATCATAACATTAAACAATAGAAAAAATTTTGATTAAATGTCAATTATTTCATATAATCTGTAGCTATATATTACAAGTAAAAATCGTTAGTATCGATAAATTCTGTAGAAAATTATGGTAATCAAATTACAGCAGAATTAAAACAAAATAAATGTAAGAAATTAATCAGCACAGCAACGTAAACCAAAACTAACTTTAACAATTTTACCTTAAATAGAAATTGATCATTGAAGGTGCAATGATTAGTATCTTCCTACAATGTCATCTCACAATTTGTATTTAAACTTAGCTGATGATTCAACTGATTAATTAATCTTTTTAGTGTACTAAAAGTTATTGTGTTACAAGATTGCTCAGTTTATTTTTATGATCACTTATCTTATTATATTAGCCGATCGTGGTCTTTATCTAAAATCTGTACTAATTCTATAACTATGTATTTAATGTACTCAGGGAGATCCGGGAACTGATGGAAGGCATGGAATCCCAGGAAATCCGGGACCTCCGGGTCCTGCAGGACAGGTATGAGAGATTTAGAATGAATCCTCTTTCACATTTGAGTGTGCCTGCTTACCATATATCAGTAATATCAGCCGCTAATAGCAACGTAATCTTCAGTACCAACCGCGTAGTGATTTGCAAATGAAAGCCCAGTTTACTCCTGTAGCAAAAATATAGCAACATTTTGGCAATCACAATGGATGACCGTCTTGTGCAATTATGCAAAAGGAATGACCTTATAAATTATTGTAATAAAAACAAGCTGTAAACCTTTACTATTACTAACTGGTTTACTATTCTCCTAAGACCTTTTTACTGTGTAACAGCATAAATGTGCATGGAGTTGTGTGCTATACTGTTGAACAGCCGGCTGAGGCATTCATGGAGGCCTGGAGTCAGCAGAATCAGAGAGAGAAGGCCGGGGGCGCCCTAGCGATGAGACCTCAGTTCATTCAGGCTCAAATGGTACGTGCTTACCTTATACTTTCCCAAATGGTACGTTCTTACCTTATACTTGCCCAAATGGTACGTGCTCACCTTATACTTGCCCAAATGGTACGTGCTTATCTTACACTTGCCCAAATGGTACGTGCTTACGTCTCGCTGATACATGCCTTAACTTTTTATATCATCATGTATCTTTTAAATTCCTTCCTAATCAACAAATTTACATGTATTGTGAAGTCCTACCAGTGCTGGGTCCAGGTTACTCAAAAATAGACCAACCGTAGACTACACGTGTCGTAAAATGCAATAAAGCACTAACATCCTAACCAAATACAGAAAGAACACTCGGATGTTGAGGACCCAGGCTTTAGAGATTGCTAAAATAATTTTTAAAACGACTGGAGAAGTGGAGGTCTATTCATATCCCGACTCTATCTAAGTTGGGATTCAAGTGAAAATAATGATGATGAAGATCTTGTAAATTCCTTAACCCGTTCACGATCTACAAAAATTAATATTGATTAAACATTTTTCAAGTTTCGCAGAATATTTGTGGTTAGATGAACTCGCATAACAGTTTTGCTGATATGACTGTGCAATAAAGTTCAACTCTATGATAAATCAAAATCGAATCAATAAAACTCATTTCAAAAATCTTAGTAATGGAGATTAAGTTTGCGCTTGTGACACCTCTTTATCAGAAAGTTACATCCATCTTTGTAGATACAGTGGTATGAATTTCGTCTAGGCTCGGAACATTTGGAATTTCGTCGAAACAAGATGAAGACGCTTACATTAATTATGTCATAATAATAGAAATAAATAGCATATTTTTTCATTGTTTTGAAACAGGGACCTGTTGGACAGAGGGGTCCACCTGGATTGCCTGGTAATCCGGTCTGTATAGTAATGTATAATTTTGAAGTACACTTACGAGTAGAATGTTCTTTTCTGATTATTATACTGCTTTGTTAAACAGACATATATATGGAACCAGAACTTAATGATACATCTCATCGTTCGTTAGATTCCATTAGTGCACTGTTCAAATTCAAGGAATATCTGGAGCCTACTATAAAATCTGCGGCTCTTACTAGTTGCTTATGTAAAAAGTTAACATACAGTTCTTTCTTGTAGACTTGCTGGGATGTTATCATTATTGTAGTAAAGGGTATTTTGTACCAAGAATGATGAGATGGACATAAACTTACTCCTTATGTGAATATATATATATATATATATATATATATAATATACATATATATATATATATATATATATATATATATATATATATATATATATATATATATATATATAGATTTACGATGTCTAGCATAAATTACCAAAATTTATTATATTAGAAAGCTCTAATAAAGGTAACATTTACAAATACTTTCATGTATTACTGATATGGTTTAACTTTACACGGCTCGCTATTGGATTCAAATCAGCCAGATCCAGATTTTCAGACAATTGCATGCCATTTTTCCTCAGCGACTTCGGATGATCTATATCAGCTTATATCAGTCATATATACTCATATATTAGCTTACATCACTCATACACGCTCATGTGTTATCTTACGTTACTCATATGTGGTCATATATTAGCTTACATCACTCATATACGCTCATGTATTAACTTACATCACTCATATACCCTCATATAATGCATGTAGCTTACATCACCCATATAATGTCTTACATTACTCATATATTGCCTTACATCACTCGTATATAGTCCTTCATCACTCATATACTGCTTTACATCACTCATATATTGCCTTATGTCACTCATATATTGCCTTACATCACTCATATATTGCCTTACATCACTCATATATTGTCTTACATCACTCATATATTGTCTTACATCACTCATATATTGTCTTACATCACTCACATCCGCTCATTTATTAGCTTACACCACTCGTATATTGTCTTACATCACTCATATATGCTCATATATTAGACTACATCACTCATATACTGTACGCCTTGTTTTGCGCTCGCTACAGTTCAGTTTATATATGAAATTATATATTGGATAACCAGGTAATTCTAATAAACCAGCATACATATACTTAATAAATTGATGCTTTGATGATTTTGTTGAATTTAACTGTATAATTACGTGAAACCTTAATGTGACAAAAATGAAATTGCGAAAAAAGAAGTTTCTCAATATTGTAAAAAGCTAATTAACGTATTCATGGCAGTATTTAAGAGCTCATTTAGAATGTAATGGCAGTGCAGAAAGGGTTAAATATCCTACTGTCAAACAAGGAAAGTTTTTAGTAATGAATAGAAAATTTTATATTTAATTGTTTTAATTAATTTGTTTCGTGGCATGACAGGGTCCCATTGGTCCTGTTGGACCTCAAGGTCAGACCGGAGAACCCGGATACGAGGTATTTAAAAGTTGCATTTTGATAAACAAATTATGTTCCTGCGGCTCTCAATATTAAACAAAATTCATTCATATCCTTCGCTTAGCTTTTAATTTAATTCACTCTCTTCATATCTCTGTATTAGACAATTCTACTTGTATGTATTAAACTATTTTGGCAATCAATTTGCTAAAATTAAAGTCCCTCATAAGTCATTCAGAGGCGTTTCCAGGAATGTAAATGTAGAAATGTTCTCTGAGTTCTATAATGAGTATTCTTGGAAATGTTCGTGCTTAAATTCATGTAAGTCTATCTTATTCCTCTTTAGTTTCTTATCTTATGACATACGTAGTAAATTTATAGTCCATTGCCATTACTATTTTGCACTTTTAACAAATTACGTTTAAAATTTATTCATTAACGTGTAAATATAAAATTAGCCTAGATGATATGAGAAATTAAATGTTAACTTGCAAGATTCTGTTTGGAACAAATACTGCTATACCGACACTAAGTCACCAATGAGGATATAAATACCTTATCTAGTTGACAGCCTACATGCAAACGGAATAGTCAAATTATACAGAAATAGCAATAAAAGTAAATATTAAAAAGAGGATACAATTTCAAATTACCACTACATTGATAAATATTAAGATTTTAATTTTTTTTGCAAAGGGGGCAATGGGTCTGAGAGGCCCCCCTGGACCCCAGGGTCCTCCTGGAAGACAGGTAAGTCGAGTCATTAATTGCGACTTTAGTATTAATTACGGTTAATTACGACCTGTTCACTAATAATAAGTAGAGAAATTGCACTTACTAAAATCATCATCAACAGCGACGGGATGGAAAGTTCTTCTAAGTTTCTTATTGTGACAAAAAGCGATTATTTTAAATATTCAATACTTGGAATATAAACTGATAAAACTCGATGCTTTATTATTTGCTTGCCAGAAGTCATCTAGTAAACCTTTAAGGGATTAGCTTTTATGTACACGCTATGCATTTAACTGTTATATTAACGTAGTTATAATACAAAAACATGACATTCAAATGTACATGTATAAGAAATTATCTGGTGCGAAGCTCGAACGTGCAGCACCTGAGTATACGTTCTGTAATATCTACCGAGCAAGTTTGTCAAAATTAATGCTTAATTAAAGTTCGTATTAAGGTTCATTTCGTTTATGAAAGCTTCTACAATTAATTTCTTGAACAAATTTCTGAAAAACAGCACAGCGGTTCAGTAGGTGCAGGATTCAAATCCAGTCTATACCCGTCGCTGACATATCATCGAACCGGAAACTGACGTTAAATTTGGCTTTGGCTTTAAACTATGATAATTTTTACACAAAAAACCTATGCACTGCACCAACAAACAAGCATATTCTTAGTGCGCTGCATTCTTTGATTTCACTTCGTGCATTATTTTCTAGGGAATGATGTTTCTATGTACATTCTCAATACGAGCATTGAGATATGGTTAAAATTATAGCATAACTAATTGATTCAGTTGTCTTTGAATTTTTTCAAAACTTGTTATTTTAGAATTTTAAAATCACCTATTTATTATTCGTATTTCTGTATGTTCTGTGATGATGACACAACTCATTAATGTACAGAGTTTATTTGCTTAGTTGCAATCATTGTAGTTTTCGTTTCCTCCTTCCTCTCGATGAGTGTTATTAGTCGTTGTCAATGGTAAAGCGTACGGGCGCGTATTTAAGATTAACCATCAACACACTGAGGTTTTTGTGCAATCCTATCGGTACTCAGATTAAATTATCTAACTTTGTGTTTGTTTCAATGCATGTTGCTACAGGGTGAAGATGGTGCTGATGGCGTGACCGGGCCTGTGGGCTTGCCTGGATCACCGGTAAAGTTTATTGAGCCTTTCTTTACCAGGACTATTTTTTAAACTAGGATAAAACGACGCTACTGGTCAGTTTTTAGGCTAAGCATTCTGGGTAATATGTTTCTCTGGCATCCAAACTGCAAGAACGTCTTAGTTGCGCATGTGGACTTTCAAGTACCGCTGGTAAAATAAGGGGGTGTTATTGAAAGTCATAGATACAGGCTTAACTTGTAATAGGAAGAGGACTTCAAAGTACCAGCAGTAAAGAAAGGAGATATACTCTCTCTCTCTCTCTATCTCTCTCTCTCCTCAGTGTACTCCCTGCCAACAGGTCCATGACATATAATTCATTCGCATATCTCTATCCTCTGGTTTCACATCGTTACGTTACGTTATCTAATCAGGAGACATAATAAGTTTCAGAATTCTTCTAAATTAACTTCCATCCATTCCTCATCCTTTAGTAAACAAGTCCCTCTCAGGACAAGACGTCTAGTTGCGATGAAAATCTCTCAGATAAATTACGAAAACGTAATTTGGGAATATCTTGCTAAAAACCAAAGACAATGGGATCTGAAAAGCTTTCCATAAGGAGTTGCTTGTTAGAGGTGAATGAATCAAATCCAGTGCTTGTCTAGTACTGATATCCACTGCAGACGGGAAACTAACGTTTTTTAGTTTTAGTTTTAACGTTCGTTTTTTTAGTCTAAAAGACTAAATTACTATTTTACTGTATTAAAATATTTGTTGAGCTCGTTCAATCGGTCTTCAAAACAATAAAAGAACTCCGCTAATATTAGTTGCCAGTTGATAAGTTTACTTAGTTATGTATAATAAAGCAGCTTACCGAAGGCTGCAACAGAGCTCTGATTATTTGAAAATCTACATCCAACTTTATGAAACAATGAGTAAATAACTCACAGCACCATATTATCTCGCAGAATGGGTCAATCTTTTTAATGCATGCATATAAAACAAGTGTAATCTATGTATGGGTACGACATGTATAATGCTAACATCAATAATCTCTTAGCTCATTAGTTAATTATAATTATAGTTGAATAATTGATTGATTAGTTACCGTAAGGAATTCTAGCAGAACATGAGAGAATTTAGTTTCTTAAGTAAAATAATATTTAAAATTTGCTGCGTATAGTTATTGTGGTAGTGATTCACTATTCATTTATCAATTGTTTATCATTTATTTGCTATTTATTTGTTCGAGAAAAAATGCATTGATCGTCTCTGAAAGTTCTATTGCTTGGATGAAGTGTATATCTTTCAATTTAAGAAGTTGGCAAAGACATTTAAAATATTTAATTTAAATCTTTTTATATCTCTATCTTTACATGTATATAATTCCGTTAATACTGCATAAGTGGCATCTCTGTTTCAGGGATTAAGAGGTCCTTCTGGACTTCCTGGACTACCAGGACACAAAGGTCACAAGGTCAGTCGAGGTCAATGTATCTAGTAACACAATGAATTTTAATTTAGTTCCATTTAAAATCGTTCATATGTGAAAATTATGATATGCAGACAAATATTTTCGTATTTCATTCTGATCCTTAAGGGTTTCATATGTACGTGATATTGTTTGTAGTGACTGCACATGTCCTATGTGATTATTTATACTTAATAAGCGTCTCTCTGCTAGCTAGTAGTCTGTTAGTTTGTTATATGTCCAGCTTGTTTATTTCAAGATGTGCTATTTATACAGCTTTTTAAATGCATATGATTTTTATGTCGTGTTGTAGTTAATAATTATAATAATAAAACATAACAATATAATATAATAACAATACTAATAATATTAAATTTATAATAATATTAATATTAATATAAACATAAATATTATTATTAATTAACAGTAATAATATTATTAACATTAATAACATTAAATTAAAGGTTTAACTCAGTTTCTCATACGAGGATGATGTCAGGAACCTCTCGCATCACATGGCATTACAAATTGATTCCCGCAAAGGATTAAGAAAGATGCGCTGGCGAGAAAGAATGGTGCCGTCCAGTGCTAAAAATGTTACCCGTTAATTATGGTATTTGTGCAGGTAAGTTTTTTAAATTTGTTTGCATGGGTCTCAAACAAGCAATTGTGCTTTCTGACCCAGTGTTTGTTAAGTTATGTCATGGCTAACTGTAACTCCAACTGTGTAATGGTGGTAACGGTGGTGGTTTATTTTTGATACTACTTTTATGTTTGTGCTGTTTGATTTGTTTACTGTTGCTTTTGTTCCTGTCAAATGTTGACGAATAAAGAAGTGGATATAGATATATGTTTTATTTTTCCATCAGTATTGTTCTTATCGTATTCTTACTTTGCACATATCTGTCTGTTTGCAGGGATATCAAGGTTTGGCTGGTCCAAAGGGTGAGCAAGGCAGACCAGGAGAAAAGGTAATGAACTTGTTACAGTCAAATAAAAACATGTCGAATTGTAGATCTAAATACTAAACAATAAATGAGCATATAGAAACAAAATCTTTTGGGTATTTTTACCGAATTAATGAATTCTTCAGTTTTCAGTGATCTCGGAAGGCTTAGTTAAGAGCTTACAACAGCTTAGTACTCACTGAATACTGAATTTAAATACTCTTGAGTTGTATACATCCATCGTGGATAATTAAAAATAGAATTCTATATTCATCTTCTCTGACTCTTTTGTTCTGCTAAGTGGCATGTCAAAGGTGCATATTCCTATCCACATGTTACTTTTACGATTCATATATATCACTCCCTCGATTAACGAGATGCTCCCTTCACAAAAGCTATACATAATCCACATCCTAATGTAGCCTCTAGGTTGGGAATAATATGGCTTATGTTTTGGTTTCTTTTTATTTTTAAGTACTTGCTCAGTCTTCTCTAACGACACGTGAAGTATACTATCGATTGACTCTGCAGCGTTCCGGGCACAATGCGGGGAATATGTAAATCATCTAAACCCAACTTGTATATCGTTCCTGCCTGATACACGAAATCATTGATAAAGGCGATATTTTAGTCCAATATCAATGGCTGTCTTTAATTTCCTCAGGTATAACATTTATTAGAGAAATGATGATATATGAAGAATTTTATCAACCCCAGTCTCAGCCTTTGGAAGGACGTATCCATTCTTACCACACATGAGTCGTTTTAACGGATAACTTTTAACTATTATGAAATCTGTTTGGAATATCGTGAGAGAAGATATTTTATGATATACGTGTGAAATAATAGTCAATACCATTATGATTTTGTAGGGTCCGGATGGCAGAGCCGGTCCAGCTGGGCCTATGGGTTTGCAGGTACAACTTTTGTCTAAGTCTTAGTCTTAAGTCTTAAGTCTTAAGTCTTAAGTCTTAAGTCTTAAGTCTTAAGTCTTAAGTCTTAAGTCTTAAGTCTTAGCTGGGTGACTAATTTAGCTGACATCTCATCATTAAATTGAGCACAAATTTCGAAAATCAAGCCTTCTGCATTATTAATAAAAAAATATCAATACTGACTTCGCTGAAATTGTTAAAATATTCTTCCTAATGTAAAATCTGATAACTTACATATTTAGTAGGGCCTACATGGTCGAAAAGGCAATGGATTTTTAAAGTGCATTGTTTAATGCTGAGTTACAACACTCTGTAAGGTTTTTTTATACCCACCAGAAAACATGATATAAAGCTCAGAATTTTTAAATTTCAATCGATGTACGAAATAATAGTTTTAAATTATGGAAAATATTGTAAATATTTATGCCAGCTCCCTGTATTTTCAGGGATCCAGAGGATTGCCTGGTGAACGCGGACCCGATGGAAAGCCCGGGCCTCAGGTATGCCGTTTTAAGTTTAGGTTTAATTAATTATATCTCTAACTTTAGAGATATATACTTCTATCTAAAACTTTAGTTTTATTATTTTTATTTGATAATATCAAATAACAATAATTATACTTAGTATTTATTTCTATTATTATACTTAGTACTTATTACTATTACTATACTTAGTATTTATTACTATTATTATACTTAGTAATTATACTTAGTTATACTTATTATACTTTCTTTTTTTCGTTCTCGTCCTGTCGCTCTCTCCCTCTCTTTCCTTCTCTCTCTATCTCTCTCTCTCTCTCTCCTTCTCAATCTTGCATTTTGAAACATAGCATGCACAAAGTGCATATTTCACTTTGCAGTAGACCCCTACATCTGCGAATTTTAACTACAAAGAGCACAACGTAGACCATTGTTCCAACAGTCGTCTCAAATCAAGATATCCTATAATGCAATAGTTGTTCGCTGGTATATTTGCGATAGTAAATTATAGCATACAATTTATGTACTTTTCTACCATTTCTGCCTACAGATCGTCATCGAATTTATCAATATAACTTTTAATAATAATATTATATCAAATTAATGTGTTCAGGGCCTTAGAGGGGTGGACGGCATGCCCGGGCCAGTAGGAACGAGTGGTAGCCCGGGACCCCAGGGTCCCACGGGCTTCCCTGGCGCTCCCGGAGTTAAGGTATGCCCCCACTGTTGAAACTTATCGTACTAAATGGCATCAAATTTTATGATGATGATACCATAGAAGACTTACGTTTTTATATACTTATTTTATATCTTAGAATGATATATTTTTGATGATGATAGTACAACGTTGAAACTAATGTAATTCATCCTTATTTAAAAATATCAAGTTATTAATGCTTTCTATAGTATGTAAATGTAAATTTGCTAGTATTCCTTTGTAGGCATTGAAGTAATATTACGTACTTGTATTATTTGTAGTGAATAAAAATTAAACTGTGATTTTGGAATTGCAATTTTTCAGGAGATCATCTGATACTTAGCGACCTATTTTTGTAAATGTTATACTGAATGTTAGTTTGTATGCCACTAATACTGTATATGTCAAATTTGTTCATTTATAATAGTATACTCTAATTTGTGCACTTATTTTGATAATGTTGTACCATTATAAATTAGGGTCAGGCCGGATTAACAGGGCCCAAGGGCACAATGGGTCTTCAGGGTCCCAGAGGATCAAATGGACAACCAGGGGCATCTGGAAAACCTGGTAAAGAGGTTAGCTAACATTGAAAGAGGTTTTATTGTTTTTCTATCCTAAGATAATTTCAGAATTAGACGACTTCATGCAGACTGTTTGATTAATTCGAATTGTTTCTAACAAAAGTAGTTAAACTTAAGCCTATCGTTACAATTATAGCAGATACAAAAGGTAAAAGCTAATGTTAACGTCAGTTTCCTCACTCGAAAGCGATGTCAGTGACGGGCGAGGCCAAGATTTGAACCCCCCCACAGACTGATCCGCGGTCGAATATCTTACCGACATCGCCACTGTCTCCAGCTAGTGTCAACAGTTCAAAAAATGATATCCGTAATTACAAGTTCAAGTACTTATACAGGTTTTACTTTTGCAAATATTTTAAAGACTAGGCAACACTTTGCAAATCAGTTGATAATAATACTATCAAATGCACGAAATATTTTAATTTGTTTTGATTGCCCAACAATCAGCTTCAGGTATGTAAATTATCTCAAAGAGATATGAGATTTAATTTTGAAATTACCGGTCTCTTTGTCCGATAAGGGCACACTCACTCTTCCCTCAATTCTTGAAGCGTACTGTATGTCTTAATTTCCACAAGTTTTAATTTGCAGAATCACGTAGCGACTTCCAAAAATATCTGTTATAGTTTTCAAAATTTATAATATATTATCTGTGAACTGAATGCCCAATTTTGAATTTATTTTCATCAACTACTAGATATTAATTCAACTAATATAGGATTCCCGAACGGAAACTGTGTCAAAATATTGTGTATAACTTTTTTATATTGAAGAAGCTAATTAGCTTCGTAATGAAAGCATAATAATACACATGGAGTACATTACATTTAGATTCTTTCAGTAAATATCTCTCTGCCTCTCTTATGCGTAAAAGCAGACTCTTATTCCAAATAATAGTCTGCTTTTACACTCCATATAAAACACGCCAAAAGCAGCAATTTAATCCTCTTACAAAAGCATATGTCTTATCCATACCTTATATAGTTTAAAGCTCTTGAAAAAATTATATTCTGACGTTATTTCCCGTTGCCTTTCTCAGTTTTTATATAGTCGCATCTTATGATACGCTCAATTAGCGGATATTAATATGCGAATGAGAAATGTATATTCAGTTCCTTACTTAATTCGCTATTGTTGAGTCCATGGTAAGTATTTAAGACATCCCTGACAGTGACGCCTTATGCAAATTTTCTGCAAACCGTTCTCTTATTTCAGGGTCCAAAAGGAATGCATGGCTTAACTGGGGAGAAGGGCGTACGAGTAAGTAAATTCAACAACTTTAAAATAAGCTGGCAATTTGACGAATCTTCGCATTTTTCTCATATAATTTTACGAACTAGAATCAGATAGATTGTCTTAAAGATTAATTACTAATTAAGCGTCAGTTTCTTGCCTATAATGCGAGCTAGTGACGGAGTGAGTACTGGATTTGAACCATGCGTCCTTTCTTCTGCAGATGGGCATCATACCAAAAGCCTACTGCTCCAGCCTGATGTTTGGCGTTAGATTGCAAGATAAGTAGTGAACATAATACAGTTTTCGATCGATATATTACTGCATACATTCTACTTTCATCCTCCATAAAGGACTGCATCGATTATCTAGTTACTGATTTGACAAAAGTCTGTGCTTTACCCTCACACTAACGTAGGCTATAGTCGGGGAAAACTATGACTTCTCTACTTATTTTCCTTTGCCTTCTTCCGTTTCTGCTCAGTCGCCTCTTACGCTGCAGTTTACGGTTGGTCAATTCTTCAGACCTCGGTCATAACAATGGGAATCTAATCTTTCATTTTGATGATTATTTTTGTAAGTTTCATGCACCGTGTTGATATGGTAAAGCTAAAAAGCTAAGGTTAACGTCAGTTTCCTCACTCGAAAGCGATGTCAGTGACGGGTGAGCCCAGGATTTGAACCCGCACCTACTGATCCGCGGTCGAGTGTCTTACCGACTTCGCCACTGGCTCCAGCCAGTGGCATATGAAGTTATTACTTTTAGTTTTTTGTGTTTAGGGAGAGGCGGGACATCCGGGAATGCCGGGAATGCCTGGACCCAGAGGTCAACCTGGACCCCCAGGAGATACTGGACTGTCAGGACTCAAGGGCGATATTGTAAGACTTTTGTAAATACTATCATTAGAACACCACATAATTCCTCAGTTTACTGGATTGTTTTCATTATTTATTTATTCATCACGATCATTTCTGTGTACAAATATTAATTTAATGAATAATACAATGTTCACTCAAAACTAACTAAAAATAAAAATTGCTACACATTATTATTAGCAATGATTAGCGATAGTGAACAGTTAATTTTATGAAGAACTTGGCCAATGCTAGACGAATAATATTTCAGGCGCTTATTAACAGACGCTTACGTATGTACGGGGTTCAAATCCTGGGCTCGCACGTCACTGACATCGCTTCCGAGTGAGCAAACTGACGTTAACATTAGCTTTACCGGCTTTTTTATTGAGCTTTTGACGCTGTAAATATTCTGCAATATCGTACTAGACCTGTGCGACGTCTTAGTTTCTGTAGGAATTCATCTCCTGAGTCTCTACCTAATTCTACACGCCTACAATTAGTAGGTCATAAAATACTCCCGGGCTGTTCTCGTGCCGAATTATTTCTAATTAAGGGAAATTTACTGCAAACATGATTCTTATCTACGTACATGTACTCATATGTCGTCTTTGATAACAATTTTTGCAGAAAAATATTGCAGACACATTCTTGAGTTTCATTTCAATAATTCAAACAGCTTAATTCAATAATTTACGTTAGATTATACGTACATTGATTCTTTAAAATAAACGTCTATTAATATAAATGAAAATGTAACATAAATAATTAATTAATAATAAGTAATAATCTTAGCTTTAAGTGCTAAAGCAATAAGATACAAAGCAACGTCAGAAAGGGCATTCGGTTAGTGAGCGCCCAGGCTCCATAAACTGCTACAAAATTTTCCAAAGTGAATGAAGGAGATTATTATGGATTAACGGATGATATGGTGTGGGACAGAGAAGAGTGGAGACGGTCTCTTCCTATCCCAACCGACCCTAGTTAAACTGGAAAGAAAGGAAGATGATGATAATGATGATGATGATGATGATGATGATGATGATGATGATGACGATGATGATGACGATGATGATGATGATGAAGTAAGAATTTTAGCTTTAATAATATGGTCTTTAGTTTCTTAGCTTTAAATGTCTTTGATTTCAGGGAGCTCCTGGTAAACAAGGTTCCATAGGAAAGCCGGGAATTAAGGGAGGCTTTGGACTCTATGGAGAGAGGGGTGAGCCCGGATCCAACGGAGAGTCTGGAAAAAGGGTACGAAATCTGCTCCATTTTGTGACTTAAATATGAGTAAACATCCGTAGCAATTACGCTCAACTTGCTGACTACTAATTTTGTCTGTATGTGTATTAATACAAAACCACATCGTACAGAAATATTTGCCTATATACTGCTACACGATAGAGGGTATGCTTACCTAGATAGGGTTTGTATATCTTCTTTGATGACCTTGTGCATTTATAAATGCACTTTCAATAAGCATAGTTCTCTCTCTCTCTGTCTCTCTCTCTCTCTCTCTATTCTTATTAACGGACTCTCTTGCGACTGAATTCCCTTATTTTGGTTTGCACCGTTTGTTGGATCCCATGATCTGCTCTTCGGTTTGGTTTGGTTCCATTGAGCTCGGAGTCGTGATGAACAACAGTAGCATTCTAACTGTGTATTGTTGTTGATGTTGCCGATGTGCTTTTATAGTTAGTGTAGCTGCGATGATGTAAATAGTGATGCTTTAACAGTTAAATCCTAAAAATACTTAAAGAGTTTGTTTTAAATACCCACTGCTCTTTCAAGAAATCCCTAGTACCTTTTAATGTACTGCTAAATTACGCTCTCTGACAACAACTGGTAAAATATACTGATAGAAGCACTTTCCCATACTATCTCGGCGACTAGCTAGATAGAGCAATGCTCTCACTAGGGACCGATTGAATAGTTTTGGGCTTGTTTTAATTAATTGCACCATTCATTCTGTTTGTTTCTATTTTATGCTATATAACCTATTGTGGTTATATTCATTTTGTATTTACTTGTAGCTGATTGTACTTCTGTTGTTGATCGTTTGAATTTGAAATTAAACATACTTCTCTCTCTGACTTGTTTTTGTTATAGTTGTTGCAGTGCTTGATGTTGTTGCGGGCGACACTAGCACTACAGCCATGTTTGTTGTTCATAGCGTTGTTCTTGTTCTTACTGTTGTTGCTGTTGCTGTTACAGTGCTATATTTGTCTGTGTATCAATAGACAATCTAGCAAGTACTATATTGTACTGTGACGACTTCTATCGTCCAGTTATTAATTACTTTATTTGTGAACTTCTGAACGATTGTGTGGCTAGTTTGAAATTCAAATTTATTGAACTATAAACTAGAATTAGTTAGAATTAGTTATCATTTAGTTACTAGAGGGAGTGACACGAGACAGTAGACACGGGACTGTCTGACGAAGCAGTTGACACCGGACTGTCTGACGGAACAGTTGTCACCGGACTGTCTGACGGAACAGTTGAAACGGGATTGTCTGACGGAACAGTTGACACGGAACTGTCACTCGAGACAGACACACTTGGCATTTAACCTCTAAAGACTTTTACTTAAACTTAAAGTAACTTAGTAACAATGTTTTATTTAAATTAGGAACAATTTAAGAAGACGGTAATACTCAGGCTTCTGTAACATAATTTGTATTTGTGACTTGCTGTAACGGGTACACGAAACCTGTAAGTAGATAGATTTATTGTATATGTGTGATTGATGTGGTAACATGTTTCTTATATTGTTATTGGTGTCTGAGTTATTTTATATTAACTAGACCATATCTATTATTTCCCAAACTAACCCCAAGAAGGACCTACCCATTGCTTAGAGTCAGTCTAAGCAGAACCTTCGCGTTTCGAATTGGCACAGATTTTTGGCATTTATAACAAGCATAACAGTAGTTATTTATTTAGTAACTATTAAGTAACACACATCTTACATTCCGTACAATATTCAACCTTTCCAGGTCCAGTCAGAAACGTATGGGGCTTTCTGACATGGTACTGCAGTTGTCTCTACAACATATGCCGCATACGTTTCAAAATGGACTTGGACAAGTTGAAAATAATACTTTCGAGATTGTCTATCTAATCTTCAGCTACAAAATGATAAATTTTCAAATATTATTTTGGATACGCTATTCTTGCTTTCAGAAATTGGCATTTTTATGCATTTGGTATTATATTTAGGGGTTCACAGGATCACCAGGAGCCCCAGGACCAACGGGGCCTGCAGGAGATAGAGTTAGTTATTTTATTTTAACTTTTATTTAATTGAAACTATTTACATATCATTTTAATCTAATACTAGTTTCATATTGAATTTGTCTAACATTTCATTCTTTGCCTGCAGTTTTCATAATGATTTTTGTAGAAAATTAATATAGATTATTTAAGCAATAGCAGTATCTGATCAACTCCGCAGAGAACTACTTAAAGAGCTGCTGCAGCTAAAACTGCTAAAATTGTTTATGAGCAGCTGTGGTAGACTCCATTATTGCAGCAGCTGTTCAACCTGCTTATACTTGTGGCTTGCAAAATCATCTAAATTCTTTAGTTAATCTATCGATCAAGTCGTCAGCCTCAATTTTTTGTCTCGCAGCACATCGCTAAGTGTTCACCGGTTATAAATATTCGCCAGGATTTGCGTCTAACAACTATTAACTAGACTATTGAGAGAGAACTGCGGAAGACAGCGGCAATCCTCCTCAGAATCCATACTTTCCCAAGCCTTAGGCTGCATAAGGTATTGATAGGACACAGCCTTTGTGCAGGGATGCATATTGATCTATGGAATACTCTTTATGGAGCATTTAATCGGTTGTTAAGTATGAATATGTACCTTAATCCTTCAGACATTTGTATTACACAGGGCACACCGGGAGACCGGGGACCAGCAGGGTCTAATGGCCCGCCAGGCCCCCTGGGGCCTCTAGGAGATAAAGGTCCTGCCGGCATCGCTGGTAGCAAGGGTCTTCAGGTAATATTTCATGCTAGGTATTTTCTTGTAGAAATTTATATATAGCAAGTTTTATTAATGAAGAACTACAGGATTTTGATTGAATCATATCCGGTTTTGTGCTCTATTAAGCTAAACCGCTTCAGCGAATAGTGTCTAAAAGTGACATTTTGTTCACTTTTGGAAAATAGATTTAATTTATTTTCAATCATATTTCAGGTAATTAGTTCCATCCGTATAATTATGTGAAATATAATTATATATATATATATATATATATATATATATATATATATATATATATATATATATCATTAGGTATTATATTAATAGTATCTTAAATATTGATTGTACCTTAAAATACTGGCAAATCTAAAATACGTATTAGTACACGATATCAAATTCAGATGCTGACGAATTAAAACCGTGAAAATCCATCTTAGCCGTCATGTTATAGCCACTTTAAAAGCATATCATCTCCACCTTAGAAGCCATGTTAAATATTATTAAATATTAATGTTATCCTTAATGTTCACCTTAAATTCATGTTATTTTCACGTTAGAAATGTGTTATCTTAACATAAAAAGCATTCACGTTATAAATGATGTTATATCCATTTAATTTCCGATCAACATGTCGATATGTTGAGTGCCAGATTTAGCTAAGAACATAACTTGATCTCTTAATTTTTCTTCTTGAAAGTATCATTTAATTTTGACCTTTCTGGTAGGACAACGATTAGAGATATGTAAAATATGATAAACAGACTACATATGATTGGTGTCCAGTGTTCTTAATGCTCTGTTTTAGGGAGATCCTGGTAAGCCCGGAGCACGGGGAATTCCCGGGCCAACGGTTTGTATGCTCTTATACAATGATTAACTGTCATTGGACAACTCAGAACTTAAGTTAATATCATCCATTATAGTAAAGAAGAATTAATCAATCAGCAAGTGCAAATATATCTCCATATTAATAGTAAAATTGCTAGAAAGGTTTCATAGGCTTTGTCCGGTCACAACTATGTAGTATTTAAATGGTTTACTTTCTCAGATTTCAAATGCTCTGATACTATGATTAATTGCATGTAATATGGCTATGATATTGATTCCCATTAATAAAAATGTAAAAAGATATATTTATGTCTAGTATGCTAATTTTTAACAAGCTACAAATATTTTAACCTATCAATCGTTCGTCATATTGTTAACAAAAAGGAAAATTGCCACAGAAAAAACAAACATAATTAGTTAACCATATGAAGTAAAGGCGAAAAATTGTTGAAAATTTTATCTAAATTACTTCAAATGACTTAACAATTAATTACAATTTATCAACTATTCAATTAATTAACTAGTTAATCAGGTTATTTATTTTAATTTATAATTTATTTATTTTTAGTTTCCTATGATATGTTAAATTCAATCTTGTTGGATAGTAATAACAATTATAATAATAACCACAATTAGAGTTCTACAGTCATCAATGACAACATCGAGCACTACTGATACAATTGATACAAAATCAAACCGGCGAGCAAAAAGAAGGTCCAAAAGCGGTGCAAATTCCAAAATCCCAAAAATCAGTCCAAAGTAGAGGTAATTAAAGAAAAGGAGGTTTGCGTTCTGGTCGCAACTCATGGACACTAGATGGAAAAAAGATGGAAAAGGTAGGTCTTCAACTGCCTAAGGAACTGCTCATAGGAAAGCAAAAGCCCATGTGATTCAAACGAAGACAAATTACGTTGTTATGGTATTGCTACTTGTTCTAATACAGGGTCCACCAGGCAGACCAGGTCTTCTAGGCCCAGAAGGTGACGCAGGGCCCCAGGTAATAATTTTACCAATTGCTTTAGAAAATCAATCAATTAAACCCTCAATAAAATTACGTAATTGCCATACCAAAAATTTGCCTTCAGCTTTTGAAAGTATGGCTTCGTAGGTGGTTTCCCGCTGCTTCCCTTTGCCTATTTTTTTCTACTTAAGTATTCGCCTCCTACAATATGTGAATATTACTATTCTTTTAGTAGCCCAAATTCAACTGAAGGTATATTTACGTGGCGGTATATTTAGGTGGCGGTAAATTTAGATGAAGGTATATTTAGGTGAAAGTATACTTAGGTGTAGGTATATTAAGAAATAAATAATGCACCTAATTGCATTAAAAAGTAAAGTTCTGCCGTGGATTTTAAAATTAGGAGCGTGCAAAATTTAAGATCCATACGATGTTCGCTCATTAATTCGTGCGCATTTTTGCTTTCAGGGGCCTCCCGGCCAGGATGGACGAGTTGGCGATCAGGGTTTCCACGGCCTGCCAGGACTCCCGGGACCTCAAGGGTTCCCGGGACCTCCGGGTCCTTCGGTAGGTCCAGCTGGAAATTTGACAGAATCTCTGCATATATATTGATAAGGGATTCAAATATTTAATTCCAGCTGTCATCTCAGCTGTTACTTCATCTGTTACCTCTGCCGTTATCTCGGCCGTTATTTCAGCTGGTATCTGAGATGTTGTCTTAGCTGTTATATCCGCTTTTGTCTCAGGTGTTATCTCAGCTGTTAGCTTAGCCATTACTTCAGCATATTCTTATCTGATAGTGCGCACCCTGTTCTAAAACTGACGCAAATTGTTGCTTTTACAAATTTTCTTTTAAAATGACAATACTGCATTACAATACAACAATATTTCCTTTAAAAAGTCTATAATATTAGCGTTTTAATTATGTCTAAGAATATAATAAGTTTTGTAAATTGCATTATATCGCACAAAATATGAACACTGCAGTATGTTTACATCGATAATTCTGTTCCATACGATGACATAATTTTCTTTCTGAAATTATAGCCAGTTGCTCGTTAAGGATTGCTTTCAGGAATTCTGAATTCACGCTCACATCAATTCCTTATTTAAAACTTATCTATGGGTTGTCCTATCTTTAATGATTTGAAGGTTTTGCTGAATTTCAATATTCAACGAACTTTCTTTTCTATTAATTAAGGGAGAGCCCGGCAAGGATGGGACACCGGGACCTCCGGGATTGACTGGAGCTCAGGGTGATCGAGGAAAGGATGGACCACCTGGAAATCAAGGCCCTCCTGGTCCACCGGTAAATGTGGGCTTGATAATAATAATAATAATAATATTATTATTTTTTTTAATTTAAATTTTTACCCCGGTGTAAAGAACCTGGGGTTTGATAATTATTATTAAGTATTATTATTATTATTATTTTATTATTATTATTATTATTATTCCAACGGTCAGCCCGTTATAAAATCCTAATTAAATAATGAGTATGTTATGAGTAATTATAATAATAATAATAATAAAGGTTTACTCTAACGACCTTGATAACTTGACGACGTTGATAACTTGATGACCGTGCTGATTTGATGACCTTACTAACGTGATAACCTTAATAACGTTCAAATGTTTCTTGTAATGTTATGGTTTTGCAGTATGAATTGTAGAATGTCTTCCAATGTTCAATAGTAGGCCCATAATAGATTGAGCCTTATTGTGATTCTAAAGGACCGTGAATAAAATGCTTGAGACAATCTGTTTAATATGCTGCTAAACATAATGAAACACACTTATATTTTACAGTAATAACTATGTAAAAGGTGTTTGTTAAGAAAGTACGATATTAGAGAGTTGAATTTATGAAAATACGCCATAAAAAAACATAAATTCAAAATTTAACTAACAAAAATTGCAATACTTTATTAATGTTTTATATTTTACCATATTACGATATGAATGACACAATTAAATTTCACTAATAATACAATGAAAGTAGACGTCGAACCGTCCCTTATAATAAAGAAATTGCTAATTAACAGTATGATTAATAATAATTTTATTTAAAGTTAAATTGTGAAAAATAAATAAAACTACTTATTTCTCAAAATTATTTTCTGTAAGGGGGAAGCCGGACCAAGAGGCCCATCAGGAGAAAAGGGACCCCCTGGTGCAGTGGTAAGTGGGAATGAAATTTAATTGAAGTTAACTTTTTAAATGATAATAAAACTTGAATATTTAGCGTAATTCATTTTTTAACTTATTTCTTTTCTGTTCCATGTCCCGTTAAGCCAACATGTAAGTCAGCTAGGAAGAAAGAAACCAGATGAAAATTGCAACGGTTAATTAACTTAAATCTACAAAAAATATGCGTTAGTTTTCATTGCTGTAATACATATACAATTGTAAATAATTTATGTAGTTATTGATGTATATACAATATACAATATATGTAATTTGATACAAGTATATAATGTATCTGTACACATATATTTACAAGTGTAGATAGGCTACATAAGAAATGGATAAGGCATAACCTTTTGTGAATGAATTAAGTTTTTGTTCTATGGGATGCCCTTTGAAGAAAATGCAAAGCGGACTCTGAGTATGAATATGTAATTTAGACCTGTTACTTGGTACTATTCAACTATACACGCTATACCTGCTACACTATAGTATTATATACACCTGTATATGCAATATATATTTATATAGATATACTTACATTTGACCAATTAAATATTTGTAAATATATAGTTATACAAATATGTAAATATACTTTGGAAAATGCTATATATATATATATATATATATATACATATATATATATATATATATATATATATATATATATATATCTTAGTGCACTGCCTACTGGCTGGTCCATGGTATATAACACCCCCACTCGTCTCTGTCTTCCGCCTTCCTCTTCATTTCCACATATGAGTGGGCCCTTAAATCATCTGACATACCAAATCTCGGCCTGCCTCTGTCTCTTTTTCATCCCATTTTCTTGATATATATATATATATATATATATATATATATATATATACAGTATATATACTGTATATATACATGTATACTGTATACATCTATGTATGCGTGTGTGAATATATGTGTGTATGCGCGCGCGCGTGTGTGTGTTTTGAAACTTAGTGGGACTTGACTATTTAGTATTTTTGCACAATTTTTATTGTAAGGGATTACCTGGACCACCCGGAGGTCCCGGAGATCCTGGAAAACCCGGTGAATCCGGTCCGGTGGGTAAAGCTGGAGCTGTGGGACCCGCAGGACCGGCCGTAAGTAGGCTTAATAAGTTGCATAATAAATAATAAGTGCAAAAATATTATAAAATAAATAATACTTGCAGATTTATTGCATAATGAATTTCCATTTTGGGCAATTTTCGTTTCTTATATTGCCAATGTTACCGTATGCTGCTATTGTAAAAGATGTTAATGATGTAAAATGCTGTTAATGATGTTAGTACTGTTCTGTAGGCTATCTTGTACCGCTTTGACTTTTCGTCTTTCAGATTCTAACAGGATAAATGTGTATATGAGGGCATATGATTTTTATATATCTCTATTAATAAACTAACAGAATGTAAAGTTCTGTAAAAATGTACCGAATTAACATCTTAATAACAACAGGTATTTTTTAATTCAGGGTGAGAGAGGAGCCCCGGGAGATCGAGGCCTAGTCGGCCCTGCGGGTTCCACAGGGGAGAAGGGCCCTCCTGGCCCCCCTGGAGTTTTTGGTGCTCCGGTACGTATCATGTAGTATCAATCTCGAAATGCTTTCATGTTTTCTATATATAAATACTCACGAGTACACAAATTTAATCTTTTAGGAGGTCTCTCTGACCGATCATCGGCCATTAAAATGCTATGGAAATGCTCTTTTCAAAAAAATCATTGCAGACTCTCTCGTCTAATAGCAGTATTTTATCACATTGAGTGGAGATGTTATATGCAATTTACCTGCCAGTAAGCAGTGAACTAAGAGAGATATCAAATGGCTCTGCTGCATATATATCTCTCTCTCTCTCTTTCTCTCTCTCTCTCTCTTAGTGTACTATCTACTGTTCGATCCATGGTATATAACGCCTCCACTCATCTCTATCTTCCGTTTTCCTCTTCATGTCCAAATACGAGTGTATCATTAAATCATCTATATCATTTCTTTCTATATACCATTATTCCCCGTGTTGTGCTCGGGTGTGGTTGGACCACTGCAGAATTGGGCAACCGCAAACAATCTGCGGCGTGGACGTATGAGGCGACTAAAGGCAGGAGCTGAGGATGGCAAGAGAGGACCCACCTCACCAATAAATATTTTCCCCCAGGATTAAATGGTAATTAATCCACCATACTGAGGATGGCAACGGAAAACCACCTCAGAAGCCATATTTTCCCAAGCTATAGGTTACATAAGGTATGGATAAGGCACAGACTTTGTGATGGGATTAACTTGTTGATCTAAGGAGTGCGCTTATGGAGCGAGAAAACAGACTTTGAGTATGAATATGTACCTTGAACCTGCCACTTGGCAGTGCACTGAAGATAAAATATACCATTATTCTGGGGGATTCTGCTTATGACGAGGAGGGCCCCCTATGCCTTCCTCAGCTTCGACTAACATTTACTGGGCAGGAGCGTCATTCCCTGAGAAAACAATTCTGTTTACCCATACAAAATATATCAATATATTTGTGTGATGTAACATTGATCTGTTGCACATTAGTGTTAATGATGCTGTTCTCTTCTCTTTTAGAGATTATGACATCTCTCTGTTGTTTAGGGTCGACCTGGAGCCAAAGGAGAACCTGGACAACCCGGACCCCCTGGGACCATTGTAAACATCTCTCTTCTATTTCATTCACATTTTTATCACATTATTTATGATAAATTTCATTTTTATTCGCCTTACTTATAGTATAGTTATGCCCTACTTACATTGTTATTGTTGTTTTTGCTAGATTTGTTGTGAAATTCTTAGACGATTAGATTCTTTACACAACTTATCATTCCTTAATTTGTCTTTCTATTGAGCTCATTCACTTGTGTTAATTTAATTCTGCTTTTGTAGAGTTAATTACTCTCATGTTTTATATATTTATTATCTATAGCGTTGCATTACTGTTATCATTTTCACATAAGTAAAAATGTAAAACTACAGTCTTGTTGGCAATTCGAATAGTTTTTCTCAGCATTTCAATGCAAAACTTGAAGGCGTCAGCGACAGCGTCATCGACTGGATATGAGTTTTAAACTGTTAATATAAATGATATAATATTTTAATCACAATATAATATATCTGTTTAAATATCGCAACAGGGTTTACAAGGGGAGAAAGGGCCACTGGGTTTAACTGGACCAAAGGGCGAACAGGTATACAAAATACTTTAAATAGTTGGCGACCTAACCTTTTAGAATATAAAGCTAAAATCATAAATATTAGTTAACAAACTTATACGATTATTGTAAGTTATTAGTTATAAAAAAGGAAATATAAATGGAAGAACCTACATAAAGTTAATTATTGGAATTTGCAAAACATAATGTCAATATATACATGTAGGCCTACATGTAACTATACGTACATGTATATACATATATAGGCCTATATACATGTATATATTGTATATATAATGTACATGTAGATTAAATACCTGTATCCATACATGCATATATAAAGCAAAATTGACGCTCAAAAATAAATACGTAATTAATTCAAAGAAGTTACTCAATATTCATGGCACCAGTACAATAAAGATATAACGAATTAAATGCTTAGTGAACACTTACTGTCACTGATTAAATGATGAAAGTTTTTTTAATCACTTTTAATTCACTTTAGAAAATTTGTTGAATTCATGACGCGATTGTATCTAATAATTGTAAGACCTGGCACAATATAAAGGAATAAATAAGCAAACTGTATAAAAAATTAACAAATGGCGTACCTGTTTTTAATGTTGCTTTATTGCCTCCTAATATAATGTACTATTAACATGCCTCGTTGGGCAAGTATTTTGCTATATTCTATTTCATGATCTTCAAATTCATTTTCATGCCGCAAATGGACTATACACCGTTGTGTTATTAATCATGCAGAGAATAAAATACTAAATAGATTCTTGAGAGTTATAATTTTCATATCTATAAATTAATTTTTTGTAATGGAGATCATAAATTTATAATGATGAAATTAATTCCCAAGTTTTTAAATTAGTGAAATAGTCATTTAATTAGTACTAATAATTCTGTAACTAAATTTTTATGTATATTTCTTACTATTTTTATCTACAGTTTTATTCTCCTGTATTTTGCGCATGATTTGTGTAACTGGCAGGGAGACATTGGTCATCGGGGTAAACCCGGAGAAGCAGGCAGAGAGGGTGAGTTGGTAAGTGACTTCAATTCATCAGATCTTTAAATGTTGAATTGATAATTTTAATTTTATTTTAATATAAACACTTGAGAACTTCTATGTTATTAATATTAATTGGTATTAGTTACGAGTTTAGTGAGCATCAAACAATCATGTAATTGCTTCCTGACTCTGGAATGTTATACGTTACGTTATAACATAATCATATGTACTCATAGCACTTTTAGCACAAAATTATTAGCTATTCGACCTCCAACCTCTGCCTTCCCATATTCCTGATTTGAATCCAATATTGAACATATGCATAAAGAATGAACGTAATTGCTGTCGTGTTAAGTAAAAAGATTAAGGTCACTTAATTTCACATTGTAAACTTATGGTAGTAATGAAGTTTGCAGTTGCTTATTTAGTTGGAAGTTACTTTTGAAAGATTTAAATACCTTTTTTGACGACGCGCATATTTCTTTTCACTGTCTCATTCTCGTCTACCTAGTGAAAATGTCTTAAAGGAGTCTATGCAATTCATTACATCTTCAACACTTATTAAATATTACATTTATATCTATATATGCTGAATCCCTAGCAGTTTTCTAAATAATGTCACATCTTTTGTTGTGGCATTAACAAAAACTTGGAAAATACGAATTAAATGCGTAATCAAGATGAAAATCAATCTTTTATTTAACAACTAATTAACAAGTAGTTTATAAATGTTTTTCTATTTTCAGGGGGACAGGGGACCCCCTGGACCCCCCGGTCCGGCAGGTCTGCCGGCTCGTAAGGGAAGTCGAGGGGAGACTGGACTCCCAGGTGAACCTGGATCCCCCGGTAGTCCTGGTGACCGTGGATTCCCTGGAAAAACCGGACCGGCTGGAATCCCAGGCTTGCAGGTCGAAAAAAGCTTTCTACTGAAATATTAGAATTAACATTTGAAGACGTTTTCTCTCTCTTTCTCCTCAAGTCCACCTACGAGTGGTTTGTTAAATTATTTATAACATTCATTTTGATATAACATCTTACACCTGACGACAGCACAATTTTGCAATTTTACAGAAGTTACTTCCTATACATTTCATACTATCCTAAGCGCTACATAATGCCATTCCCCTTTTTCATCGCGCACCTACGCCAATGAAAAATTAGATGAACGTTTAGTCTTCCATAACTCGTCAAAACGTCTTTTCCGTGGTGTTCTATTTAATATTATCAGTCTGGTCGTCCAGGAACTCTAAGCCCAGATCGTGAGAATCGCCTGATCCTTCGTTATCTGACACTGCAATTGCTTGCGAGGTTTTTCTTGTTTTGTATTGCCGGACTAAAATAAGAAAAATTTGCATTTTAAATTTAAATGCACACCGTAGCCGTTAGAGGAGAGACTCTGATCTTTACGGTGTACTCGCCAAAATCTGCCACCATAACACACACACATAACACACATTATAGTGAAATGATCAACTATATTGATATCTATCACTTTTAATACCACATGTTTAAACCGTTGGGCAAATTAGTCCATTTTCCGTATAACCAGTCCAGTGAATGTCCGAGATTTTACTCTCAGATCAGCGCGGCTGGGATTCGAACCCATGAGAGTTCGATTCACCTTTGGGTCTGTCATTTAAAACTTCATGATGTTATCTACACCCTTAACCATTGCGCTATCGAGACGTTCACCTCGTAGTCTCTGTAATATAGACAAAGAATATTATTAGTTTAGCAGTCGAAAATTCAATTTTATTGTGTGTAATGATTCTGGAAATTTGCAGGGAAATCCTGGAGCATCCGGACCAAAGGGCGATGTCGGATTTCCTGGAGAGAGGGTAAGTCAACTATACCATGGAAATATAACTGATAAGATTGATCCGTCTAGAGAGATAAAGAGCTAGATTCTTCAGGCTCTGACGAAATTGAATTTCTGTTGCATTATTGAGACTAATCTCTCACTCCCCTTCTCTCTCTCTCACTCTCTCTCTCTCTCTCTCTCTCTCTCTCTCTCTCTCTGTATGTGTGGCTCGCTTACATTCTGTCTCTTTCTCTCTCACTCTGTATCTCTCTCCCTATTTCTTACTTGTCATTACTTGAATTGAAATCATGTTTGCACATTGTAATTCTATTTTGAGAAATATAACTTATCGTCAAATAATTAAAATTTATACGAAAATATTCCAAGTAGATTCTTTGTTTTTCAAAGATATTGAGTCGCTTTGCATCGGTTTAGAAATTTGTCAGCTTATTGCAACATTTTGAAAGCCATCCTTACTATATCATGCAAATAACATTATATTTTAATGCCTAAATATATTCTATTTTAAATCAGTAAGACAAATATTTTCTATCAATACAAGAAGGTATATAATGCAGTATATTATTCTACATTGTGCGGCGTACAACTTTCAACTATATCCAACTCGATTAAATAATATACTTCACTTGCAATAGAATAGTAAACTTGCATACTATAAATATGGGTAAGAATAAGTATAATATAAATATTTCAAGAAAAATTAATACACATATTTCCAAAATATTTGTGAAATTTTTAAAATATTATATTGTAGGAAATATAATATACTACAATGCACAAATATTATAGAAACTTGCATAATATACAAATACAAACTCTTGTAAGGTTTTCTAATAACCACGCATCCGCAAATCTAACAAATATGCAAAAACGAAGTGCCGCAGATCATTGTCTTCGCCCATTAAGTTTCAATGAATTTGTAATGTATTTAAGGGGGAGACTGGTCCATCAGGGCCCCCAGGGGAGAGAGGTCCAGTAGGTGTTCCGGGCAAGGACGGCATGCTGGGACTGCCTGGATCTAGAGGGGAAGCAGGTCAGTCCGGAGAACCTGGAGGACCAGGCATACCGGGGCCCCCGGGTTCTCAGGGAGATCAGGGGCCTCAGGGCCCCGCCGGCCCCCCAGGTTCAACCGGTAAACAGGGCATTAAGGTAAATATTTCAAGTTATAAAGTTCTATCCTTAAGCTAAGTTTAACATATTAACACTGGCTGGAGCCAGTGGCGAAGTCGGTAAGATACTCGACCGCGGATCAGTAGGTGCGGGGTTCAAATCCTGGGCTCGCCCGTCACTGACATCGCTTTCGAGTGAGGAAACTGACGTTAACCTTAGCTTTACCAGCTTTACATCTATTTGGACCTTGCACTTAGGCCTCGATGCACCTTTTCAATTAATTACTTTAGAGTTTTCTTATTGAACTTTAAATATTCGCGCTGTATTAATTTCGTTTTGATTGCATTGTCATCATTATGCTCGCAATAATCATTATTATAATCATTATTATTATTATTTATTATTATTATAATCATTATTATTATAGTCATTATTATTCTTATTTATTATTATTATTATTATTATAATCATTATTATTATAATCATTATTATTCTTATTTACTATTATTATTATTTATTATTATTATAATCATTATTATTATAATCATTATTAATATTATTTGTTATTATTATACGTTGTATATGGTCTCCTTCATCCATGAAGAATGATTTCATCTTCAGCCCAGGTTTGATGTACAAGCAGGTCCAACTGAAGATCAAACTTGCCCTACAAACGTCCTAGCTGTAGCAAGCTTGTTACCCACTGCCATTGGACTTAAATAAGCCGTTATTCAGATTTAACGTATCTATAGATACTATATAAGCTCTCAGGTAAGTTATCAAAACACTAGCTGTAGGCCAGCATATTAATTTATTTTGTTTGCTAATTAATGCATTGAAATACCTTTCCACTACACATTACTTGCGAGACTTACAAATTTCTCTTTTGATCATAGTTTAAATCTCATTACTTTGCAGTTAGCAACTTTATGTCTATTTCAAGTTTTTAAAATCAATAACAACAACAGCAATTAAAGTGCTTATATCGTTAATGATAATGTCGAACACTATGGAACTAAAGTCAAGCAGAACAGGAAAAAAAAGATCCATTAAATAAAGCTAATCATTTTTGTTATATTATTATTATTATTATTAGTAGTAGTAGTAGTAGTAGCAGTAGCAGTAGTAGTAGCCGTAGCAGCAGAAGTAGCAGTAGAAGTAAAGTAGGAGTAGCAGTAGAAGTAGCAGTAGAAGCAGCAGTAGTAGTACTATTATTATATATCTATATATTTTGTTAGGGAGCTAGGGGGGAACCCGGCCCACCTGGACGACCAGGAGAGGAGGGGGTGTCCGGGGAGGCAGGCAAGGATGGGCCGGTGGGAGAACCGGGACAGGATGGTCAACCGGTAAATAATCAATTATTTACACAACTGTTGTTTAATCTTCTTTAGTCATGGCAAATAATTACAATTACGTTTTGTGTTATATAAAGGTAGATATGTAATTTGTTGACTCTTTTTTGTTGACCATTTTAATACATACTAGTTATGTTAGCACTACCATAATTGGGTATTGTTTGATTGGTTAATTTTAATGGAAAGTATTTGAACTTATTTTAATGCTATCCTACTGATCAAGCGACGATTCATTTCCTGTTAATCACAATTGCCTTATACAACCTCATACTAGTACAGTATGAAATGTAAAGTATATTGTAGTTACACTGTTACATAAGTCAAATTTATAAATTGGATAAATGAAACTAAGATCAGTGATTGACTGTAAATTCTTCACTGTCACATATAAGCTTCACACCGAAACCTTTACAATACGCTGTAGCTTTGATCCTCTAAATTACTCTACAACATATGTCGTACCGTATGCTATTAATACCGCCTCTGAAAGGCTTATTTCCTGAAATAGGCCCGTCATATAATTTCCAATTCATCATCTTCATCATCATCCTCCCTTAAATCCCAGTTTAACCAGGGTCGGATAACAAATAACTTTCTCCAGTTTTTGAATTTTATCCATTCGTTTCATATAATTTCCAATTGAATTATGATAATATATCATGAGAACAGCTCACATGTGCTTATTAATGCAATTTATGGCTGATGTTCTCTTTGTGGCTTATCTCACATGAGTAGATGATGTACCTATAACATTTTTCTGTATTTTCTAATTTGGCTTGTCGTATGAATGCTACTTAGGGACTGGTTGGCCCTGTAGGTCCCCCTGGACAGCCCGGAGAGAGGGGTCCTCCCGGTGAAAGTGGTATGAGAGGAGAGCCAGGGACTCTAGGACCTCCTGGAGCCGTCGTGAGTTTAATAGACTACTTCAATGCTTAAGTTTTCTTTACCTAATCACTTAATTATAATTGACGATAATTATCATTAATTCGTTGACATTTTCTCTAACATTATTAGTCAATAACATCAATAACCAATAATAATTTATTATCTCTGTCGATATCTCTATCTAAATATCTATAATTCTATCTCTATCTCTATACCTATAACTCCAGATCTATACATAAAACTGGTTCTATATCAATTCCTATTTCTCTCTGTCTATCTCAATCTTTATTTTATCTGTCTTTAACTCTCTCATTGTAATTGCAATCTGCAAGACGGCCAAACACCGGGTGCATCTCGGTACATATTATAGCAGTTTTGGCAAGTATAACTTTACTTTTTACCGAAGATATTCACTATAATAACTTCTAAAGTGCACACGTCTATATTGAATCCAGAATTGAAGTTCCATTTTGTACATGTACATTAATTAGACGATTCTATTTGAAATAATGAACATACCTCAGAACAAAGCTCAATTAAAACCTTTGCACAAGTTGAATATAAATAATATATAATTCACAGATGTTATTCTGTAATTTAGGCTTTATAATATCATTAAATATCTAAAAAAGACCAATTCAGCTTTAAAGAGCTTTTTAATTCTTCCCAAGAGAAAATGATATGTTGAGGTCATTTTCTTAGTTTCGTCTCCAGATATTCACTATAATAACTTCTCTAGTGAAGAAATTTATATTGAATTCAGAATTGATAGCTTCTTTCCCTAGCTATTAGTCAAGTATCTAAATCAATGGTAGCCCCTATTTATTTGTAGAGTTGCAAGTTATACAATAGTTACAACTTATTCATCTGTACAAACTATTACTATGAACATCTCCCATATTAAACTATTTGATAATAATAATAATAACGGTTTAACGTCCGTTTCCTCATCCAGGGATGATGTCAGGGACATCCCCAACAGCACACATTACTACAGATCAATTCACCCAGACCAATCTGCGAAAGAAATGTGCTGAGGAGAAGTAAGGTCCTAAACGAAAGCCAGTCCGGTGATCAAAAAACGGTCAAGGTAGATTGATTATGTCTATGGTGGGAAAAGGTAAGTTTTAAGCTTGCTAGAGAATGTTGAAAAAGAAGAACAAGAGCGAAGATTATTAAGTAAAAAGTTCCAGATTGTGGGTGCTGCGTAAGAAAATGAACGTCTGCCCAATGAAGTAAGAATATTTGAAACTGAGAGAAGATTGGCATAGGTGGAGCGAAGTGTACGTGAGGGACGATAGGGATGAAGAATTTCAGATAAGTAAGAAGGCTTGCCAAACCGCAAAGTTTTGAAAGTTAATAGAGCTATTTTATATTTTATGCTTTGATTAACAGGGAGCCAGTGAAGACTGCGAAGTAGAGAAAGAGAGCGAAATTGAAGCCTAGAGGACTTAACAAACAACACGTGCAAGAGAATTTTGGACGTGCTGTAAACGATTGAGAGAAGAAGTAGGCAACCCATGTAATAATGAATTACAGTAGTCGAGCTTTGAATGAACTATAGAATTTGCAAGGATAGTGGCTGAATTTCTAGATGAATTTCTAGATGAATCAATCTCTATTGTTGCAGGGTGAACTAGGAGACCCGGGAGAGGACGGGGCCCAGGGAGCTCGAGGGGAAATTGGTCCCGTGGGCGGGCCGGGCAATCCGGGCCCTCCAGGCGAGGCTGGTCCAGCGGTAAATGATTTGTCGTAAAATAGTCTAATCTAATTAATAAATTATCCTGTAATTTATGAGTTAATTGATCATTTAGAAATTTATGACTTTCAATTTGAAATTACTGACATCTAATTCAATTACATTATTATTTCATTTAATTACTGACATTCTCGTATTTCTTGTCGGTTGTATGGCTGAATGTATACCGTGCTTGCGTTAAGAGCAGTAGGCATTGGTTAGATTCTCAGCTTGACCGCAGCTCTGACAGTAAACAGATGTTCAATTTAATTTTACAGCTATTTAGTGCATTACCTTATGCAATACAAATCTACAGACAATATTTTATACATCGATGATCTTACAAGAAATCTTCTCTATCTCTGAGAGTGCACTTGTGGTAAGTCACGGACATTAAAACTATCTCTTTGGTTGTAGTTTCAGTAGCAATGCCAAAAACAGAAATGGCTTTTCGTAAAAATTTCATTTTAATTTTACTACAACCTTATGCTTCAAGTACGTTTTGTTAGTTTGTATACTCATGCATGAAAGGCTTCGTGTAAATTAACTTTCAGGGCAGTCTAGGTCTTCCTGGTCAACATGGGTTGCCAGGAAGGGAAGGAGACAAAGGTCCAGTGGGATCCCCGGGACTTCCAGGTCCACCTGGAGCTATTGGACTTCCGGTTTGTAAATATTAAGCAAAACTCATATTTTCTATTTTACGGATTCTGAACCGGAAATAGTAAACTTACGAGTGTTTAGCACTTGTCTTTGGAACAAATTATAGCTGGATTTTGATTCCCGTCCGGTTCATTTTTATGACTTTATGATAAAAAAAATACTAAATGGATACCATGATGCAGATACCATGATGCAGATACTAAAGTAAAGGTAGAAATTTATCACTTCATTTTGTTCCTACGATGACTCAATTGCCTCAGAGAGTCTCTAATATTTGCCCTATCGAGCGCAGCAGATAAATCCTGTCTCTTGTCATGAACTTAAACCTGCCGATTCTTAAATCGATTCCCAATTGCGTGAATAGAGAAATAATACAAGTGTGTAATGTACATGTATATTGTATCATATTCATTTAAGAGTTACATTAGTACCTTTCCGTCTCTGTCTGACTTCCTATTCTGTATGTTGTGATAAATTGATTTGTTTTCAACCAACCATATTTTAATTTTTCTTATTAAATTAAATATGAGTTACTTGTGTGTTTGTCCTTTGCCTATAAGATATGAGATTTTCAGATAAACATGATGGGGGCGATATATCATGGACAAGTCACTAGACAATACAACTTGAAAGCGTGGAAGTTCGATTGATTTTCCTATGCTCCTCTGGGGTAAAAATATTGGGGTAAACAGTATTGTTTTGTCAAGGAATGACGCCCCTGCTCAGTAAATGTTAGTCGAAGCTGAGAAAGGGGTACCGGGCACACATCGTCAAAGCAGAAACCCCTAGAATAATGGTATATCAGAAGGATCGTTATGGATGATTTAAATATCCACTTGTATGTTGATATGAAGAGGAAAACGGAAGATAGAGATGAGTGGAGGCGTTACAAACCATGGACCTGCCAGAAGGCAGTGCACTACGAGAGAGAGATGCTCATCTGATTGTTATTAGCTATTGATTGATATTTGTAGGGTGCTAGGGGACCGTTCGGGCCTCCAGGTCCTTCTGGTGAAAAAGGAAAGAAGGTAATTATTAAGCATGGACACATTTTACGTACATGTAGCTAAAAGAAAAATGTGTCTGTAATTAATAGGATTAATCTGGAAAGTTTGCAAAATTGTAGAGCGTAATTTGAAATTATTATTAAAACATTCGTACGAGAAGTCTATTCGTCTTTTTGGAGAAGTCAATTTACGTTCATTGAGATAAATGCCTATAAAAAATAAATACTTTCGAAGTGCGGAAATATTAATATTGAATGAAACTAAAAGATAGCATACGTTAGAATTCTGTTAACAATATAAAAGAAGCAGACATTACGTTTAATTGCTTCTTGGTCAGAGTAAAATTTTCTTATCGAATTCAGTCTACAAATAACAAAACAAACAATGTTCTAAGTGAAAAATTCTTAAAGCAGGACACTGTCTGAAAACAGTTGCAGTTTCAGTGCAATTCTAAATTTGTATTCATACTAAATGATAGTTTATTTAATTATCCCTTTAATTTTATTCTATTTGCTTAATTGCACCTTTCATTGAACAGATAGGTCTGCCAACTCGCTTTTATGTATGGTTACAGTAGGCCTACCTCTTACTTAATTGTCTGCTTGAACGTTTGGCTATCGACTTGAAGGATTAACTTATGCATTTCATAATGAATCTTTTACGCTATTGATTACAAATAAGATTGTTTAAATTTAATGGATCGTTTAGGGTGAATTGGGTCAGAGAGGAGTCCCGGGGCCTGAAGGACCTCCCGGAGTTCTTGTATGTATAATTGTTAGATTATATACATGTATGGCTTAAGAATACTTGTTCTGGGAAGTTAGATTAGATGTTCATTACACTTGCTATCATTACAAGCTTTAAACATTTCACTTTAAAAGTTATTATTGTTGATTTTTACTTGTAATCGTATACCATTGAGGTGGCATAATAAATAAATTAAAATAAGTGCTTCATTATACATGTATATGTGGGTATCTATAGGTTTGTTTGAACGTTAGAATATCCTGAAATCTTAAATTATCATAAGTTACTATGCTGTTTCGTGTGTTATCAAATATTAGTTACCTAATATCTTGACTACCGAAGTACCGAAGAACCAGGCAGGAAGTGGCATTCAGAGGACCTTTAAGTTGAGCATAAAGTCAGCTTTCTACGATTTCAACATTATAATAATATTAAATATAATATTGTATTATTAGTCATATAATAGCCTTAAAGCTGATGAATCTTATCAAAGATGTCCCGTAAATTGTTATATCAACATAATTTGGGATTACTTTTAAATTCTATTTCTTGAAGTTTAATTTTGTTAAAAAAATTGTTTAAATTATTAATGTAATTTCAGTTTTCAATCGTCTCATTTAGAATTTTCATAACATAATCGTGGAACTAAGGTATTCAATGCAAATAATTTTTGATATTCTTCTCAAGCGGTTTTGCTGTAAAGTAAAGCAGCGTACATTATTGTGAAATGATCAACTATGTTGATGTCTATTACTTTTAATACTACATCTTTAAACCGTTCGGCAATTTAGACCATTTTCCATGTAACCAGTCCTGTGAATGTCTAAGATTTTACTCTCAGATCTGCGCGGCCAGAAATCAAACCCGCGAGAGTGCAATTCACCTCAGGATCTGTCATTAAAAACTTCAAGAAGTTGCCACTACGCTATTGAGACATTCATTTTTCATTGAGACATTTTGTAAAGTATTCACCCGGCATAGTACCTAATGGTTAAATACTAATCTGTAGGAATGGAATCAGTTTCGGCTTATATCAGCTACTAATTACTAAGAGGGTATAGCATATCACTTTCTTAAATGCTTTTCTATTTGTGACCTCAAACCTATTTTTCAGGGTCCAGTTGGAAGCCAGGGCCCTCCTGGTGAAGTTGGTGATAAAGGGCCTAAGGTATTATTTACGAAACTTCTACATTCATAGCAGTTGTAATATACAGTAGTTACGGGCTTGTTAATTATGCGTATTAATTTCCAGAAGATCTATTTGCACAGATAAGCAGGCAATGGAGTTAAACTGGAGTAAGACTCTTAAAATATTTGATTTTGAAATATCAAATATTATATCAGCTTGATGTCATCATGGATGACCAGTAACACGACTGTCTTTACCAAGCCATTACTTTTTTTCAAACTAAAGTGGTTTCGCTATGCTTTCCTCAGATCACTGGAAGTTAAGGCATAATCAATATTAGGGTATAACCACCTATTACAAGCATTGATTTTTATGATGCTCTTATAGAACTACAGTACATTCAATTTGAACATTCTTTATTGTTTCCTTTGTTCTATAGATTTGATTTACACGAGTTTTCTATTACTGAAGTTTTACATGTAGCTATATCTTTTAGTGTCATTAATTTACTTAGGTTCTACAGTATTCTGTAGCATAGATGACAAATATTAAACATATTTGTTATTCTTTATAATGGCTACTGACTGTATTACACACAGAGCTTGGGCTCTTTTCGCGGTAACCACCTTCCTGATTGTTTGTTCAGTTTCTAATTAAATATGCTGTATTTGTTGCTTATTATGACATTGAAAACAAATAAAAAGGTTGAATGAACGAACTTTACTTATAACTTTCTGAATCCAACTACCTCTCGTCCTACTGCTTTCAATGCCTGTAGCTTTCTGTAGCTTTCCCCTCTTGATTAATATGTCGACGAGTTCGTTTCATTTTCTGAAAGTCTCATTCGCCTGCTCAGTTCTCCATTTAATTTCCGTTTCACACTTCCCATCATCACTAATGATGTCGCCACCATACTTGAAGCTTCTTACCTTTTCTAATTGTGAACAGGTGTAATTTAACATTTAAATGTGAAATATTGAGAAATAATAAAAAAATTATTTGGCAGGGGGATGCAGGATGGCAGGGGTTGCCTGGACTGCAGGGTGCAGAGGGGCCACCGGTAAATATAGTTCAATCAGTTAATCACTCAACTAGGCACTTAATTAATCTACATGTAATTGTCTAATTAATTCGAAACTATACACGAATTAATCTATTAATTAATCTTTTAATTTTTCTGTAATGATTGCGATAGCCGTCAAATAGATATTAGCAATTACTCGTTAAAATAAGTATAATTTATAAAATAATCGAACAGATTTTGCAGCCAAAGGGCATTCCATATGCACCAAAGAATTAGGAATATATTATACCACATGAAGAAAACACGTATTCAGCATGTCTACAAACAAATAACGGCAAAACTGTTAAACAAGATTTATTATCCATTATTACAATTTCGATTCCTACGGCTACAGTTAAAGAAGATCCCCGTCGAAATGAACTGAGCAATAAGCTCTGATAGGTAGTAACGTTTATAAGTCGACGTCCAAGCTGAAGAAGTTCCAGACACTAAGGATCGGCACATTTATTCGTCTTGTTATTGAATTCTGGGCCTGTAATATAGCGATTAGATTACTATCAGATGTAAACTGATCGGTGATTTTTAGGTCTAGTAGCTCTAAAAATAGATCTAATAAATCTACAAATAGATCTACTAGATCTAGAAATAGACTTAGTCGAGAAAAGAAACGTTTAACGTAAAATATACTACTTGGTTGAACCAATTAGATTGACTAATTATCTGACTGCAGACCAGTAGGCGCTGATTACAAATCCGTGCTCGTCTCGTCATTGACTTGCATTAAAGACACATAACTGACGTTGAGCTTGACTTTTTTGTCTTTTTTATTATATTATTATAGCTATTATTATAATTTGTCTAGTTTAAACAGGCAAATGTGCATTTTAGGGTGTGCTATGTTTCAGGGTGATCCGGGAGATTCAGGATTGAGGGGACCGCCCGGACGACTAGGGCCCAGGGTATATATTATGCATAAATTACTATTTGATTTAATTCGCACACGTGTAATTAAGATACACTAATTAATTAGTGTTCTAATTATTTAATTAATAATTAATGTTCTGATCGCAATCAGACTACTTAACATGGGATTAAAGTAATTGTTTGATTTGAGTGATTTCATTCAGTTGACGGAGCATATTCGTAAATGGCAATGATCAACGAAGATGTATCCGTTGCTTAATAAATAAATCAGTTAATAAGTCAGCCATTTTATCTATATTTATAAACGTCAAGCAATTACTCAATAAATAAATCAATCAATCAATTACTGTTCGATTCTTTCCAGAAAGCAACAGCTGGGACATTCAAACACAGTAACTTAAAATTTATTTTTAAAATATAACACTTTTTAATTTAAATGTAGGGGCATTGGAATACATAATTATACGAAATCAAAGTATAACAAGTCGTTTAATTTTGCAATAAGGCATAAATAGCGTTGATATATTTAAATTATCTACTGTAATGAGTCTTATTTTGAGGATCTATCTAACTCTGCTGACAATAGTCATTTTAAGGCAATATGTAACAACCCTGCACATTTACTGGCGCATTTGTTACCTCCACAAAAACAATCATAATTACCCAACCCGAAGAAATACTGCTAAGAGATGCTTTTCCCTGCCCATACGAAGCAGTCTGAGCGATAAAAACTTCATTACCCGTATGATTCTTGTTAATGCTAGTTTATTTAATGAATAATAAAAATACTTCTTTACTCATAGTACAGTTCGCCCTATATGGTAATTATGAATAGTATAAGCCATTGATTTATGTAATGTTGTAATATACATGTACATGTGGTAAAAGTTATCGAAAACAACTTTTAGTTTCATCTCTCTTGTATCTAGCCTATTAACTGTTTATGCTATATCTGTAATTTGTTATGCTGTTTCTGTTGGAATTTCTGTACTGTAACTTTCTGCGGTTGTCAGATTGAACGAAAATAAACGAATATTTTATTATTATTATATAACTTCAAAGGCAGTCTGTTTCACTACATATTTTCTTATAACTTCGAAGGCAATCTGTTTCACTACAAATTTTCGTAATTATTTAGTCGTTAATAGAAACTATATAATAGGAGTTGGTTAATATTTAGGGTGATCCTGGAATTCGGGGTATTCCAGGAATAAATGGAGTGGATGGGCCCTTCGGCTTTCCTGGACAAATGGTTTGTTTGTCAGTTTATTATTTGAATATTTTCAAGTGTTAAACTTTATTGAATAACTTAAGAAACAAGTGTCGCTTTGAACAATTATTATTATTTGACAATTTTTAATAAGAGTAGCATTTCTGTATTGATTCTTTTTGCTTAAACTAATTAAAGTTACTGTTATCATAGATTACGATATAAAATGCAATATTTATTTATTTGAGTTAATATTGTTTTGCTCTATAACGAGGCATAATTTAACATTTATTGTACTTTATATAAATACATAAGTGTTTGTTAGTTGCTAAAATTAACAATTTCAACACAAACTCGAGTCAAGTTGACGTAAATTAAATTCGTTAATAATGAATTTAATACTGAGCTCATTGAAAGAATTTAGAGCCAATTAATTTGCAGATATACAGTACTCATAGGTGTAACTTTGGACTCTTTCTCGGGATTTTATTTGCTCTAATTTTAGACCCCGTTATATATTTTCGTCAGTTTGGATTTGATTCTTTGGTGCTGGATATTTTAGATGACGAAATGTTTGCACAGTCGTCTGCTGTTACAAGTATACAGTAGATAGTACGTTGCACTAACCAATGCAGCAGACTGTTGGTATTTAATAACTACAACTAGACTGCTATTATCACCCATGATAACACCGAGCACTATTGAGGCAAATCCAAGCCAGTGAACTAACAGAAGGTCCAAAAACGGTGCAAATTCCAAAATCCAGAAAATCAGTCAAAAGGTGCTTCGTAAGCTGAAGTCTTACAATGATTGTCTTAATAATTTTATCGCTAAATAAGAAGAGCTCGTTTAATTGATCGAATTCTCATGTTCTAATAGTATCACCTCTCTAAGGCTTTTCTAAAGATTAGCCTTACAATATTCAATAACTATATTGAACCACTTCATTTCTATTCTACTCGTCCAATCAATTGTGGTGGCATTAATATCAAAGTTTATTGATCATAATAATTGATTTAACTTTGGACAACTGTAGATCTAATGAATAAAATTGGAAACATTTATGAGATAACTAGTTATGTTATACATATTTTTAACGTAATATATCACAGTAATTATACTATTTACAGTATAGTGGCCACTTATTTTCTAGACAGATAATATATAGAATTATGCAATAGAACTATATCGTATTTTTATATTATTCAACAGAATGTTTGAAGAATACAAAATTGTTACTTAATTAAGTTAATTTTGTATTTTATTTGGCAGATTTTCATTCTCTTTGATTTTATTTCTCTTTGATATTTCATTATTCTCTTCTGTTTTCTTCCTGGTAGTTTTTCTTATCGTTTTGAATGCTGGAAATCAATCTTAAAAATTGGCTGTTTTTATCTTCTATGTTTAGGGCCTGACAGGTCCCCCTGGTGATGACGGTCATCCGGTAGGTTTATTTCATTAAATTATATCAACATTTTGCATATCAAATACTCTATTTGACAGAAATTTACAACTAACAATATTACGATGCAACATTTAAACTGTTGAATTGTGTTTATATTCAAATTATTGTATTACTGATAATGGGAATGCCACAAAATGACATCGTATTTTAATATTACAACAATATGAAGGTGAAAAGTTATAGTTAAATAATAAAGCAATAATTGTTTTTCACTTTTGTACTGATTTGCTGCCTTTTGGTGAAATAAAGATTGATATTGTAATTATTACATAATATAACAATAATTGCATTCAGTAGATTTTCATAGGCACCGATTACGTCGTAAAAGGTAGCGTACACTTAGTAAATGACAATTACCTTGACATTAGTATCAATAGCCATGATAAGAGTGACAATTACCTTGAGAATAATAACAATAGCCTTTAGATTAATGGCAATTACCATGATATTAATGACAACATTAATGAGATTAATGATAATATTAATGCTAATGTGAAAACTTAAAATATTAAGTGAGTTTTAGAGATATTGACTTAATTTGAGTTTCATTTCTGTAGAGCGGATTTTATATCTCTTTGTGTATTATGATAGCTTGCACTGCATTGGATTTATATCACTGATTTAACGTTGCAAATTTATTTCCAAAGCTTTTGTACAAGTTTTTAGCCAATATTATATTATAATATAGTATAATATTAGTGCATTCCTGATTCGATTGTCCGCAGGCAGTGCACATAGAGTTAAACAAGTAATGACATATTGTCAAGTTTGCTGACTCTACCTCTTTTGCATGACTTAAAGCAATTCTTTTCATGTGCTTTGTAAACGTTTGCCATATTATCAACCGTCTATCTCTAAAAAAAGTATTAAAAAAGCATTCTAAAGAAGCATTCATTGTGGTTCGCCATGAAATTTAAAAGAGAAAGGTGATCAAGCTTCGTAAGGACATCTTAAAAGAATGATTCAGTTGTAGCTAAGAGTTTCGTTAAAGATGAGTAATTAATGTCGTATGTCTCTTGAAAATTTTATTTTCTTTTTCTTTTTAGGGTCCACCCGGCCCCCCGGGTCCACCTGGTCCCCCGGTGAGTATAAATTTTAATCTGAACTCATATATTTTACTACTTATTCAATCTCGCTAAATTCAATCATTTCAATAATTTTATTAACTTTATCATCATCATCTTCTTCCATTGACTCTCAGTTTAACTAGGGTCGGGATACGTACGGCATTACATGATTAATTCGTTTTAAAGCAGGATCAGCTCCGAGTCTAAGATCGATACTCATATAGCAGTTTATAAATCTAGCTTAAGGTCTATATTGATATTAGGTACAGTGCATTATATTAAAACGTTGACATACAAGTAGACGCTTGCCAAATTACAAGTAAAGCACTAAGAATAAAAATAAAAATGAGATAAACGGTCACTTCGAATAGGTGTATCCGAAAACAAAATTTCTACTGGTTGGCAAGTTTAGCTCTGACATTCGAATTAAGTTAAACTATTAACAAATTGGTTAAATATTGTAGAGAAATGTTACGGCTAACTATTTTAAATTTTAAAATTTAGTACGCCTACCTAAAAGTTTGGGAATGGACAAATTGCTTACTCTAAATTGTCTTGAGCGAAATGACGCAGATAGAGAAAGGAAAGCATAGCTAGTCCATATTAAGAGCAATATTCTTTGTTGCTAGCGACTCTATTTAAACCATCTCTTCGATAGTTTCTAGCTGGTATTGACATTATGATTCGAGTGTAAAAAAGAAGGAGAGAAAGAAAGAAGAATGAAAGAAAAAATGAATGGAAGAAAGGAAGATAAAGAGAAGTTGTATAATTCTGTTCGTGTATTGCAGGGAGCTTCAGTAAGAGCCCAGTTTGGAGGATATTTCATGAGACCAAATGACATTAAAGCTGAAACTGTAATGGTAAAGTTAAGCTTATTTTATTCTACAGTATTATACAATTAATATATTATTACATTAGTTTCCATCGCTTATTATTAACTTGCGAATATTAAACTATAGTCAATATCTGTTAAACTCATCATCGTCATCAGCAACAATTTCTTCCCTTGAATACCAGTTTAGCTGGGATCGGGATTAGAAAATTTTGTAGCAGTGATTGCTAATATCTGTTAATCTGTGTTAACTTTTTGTAATTTAAGTACTAACGGTCTTCTTCACAACATAGAGTAGCAAAGTTGCATTGCAGAGTCAACTGTTGCGTGTTATCCAGTCTCCGCCAAGGAGCTACAGTATGGCTTCAAGTTGTTGGTTTTTAATAACAATAATATTAATTAGTATATTTGTGAAGCTCTGCTCATTACTAAATGCCATAGTAGCGCTGAATGGACAGTGAAGGTAATTAGCCTGATGGTATAATGCCACAATCGGTGAAGCGACTAGAACTTTTGAGTAGAACTTTTTTGTGTGTATCTTTGATACATCGTCAAGCCATACTTCATATTTCGCTTATACGTAACTAGGTAAAACTCACGGAATGTATTCTTAAAATTTGTGAATTGCTTCAACACATGACAACATTTTAATTAACCAAATTGAATTATATCTGCTCATTTACTAACTTTCATTTCAGTTGGATGATCCAAATATTTATGGAAGAAGTCGGAAGAAACTAAAGGTTTGATTTCAATACCGCTTACAAACACTAAGGATTCGCATTAATTATTTAATATCTAGTGAAGAAATCCACAAATGAAATCTGTTAAAATTTTTATTAATCCTCTAACTACTAATATTTTTCTTACTCTCAAACAATATTACTATAGTAATCACCATACGTAGTCAATGTAAATCTTCAGATCGACATAAAATATCACTTGAGTTAATCACATAAATTATTCGTGATATCGCTAAGGGCAATAAAAAGAAATATATCAAAATTAAATTTTAATATTATTATATGCATTTATACATATATTTACTATATCAACTATATAAATCATAAGTATTTGCCTTACTATATTAATGTAATACTTATCTAAATATTAGTATATCAATACCATAATACTATCTGCATTAATTTTGACAAAACACAACATGCAAAAGCAAACGGTTATGCAAAATGCTATGGAATACTCTTGATAAACAAATTAATCGTTGCCAAACATTGCATGTAGGCCTACATGTAGGCCTACATTTACTGAGCTCTCTCGTTTAATTGCAGAGAGAAGACAAGACGGCCTTTGACTCTCTGACAAGATTAGAGGAAGAGCTGGATCATTTCAAGCATCCAACAGGAAACAGAACTTCTCCAGCCCTCACGTGTCGACACCTGGCGACTGCTCGTCCTGGTCTAGAAAGTGGTGAGTGCAATGTGAACTGTTTTATTTGCGGATTTGTGAGATTGCATATATTGTCTTATAACTTACATGTATTTACTTATACATATATATTTATTTAGTGAGTTTTGGATTGGTGACTTATCACTAGGTATTAATATATTAACATGTACATCTATGCTAAATAAATAAAGATATATATATATTTACATTTATATTTATATATATATATATATATATATATATATATATAATATGTATGTATACATGTATATAAACTATATATGTTTATTTATCATATATATCTATATGTGCATATATATATATATATATATATATATATATAGGCCTATATACATTAGCTAGCTAGCTAGTTAGTAAGTTATTTAGTTAGTTAGTTAGTTAGTTTCTTAGTTAGTTAGTTAGTTAGTTAGTTAGTTTAATAGAATAATAAAAAGTGTAAGTTAAATCAGGCTAAGTGCAAAGCAGACACGAAGTACTTCTACACACAAATATTAATGTGGACAATTAATCATCACAAAACGAAAATAATTTCTATGTATATTTGCGCAGCTTTGCATTAAGAAAGATGCAAGATACAGCAGTAGACGATAACTAATTCAAATAATTTGAACTGCCAACAACAATATAATAAATAACCGAAATCATAAAGGTATTTATTTCCAATTGAACAAGCACAACTTACATGTATGTATTTTAATCTGGTTAGAGTTTGTATGGAGCCATTACTGTATTAAATTTTTCTTATTTAGGGTCGTATTGGATAGATCCTAATAGAGGCAGTGCACAGGATGCAGTCAAAGTTCACTGTGATATGAAGCTCAAGAGAACGTGCATTAACCCTACAACTAGAAATGTTCGTTTCTAATCTCCTTTCAAATCAATCAATCATCAATCAATCAACATCAATTAGCAAAAAGTATGTATATCACAAAATAAATGCTTATCAATCATTCAAACAAGCAATCAATCAATTATTCAAAATCAATCTATCAAACACACGAATTAATCAATTATTCATTGAAAACAAAAAATTAGTAACAATATAAGTAATTTAAATATTAAATTTATGTTATATGGTATATTGAATATTCTAATGCATGAGTGTCAAAATAAGAAAGCATTTTTTCTCCAACTTCTACTTTGTTGTTAATATAAAAGAAATCTTCAATGCTAGCCATTCTAATTTCAAAGAACATCTAGCGCAGTCTAATTCTAAAGGCATTGACGTACCTTCTAGAGAAACTGTATGTCCGGTATAGGCCTACGCAATATTATGTCTAGATCGTCATGCTTTTGAAGTTCTAACACTTACCTGATTATTTATTAATGTTGACATAGATCCCTGAAGCTCAGTGGTATCAGGGTACATCAAAGAGTCTATGGTTTGGCTCGGATATCGATAAAGGCTTTCAGGTAAAATGTATGGCTTTTGTTGGAAAGCGCATATCACATGAATTTAGTTTATACATATTCTGTCAAAATTATATATTAATTTACCGTTAAATGGAGGCTCATGGCTTACAAATATAATTTAAATATTTCAGAAATATTTAAAGGTAAAAACACGCATTATAGTGAAATGATCAACTATTTTGATACCTATCACTTTTAATATTACATGTTTAAACCGTTAGGCAATTTAGACCATTTTCCTGTATATACATGTATATGTATATTTTCCGGTGAATTGTGGACAGTAATGAGTTCCTCAACGTTTAACATACCTGGTCTCGGTCTTCCTGATAAGATGTTTGTAGCCGTGTCGCAATTAGATCTCTCTCTCTCTCTTAGTGCACTGCCTACTGGCAGGTCCATGGTATATAACGCCTCCACTCTTCTCTGTCTTCCGCCTTCCTCTTAATTTCCACATATGAGTGGGTCTTTAAATCATCTAACATACCTAATCACGGTCTGCCCCTGTCTCTTTTTCCTTCCTTCTACCTTCCAATTTGATCTACAAAATTTAATTGGTTGATCTAATTTCAAACTTGTAGATTGTATGGAGGAAGCTTTTACAGTGATTGAAGTCATTTCTACTTTTTTTCTCTGCTACATGCCTTCCCATTGTTCACTTAGCCCTCTTATTGCATTGAGCGGTTATTTACAACTGCATAAACGCTTCAAAGCAATTTCTAAATTTCTAACATTTCATTTTACTCCTACAGTTTACTTACGAAGCCGACAAAACTCAGATGTCTTTCCTGCAGATTCTAAGTAGTGCAGCTGAGCAGAACGTTACGTATCGTTGTAGCAACTCCATTGCTTACTTCGATCAGATAAACAAGACGTACAGGAACGCTGCAGTGTTTCTGGCTTACAGCGGTCTTGAACTCAAAGCAAAGAAATCTAAATTTAAATATTCAGTTATTAACGACAAATGCAAAGTAAGTACGACATATAATTATTTCTTTATTTTTGATTGATCGATAACGTAAATAACTATTGTTGCAGCTTTGTAATGTTCTTTAATTTATTCAATAATAACTTTATTCTACAAAAACATTATGCTATTTTAAAGCTGAAACCTCCACTGGCAATATCAAGTGGCATTCAAATTTCTATCTCCATCTTTAATAAAATTTGTATAAAATGCGAATAGCTAAGAATTGACAATATTTCTTTCAATGACCACTAGGGAACAACACGTAGATTATCTCTATAAAATTAATAGCTGACACGCAATGTGTCAGCGAATGAGCAATCATTTATTTTCAAAACGACGTAAAATACGTGCTGATATGTTCTTAATTGACAAAGTTATCGAACTTTTTATGCATGCATTGCATGAAGAGAATAAACGAAGAAGAGGACGCCGCTGCAGTGGCTGCGGTGATAGCAGTTGTACCCAGACATACAATGCATGCATTAAAAGTTCAATAACTTTGTGAATTAAGAACATATCAGCACGTATTTTACGTCATTTTGCAAAGAAGTGATTGCTCTTCAAAATAGCATTAGCAGAAATTTTATATTGCGTGTTGGCTGGTATTTTTATAGAGATAATCTATGCTAAATGTAACACGCCCGTAATCCTGTATTGGAAATTTCTTATCTGACCCCACCCTATTCTCAAAACTATAACTTTCACGTTATTAAAAACATTCAAACGAAATTTTTCTATGTTTTGTAAAATTGGCTGCTGGTCAAGTGCTGTAAATTTCAAGAACATCGGTCTACTTCTTACGACTTTATTATTAAAACAATTTGGGGTATCAGTTATAAAAAATACAGTGTAGATCAACTTCATAGACCTTGAAAGGTCTATGAAGTTACACCAAAACAAAACACCAAAGGAAGCGATTCCAGATTTAAATGTCATAGTTTATGTCATTGACTGTTTTGATATAGGGCCTATGTGTAATTTGATATGTTGTTTCTTTGCTGTAAATTTCTGCAGGGTTTCAGATTGAAATTAAGCTAACGAATATATTACTATTATTATTAGGATACTAGAGATTTTTGGAGAGAAGGATCCCAATTATAAGTATACATTAATTATTTCACAAACTTATTAATAATCTTTCTAATGGTTATGCAAACAATATATATATACTGTATATATATATATATATATATATATATATATATATATATACAGTGTATATATATATATACATGTATATACATATAAATATCTTCGTTTATTTCAAAACAATCTGACATCAGCACTTTGGTAACATACGAACATACGAAATGGAACATACGAACATAATTACAGTATACAGTATACAGGTTGATAATGTCATAGTTCTGCAAATACAATAATAGTTATTTAAACCATGATTAAATTAGCTATAGGCCTATTATTATTGTTTTATTATTTTTACAAAGTATTTCTTTATTTTTCACACAGGCAAGAAAGAATAAATGGAAATCGACGATATTTCACTTTACAACGGACAAACCTAAACGACTTCCCGTTTTAGATATTAAACTGTCTGATATAGGCGGAGAGGACCAACGGTTTGGTCTAAGCATAGGGCCTGTTTGTTTTTCTTGACTTTCTGCTATAGTCACTCCATCGTAATCGTCAGGGACTAATAGGACTAATTTATTATCTATCACTGCCATTGGCTTTATCGTTAACCTATAATTACACTGCCTCTGTTAAGCACTCTAATTTTTACAAGGTTTATAGTTTGCCAATTCACTGCCATTCGTTGCTGCTTATGTCAAGATGCGAATACCGTCTGTTCGATTTGTAACTATGTATTGCATTTCAGTCCGTAGATTTAGTTATGTACAATGTCTTTATAGATTTTGCGATGCATTTCAAACCAGAAATTACGAAGTCGCGTTTGCTTCAAAATTAAGCTCTTTTGTAAATAATTTAATAATCTTGATTTGTTAATAATAGATGCTCTGAAATATTGTGATGTGCGAGCTAAATGTGCTTAAGGCCGATATACTGAGATATATACAGGTTTTTTTCATTTTATTTAAATCAAATTAAAGGCTTCAAGTCTTTCATTCTAGACATTGTATACTGTAGTTTATTTAAATGTAACACTCTAACAGCTTCTTATAATGCACAAGTTCGCCAAATTTATCTTTGGTTTACTGAAATACATCTTAATTAGCTTAATCGATCAATATTTTTGGTAATTTATGTTGTGAAAGTAAATTCTAAACCGTAAAAGCATAAATTTAATTCAGCGTTTAAGTTGTTTGAATTAACTATGCTTGAATGTGTGCCAATTTAGTTGGAATAGCTAGAATTGCTGATGTATATTCATTTTATATTTTTATTTAAAAGTGACTTAGAATTGGCTTTTAATTAATTTTAAAATTGAACCACTGAATTTTCAGCAATGCTTCATAATAAATAAACTGACATTTTAAAAACTTAGTTATAGCTATTGTCATAGTTTTTGGTAGACTTTATCCATGTTCGTTAATCCAAGTTAAGCAAATGATTAAAGTGATTAAGCAAGTTAACAAAATGATTAAAATTAAGTTTAAAGTTAAGATTTATGTTTAAAAGTCAACAATCACGTAAACCACCTCTCATTTAATTCCATTCAGCTTTGGACTGGTTTTTTGGATTTTTGAATTTACACCGTTTTTAACCTTGTTTTTGCTCATCGGCTAGAATTTGTCTCTAGAGTGCTCGATGTTGTCATGGACGACAGTTGCACTCTAGTTTTTGCTATTATTATTAATAATTAATATATTATTTGAACCTAATTGCAGATATTTAATGCTTGTTAAACAATCATATTAAACAAATTGTGAATATTTAAAGAAAGTAGTTATGATCCTACGATGTTATTTTTTATTGATTTTGACTGCGGGGAAGTGTGGATAAGCGTAAGGGATTCAAATCATATAGTATATGCTTTTTCGTCAGTAGCATGTTTCCTTTGAATTTTTTAAGGTTAGACTGATATGTTACAGACTCAGCTTTAGCTTTCGACGGCGGGGTTTAGCGCGCTTGGTTTAGTTGCAATAAACGAAGTCACATCGGCCTCTGTTAGTACTTTGTGGGTGACTACCTTGTAAGACCGAGAGTTGACAGCTTGAAAGGAAAAATGTCAGGGTGATGGAAGGTTTTTCTTAAATCGGCGCCGGCTGCAATTGATGCGCCATCAAACGATAACGATTACTAGTAACCATGGAGAGGAAGGAGGAAATGGGTCTTAAAAAACAAGCATCTGTGCTTCCTGACCCAGTGCCGTTATGTTATGTTTTGTTAATATTAAAACTTTCCGCATCAATATTATCTTGCGTTCAAATCTAATGCAGTTACGCTTATTAGGATAGTAGTATGACATTATTTCTGAATAATTAAATAGATGCAAATGGCAATACTTATTGACTTATCACTGAATGTCCTCATTGACATATCACTGATTGTCCTCTAACTGATCACTGATTGTCTTCATTTATTTATCACTGATTGTCCTTATTAACTTATCACTGATTGTCCTTTAACTTATCACTGATTGTCCTCATTGATTTGTCACTGATTGTCCTTATTAACTTATCACTGATTGTCCTTATTAACTTATCACTGATCGTCCTTATTGACTTATCACAGATTGATTAAATGTTTAGCATTTAGCTTTTACCCTAAAAGTCCGAATGCAATTCATGTGTAAAGCTTGATCGTTATCCTTAGTCTTTCTTGTAAAACTCAAGTCTCTTTCGCAAATAGTCAATTCAAATGCAATGCCATCGATTCTAAAATAGTCACTTAAATTTCTCTTGAGAGCTATATTATTAAGGTTGTTCTGATTATAAAACTGCCTTTGATAAATTTGACGTTTAAATGTATCGTATGTATGTATCTACGCGATATTGATTAGCAGAAATTCCGACGCCATAATGCGAAATCAGAAGTCAAAGTCACACTGATAAACATAAAATAATAAATATTAATTATCAATTAAGGCCATACATTTTTTCGAAATTGCAAGTTACTTTTGAAAATCTAACAGACGTATATTGTTTTTTAAATTTTAATTATAGCAAGGTCATTATAGCACAGTTTCGTGTTCAGTTTTAGCTTTTCTATTTTCATTAGACTGTGCCACATTAAGTTCCATCTGATTACCCTCATCATTCTTGTTAATAGAGTTTGACTGTTCGTCACTAAAGCTTGCTGTTCGCTTCTTTAACAGCAGTTCATTTGCAGAATCCTCTGAATTTCTAAATAATTTTTCTGGAACGTTTTTCGCATAAAATTGGACTGCTGCAGTTCTTTTCGGAGTGCAAGGTAACGAAACAGATGAGTGGATATCCTCAGAGCACTGTCTAGAGAATCTCTCAGGATGAGTTCCCACAGAGTTCCTTGTACCGTCTGTCTGGAACCCCCGCAATAGTTGCTCGTTGTTTTCTCGGTTTTGTTGCAAATCTCTCAAAATATCTGAAGTTTGGTTTCTATGAACTGTTGCACTTATATCCACTTGTGCGGGTGTTGAGTTCATTACGTTTGGGTCTGATGTCTCACAGTGATCCTGTACGGGACACGCTTCCGGGACGGTTTGATTAGTCTTGGCGCATAGAGAATATTTGTTTCTCGTATTGTTCCCTTGAGATAGCCTAATCCTTGATAACATGACCTTCTCGGCGTTTGGACTTCTTGACACGCTGTGGTTAGATTCTTCTCTATGTCAATGAATTGAAATCATTTAAAATGAGTTACTTGTTAATAATTTAATGAGAAAAATTATACACATACATGTATGTAAACGTCAAAATTGTCAAATTGACCTACTACATATCTTAAACAAATTGTCTTTTGAGGAATTCTAATTTAGTTTGTCAAAAAAGCTAATTGTTTTGATGTTTTAATCAACAATCAACAAATATACCTGTATATAAATATTTCTTTAGCTACATAAAGTATATAGAATCAAGAATACATACACGTATGTATATGTGCATATCAGTAGAGGAAACCGAGTCGAAAGGGTTAACTACATAATTCAGCGTAAGTATGTCTATCTTATCAGACTTAAAAAGAAGTGGGTTTTAAGCTTCCTTATGAAAGTTGTTATGCATCAATGTATTCTGTATACAACGTACTGTTATATACCGTAGGCAGAAAAAAGGAATTAAATTCTTTTAACTGGAGTTAAGCCACATTTACTATGAGTTAACTCATTTCAGATAAACTGACTATTTTGAGTTGCTAACCTCAAAGCGTTTACAAAAGAATTGCGCGAGTGACCATAACAGAATCTAACAATGCATGTTATGAATATAGAATCATAACACTCATAAATTGGTATTCCTAGTTCGGAAGTCCTTTAGCGTACCTTTGACGAATCAAACATCAAAAAGCAAAGTACAATATACATTGGCTGGAGCCAGTGGCGATGTCGGTAAGATACTCGACCGCGGATCAGTATGTGTGGGGTTCAAATTCTGGGCTCGCCCGTCACTGACATCTCTTTCGAGTGAGAAAACTGACGTTAAGACTAGCTTTATTAGCTTTACTTTTATAATGAAAATATGATACGAAGCTCTTCAGACATCTCTGTGAAATTTGAAGTGATTTTTAATTTACATTCAAATAAATTAAGCCATGTTAATTTAGTTTATGTTTATTTAATATAAATTAATTGAACAGAAGAATATCACCGATTATTGTCCTGCAAACGAGCGATGCTCAACCTCGCTATATCTAGCTCATGCTGTAGCTTCCACACCTGCATCTCACACACAGGGTTCTTGCACTTGTGGCTCTTCTGCATCTCAATGGCTTCCTTAACTGACTGGCGGAATGTCAGTGATCTGCCCAAACTCTGCAATATCGAAAGAAAAGCGTCGTCATGAGTGTTCACAGCGTCAAGTATTAGTTATGACGTTTTGTTTGGTACTTAAATACCTTTATTTTAAATTCTCTTTGTTGTATATATTATGAATTGAAACTGAGTTTTATGGATAATAGTACGAGATATAGAATTAAGTATAAACTTATATGTGTATTTCCAACAAACTGGAATACTATTTCGCCAAAGTTGACGGGAGAGAATATCCGTGAATGATTGTTCGCACAAGAGTGTTTTCATAGCGTTTGCTTAGGTTTCCACTATATTTTTGTAACTTATCGTCACACAACTGTCAGTTGAATAGAAAATCGTCATCTAATTCCTCACCAACCGAATGCCCTTTCTGACGTTGATATGGATCTTAGTGCTCTAGTGGCCTTCCACGACACGTGCAGTCATCGGTTGGTCAATTCTTCAAATAACCCGGACACAACACGGGGAATCCCGTGACAAAGCTATACAACATGGATGCAAAATTCTACCCACCAGACTGACAAGGCTGCAGCAACCATACTTGTCACACTTCCTCAGCTTGGCTCTGAAGAACTTGAAGTAGATGTGCTCGACGACCATGAGTAGAGTGCCGAGGATCATTCCACAGGCGAGCAGGATGAAGGCGCTAGTGAAGTTGAGAATCCCGAGAGGTTTGCTGGACTCTCCCTTAACCTCGTTCTTACAGGATCCGGCGAACCAGAACTTGTGCAGTCTCTCCAGCTCTCCTGTACATGGGCAACGTGGCATTAGCTAAGAATGTAGCATACGAAAAATTTAATTTCTTTTTCTTTTTGTTTATTTATTTACTTATTTATTTATATTATATATATATGCACATATATATAAATATATTGATTTTATTTTATTTACTGTATATATTTCATTTACATTTATGTATATTTACATTTGTCTCTAGTGTTCTGTCATGTATATTCCAAACATCACTAGTTAACCCTTCACAAAGGCTATGCCTCATGCCATATATTAAGAAAACTAAGGCTTCTGAGGTGGTTTCCCGTTGCCTTCCTCAGTTCCTTCTCAGTTGCCTCTTACGACACGTGCAGTGAGCGGTTGTAAGTGCCAGTGTCCCAAACACAGCATGAAAAGTAATTACCATTTTATAATTTAGATTTTTTAATAGTCTTGTTTCACTTACTAAATATTTATTAGTAGCACCAAAAAAAGTTAGATCGTCTTATATTAACTCTTCTTTGATAATATGATGAATGTACATTTCACGCGGCAGGCATATCTCTAATCACTTTCTTCACCAGTAGAATCGGTTTCTTGAGGTTATATGTTGCAAATAATAATAATCATAATAAATAAAGGTTTGGCGTCAGTTTTCTCTTCCAAGGATGATGAGAGAAACGTCCGTGAACCACGGTAATTATCCCTATACTAACACAATTGATTCTAAAAAAATTTAAATATATATATATATATATACATATATATATATATATAGTATATATATATATATATATATATATATATATATATATATATATATATATATATATATATATATATATATACTTAGAAACACCTCCCTATACAAAGGATTTCGTATGCAACGAAAGAATTCAGTACAGATTTCGATTTTATTTGTATAAGGGATCGCTCAGCCCTAAATGCCGCAAGTTGAGCAATATATATTTTACTTGCTCTAATAACCCGGACTGAAGAAATAAATGGTAATAATCTTCATCAGGAGACGAGTGAAGGAACTCACCGTTATGCTGTAATTGTATCAGATTCTTGTTGACAATATTAATCCATTTCGATCCTTTTGGAAAACCAATTCCATATCCGGTTTTACAATTCCACTTTGGCACTGTTTTCAGTTTGCAACCATCGTCAATGCTAGCCAGATACTCCAGTACAGTGGCGTCGTAGATAAAAGCGTTCAGTTCTCTAAAATAAATGAAATATTAAAGCGAGTCAGTGCAGGAAGGATTTTTAATTACTAGTGAAGCAAATAGCATACGCACGATAGTCACGATGCTAAGAATAACAATGATAATATGATGAATGTACATTTCACGCGGCAGGCATATCTATAATCACTTTCTTCATCAGTGTATAATAGATTTCTTAGGGTTTTATGTTGCAAATAATAATAATCACAACAATAAAGATTTAACATTAGTGTTCTCTTCCAAGAATGATATCAGGTGCGTTATCAATAAAACTATAACGATGCAAAAAAGCAATATCGGAAAATAAAATTAAACATATGCTCACACAGCATAGTAATTGCAGAGAATACATCTGTTACAACTATGAAATATCTAATTGAAACTAGCACCTTAATAGATCTTCATATTATATACAGAAATCTCATTCAGTTACTGTCTGAAACACTTTCTACAACGTAGGAAATAAGTTACAATTTTCATTTACAAAAAAGTTAAATGTGTGTTTAACGTCAAGGTCAGACGTTTTAAGTGTTCTCATCAAAACGTAAAGTTTACCGGTGTAACCGGAACGGTGAATGCCCGAGATTTTACTCTTTGATCAGCTCTACCGGTAGTTGATCCCAGGACCTCAGGAACAGCCTTTTAATAATAATAATAATAATAATAATAATAATAATAATAATAATAATAATAATAATAATAATAATAATAATAATAATAAAGGTTTAACGTCCGTTTCCTCATACAAGGATGATGTCAGGGACGTCGTTAATGCTTCATGTCGTTACCTAACGCGCTTACACAATACACACTGAGACGCGGAGACATTCGAGTAACGATAAATTAAAGTTAACTGAAGTTATAATGTTATATACCCGTCGCGAACAGCTCTCACGCCCTCTACAGCGCTGGACTTGTTGTACTTCCTCATGTACTCGTGAACTGTCGGGTAGTACTTCCTCAGGTTCGTCTCGGTGCTGCCGTGTGGCACTGTGCCGAATTTGAACGGCGGCTTCAACGACATAGGATTCGTCAACTACAACGTAAAACTTTTAGTTGAACGAATAGTGGAAGGTTTTAAAAGTAATAATATACTAAATGTTTCTTTTCGTATCCAATGATGATGTCAGTAATTGAAGATGAACTCATCGATACATGTATTATAAATTCGAATCATTGGATAACAATTTAAATAATTCTCAACTAATTAACGTGAATATTCAAAAGTAATGAAAAATTAACATTTTAATAATTTAACTTAATAACTTGATTCGAATCAGTTGAAAATTAAAAATTGACTTAAAATTGATTTAAATCAGGGGCCAAAATTTCAAAGCATCGTAGATATTATCACTATAAATATAGACTTACATTACCGTATTGGTTAGTCCGTGTAATTTAATTTAAAAATTGCATTGACTTAAAAGCTGGATTGCACTATGAAATAAATGCTTCTTAATTTCATCATTTGTCCATTATACTAAGCATCAGAATTACTGGGCATACATTACTGCATGAATTATGGCTGTAGACTGTATGCATGACTGTATAAATGTCTGTATACATGTCTGCGAGAATGACACCTTTCTATTGCGAATATGAAAACAATTCAATCAAGAAATTTTACCATACTTGGTAATAATTATAGTAATAACTAAAATAATAATAACAGTTAAAATTTCGTACCAGGATCTAAGAGAAGAACTGATGCAAATAAGGATAATTCTATCATTTTATCAACACTGCTGAATGGTTTTTTATTAGATACTGATAAATAAGTTAGTTTTATTTTGATACGGTTAATTCTGGCTTGATACGTTTTTTTCTAGATGTGACAGCATGGAGACTTAAGTTTAAATTTTACTATATATCTAGGACTGATGGTTATTAATGGTATATTGGATGGATATTCATAGATAGATATGCAGATTGGCTATTCATAACTCACTAACTATCAATACTCTGAAACGATGAATATTACAACATTGCTAAAACAAAATTTAAGCTCACGTATAATACGTATTATTCTATCTAGCATTTGCTTCTACACGTTAAAGATAATCTCAACATCAAGCTAGATTTCCTGTGTGAACAACAACAACAACACTAACCCTCTTATCCCTGAGGCCTGTCAGATGATCATAATCCTCCTTGGTGATCATGAAGGCCGCGAGGTTGGCCGTGTAGCTGGCCGTGAAGACTACGGCGAAGAGCGCCCAGATGTTGGCGAGGAAGCGACTGGACACGCCCCTAGGGCTGTCGACGTTCACTGCGGCCCCGAACAGCATGGACCAGATCAACCAGAACGAGCGAAATAGAGAAAACTTGTGGTCTAGACACAAATAGAGAAAACTTGCGGTCTAGACACAAATAGAGAAAACTTGTGGTCTAGACACAAATAGAGAAAACTTGTGATCCAGACACAAATAAATAATAACTTGTAGTCTAGACACAAATAACCGCTATTATCTTCGACTCCCTCTCTCTCTTTCTCTCTCTCTGTCCCTTTGATCTCTGTCGCTTTAGGGTTTCTAGTTTTATTTTATCAACATTTACATGTTGATAATATAAAAAAGATTGTCTTTCAACGACTAGCTGTCTTTTAAATGATTTGTCTATCGCTATACAAAGTTTTAAACGTTGACGTGAATTTCGGTCAGATTCCATTTGATTATGCTAAGAAATTTAAGAATTTGACTTACGAATATTCTGATGCTTAATGCTAGACTAGGAATTAATCTGAGTACGACAAAAGGCCATCATATACTTATTGCGCTTTACCACCTTTCACTCAATTACGAACCGGATATTGTAATTTATCAAGTAACTCTCTTCTAACTGGATATATTAATGGCCGTAGTTACTAGTGAGATAATCAAGTGTTTAAACATCAAAAGTTACGTAAACTACTGATTAGTCACAATTTGATATTCTGCAAGCTTGAATCGATGAGCAAAGTAACGCAAAGCTCTGTGCGCCTGTTTTCGGCCGTTTAAACAGTTGACTTGCAATATCGCTGATTACGAAATAATATTCTGACTTTGTTTACGAAATAAGCTGATTGGTCGATCAGCCTAAAGGACAGCCCTGTGATTGGCTGACAGACATAATTTTGGCGGTTGACCTTGTAGTTAATAACCACGCAACATTTCTTAGTGAATACCAAAATATTCAGAACAACAGTTTACCAACAACAGAGGATTAAACTATCAACTGATCAAGGAAAAGTTAGTAAATGCCAGTATAAGTATAATATATTATTCAAGAACTACAAGATAATTACATATGAATGAAACGTAGCCTGTCTTACCGCTGATGGGCTTTTCGCCTCTGTCCAAGCCACGGGGAGAGAGCCACTCAACGACGAAGATGTTGGCACCGAAGAGATGAACACTAAACACGAGTATCAGACACCAGGAGGAGTAGTCGTAGGGCTCTGAAAGGTTAATAGACAAGAATAAATTACATGTACATCAGAGCTAAAAACTTTATCGGTTATCATCATGAGCAGTAGCATCATCATCATCTTCTTCCCTTTAATCTCAGTTTAACTAGGGTCGGGATAGGAATAGGCCTTCTCCACTACTATCTGTTCCATAATCATACGACACGCGCAGTCACCGGTTGGTATATTCTTCAAACAACCCGGACACAACACAAGAAACTTTATCTATCTATCGCAGGGATAACATTGACAGTAGAAAATTTGCAGATTAATAAGTTAGACGCAAGAAGTTACCCAATGTTAAAAGCTGGTCACATTTATAATCGTCTTATTAACATTTATAATCGTCATATTGAATTCAAAGACTTCTCTCAGGCCCCACAAAGAGCTCTCTATCGATTAGCAAAACGGCACCACCATTTGTAAAATGTCTCAATCGCTCAGTGTGTAGTAGACTAGCTGGGTAACGGCATAAAAAAGGCTGTAAAAGGTTGTAAGGTTGTGAAAGGCTGTTGCTGAGGTCCTGGTATCAAATTCCGGTAGAGCTGATCAGAGAGTAAAAACTCTTACATACACCTTTCCATTTACACCAGTAAACTTCACGTCTCAAGAGTAGCTCTTCAGGCTTCTCACCTTGACGTTAATACTACATTACATTTTTAAGCCGATATTTGTAATAATTCGAATACGAATCTCACCTAGGAAGGCTTTTGGCGAGATTACTCCAGCTCTTACCGCCACCATGATCGTTATTCCAGTTTCGAGGAAAGGAACCGAGAAATCGATCTGTTCTGATCGATCAGGAGTGATCTGCAGTGATGTCACGATCATATCAGCATCTCCTGCCAGGACACTCTTCACCAATCCATTCCACTCTCCAGCCGTCTGCGTCAACATTGTACCGGTTATAATATCAGCGATAGATAATAAATAGTGAAATAGAAGTAACACATCTCATGCTCGAATATAACAAATATTATATAAACATTAAGTATACTTATATACATTTAATATATATATATATATATATATATATATACATGTATATATATATGCATATATATATATATATGTGTGCATATATATATATATATATATATATATATATATATATATATATATATATATATATATATGCATGTATATATACATGTGTGACTATACACGTACATATATAGATGTACCCACTAACTTGTTCCCTACCAAAATCTTCGAATCAGTCATCAAAAGGCATCTGTTAGAATTTGTACAACAATTAAGCTAATTGCATATACCCTGGTGGTCTGGTGTTCTACACGTAGACGTACCTTATCGTAGGCTAATGCTCTTCACTTAAACGTATCTTATCCTAGACTGGTGTTCTACACTAACACGTACCTAGACAAGTAACTAGACGTACACGTAAACAACACGTAAAACGTTAACACGTAACTAGACGTACATGTACCTTATCGTAGGCTCCCCACTTGCGATCCGGTACTTCAAACAGTTCGTAGTCGAAGCTCATTTTTTCGCTCAGTTTTCTCAGAAGGTCTATGCAGAAGCCTGAGCAGCACTGGAATACCTTGTTACTCCGGGTTACATTGTAGGACCTGAAAAACATACACAGACAAAAGTCTATGGGGATGCGTTTAACGTCCATTACGTAGATTAAGGCATTCTTAATAGAACTTAAAATTCAGTTAAATTATTTCTGACTCGGTGATGTATTTATTCTACAATTATAATTATGAGAAATTATTGAATACTTTTAGTACGATTACATACTATCACTATCAATTGCCTTACGGAAAATAGTTACATAATTCTTCAGACCAATTCTGTTCTTAAATTGCCTTTTACCACCATGCATTAACTTGTTTGCAAAACATCTTCTTATAGAGTTTTTCATCCTCTTCTTCGTGGTGTACCCAATGATCTGTACTTGGACCTTTACTTCTTTCATCTACACCATCCCACTCAGTTATGTTTTAGACAATGCTTCAATAAAATTTTACTTCTATGCCGATGATACTCAGTCGTACATCTCATTTTCTAGCTCCGATTCTGATCTGAAATTGCTACACATTTCATCTGTCCTACGTCTCTCAGTCAATCCTTCTAAAACCGAATCTCTTTTAATCAGCACCCCCAGCAAAGAACCAAAGTAGCCAATTCCTTCATCTATTTTCAAATTTTTTCTCTCTCTCCTACTCCCATGGCTAAAAATCTTGGTGTCATATTTGACGAAAATCTTGACTTCAAATCTCATATCTCATCTGTCTGTCGTTCGTCTTTCTTCCAGATCCGTCAAATCAGACAGATACGGTCATCTTTTGCTAAAATATTCATCCAAATTTCTTGCTAACTCAACAGTTCTTTCTAAAATTGATTACTGTAATTCATTGCTATATGGCTTACCTTCTTCATCTCTCATGCGATTGTAGCGCGTTCAGAATTCTCTAGCACGTGTTGTCCGTCGATCCTCAAGGCTTCAGGCCACCTCTAGTTCCTTGTTTAATAATCTTCATTGGCTTCCCGTGATTGCTATGTGAACTTTCAAAACACTTATCTTTGGTAAACCTTCTTATCTTTCTAATCTCCTAATCCAATATCAACCTTCTCTTAAGCTACGTTCTTCCGATGCCAAACTGTTCAAAATTCCTAATATTCTCAATTCGTTAGGTTCATTTTCTTTCTCAGCTCCTACTGTTTGGAACTCTCTGTCTCCTGATCTTCGCTCATGTTCTACTAATTCCACTTTCCGTTGTAAGTTGAAAACATATCTCTTCCCGCCATAGACTTTTTTCATCTTGCCTGACTGTTTTTGGTCACCGGATCGGCACCGTTTATGATCTTTTTCTTTCTCTTTAGCAAATGTTTTAGATCGTTTAGGGTGAATTAATTTGTAGTGACATGTGTTGGGGGACGTCCCTGATAGCATCCTTATATGAGGAAACGGGCGTGAAGCATTTAGTATTATTAGTTTTAGGATTTAATTCTAGTATTAAGTTTTAATTCACTAAAACTTTTGTGTTTAGAATTTTATATCTTTTAGACTAATTAAATCAATTGAGTCGTCTATCTAATACTGTGTGCCGTTATGATCATGCATTGTAAATTTCTATTGTATTTTGTGTAGTTTAGTCGGAACATGTAAGTGTCATTGTTTTCCTTTGTTTTCCTTTCATGCATACACTTAATATTTTGCACGCAAGAATTGACACTTATAGTTACATGTATGATGTGATAAACGAAATAAATAAATAAAATAAATTATCGAGTTGTTGCGGACCTCAGTGTGACATTGGCGGAAACGACTCGGCAAGGGTCGGACTGGGGAGGACAGGTTCCGAGGATAGGATCTGGATCAGAGTATACGACAAATGGTCTCTCCTGCAGTGTTACCACTTTCAAATGATGCTTCGTTGGTTTTCCAACGGGAGGACTTGGCTCACCTCCAGGCCACGTGATGTCCCCCATCTGTAGGCCTTCGCTCGTACTCCATTCTCCTATCTACTCAATACAAGCGTAGAGCACAATACAATGAATACAGTTTAATAAAAAGCGTAGAGCACAATACAATGAATACAGTTTAATACAAAGCATGCAGCACAATACAATGAATACTTTAATACAAAGCGTGCAGCAAAATACAATTAATACAGTTTAATACAAAGCATGCAGCACAATACAATTAATACATTTTAATACAAAGCATGCAAAATAATACAATAAAAGCAACACAATACAATTCGTGCAGCACAATACAATGCGTGAAGCACAATACAAAGCAATCAACGCAATACAATCCATGCAGCACAATACAAAACATAATGCACAATACAAAGCAAGCAGCAAAACATAATGCAAGCAGCACAATGCAATGCATGCATACAATACTTTATTGTTATTAGTTCTTTTCTCATACTAAAGGCCTCCTTTGCTTGCACTCTAAAGTTGTCAAAATGCGAGATATCACCAATTATACATGTTATATTTATTTCGCATCTCCCATTTTCTTTTACTTTTATACAATAGAATCATATTTTACAATACAATAAATAAAAATGTAATATCATATTTAAAATATAATTCATAAAATCGAAATGCATAAAAAATACATTTACATGCAATGCAGAAGAGTATATTATTTATGTATTTTATGCTCTAAGGCTAATGCCACTATCGTATAGATGCTCACTGACTAATTTGTCAGGTCAATGTGATGCCCGAACTGTCAACCTAATGCAGCCATACAGGCGCAGCGTAGGTTTGATTGAATGTGCAATAGCACAGTAGCCCCGTGTTGTGCTCGGGTGTGGTTGGACCACTGCAGAATTGGGCAACCGCAAACAATCTGCCGCGTGTACGTAAGAGGCGACTAAAGGCAGGAGCTGAGGATGGCTAGAGGGGACCCACCTCACCATGAAATATTTTTCCCCAGGATTAAATGGTTATTAATCCACCAAACTGAGGAAGGCAACGGGAAACCACCTCAGAAGCCATATTTTCCCAAGCTATAGGTTACATAAGGTATGGATAAGGCACAGACTTTGTGAAGAGATTAACTTGTTGATCTAAAGAGTGCTCTTATGGAGCGAGAAAACAGACTTTGAGTATGAATATGTATCTTGAACCTGCCACTTGGCAGTGCACTGAAGAAGAAGAAGCACAGTATCATAGAGCCGTATGCATAATATAGCTGTAATTAGTTACTTTAGATCCCAATTAGTTTATATATATGTATATCTCATTTAGAATTGTGTAAGTTTATCAATACGATTACTCTTGCACATTAAACCTTAGGTAGGCAACAAGTAATCGATGGATGATCGTTCAAGGTCTACCTGTGTATCAATCAATAATTCGATGGATTAATGGAAATATCGATGATATATGAAAACGTTTTCATTACTTATGGATGTACAACTGACCTCTTTCCATGTTCTCGTGTGATCGAGATTAACAACTCTGAGAGTTACTTCTTTCATTGTTCCATCTTCATTGAAAGCCACTCTCGCATCGTCCACTGTTATACTCACGTTTTTCATGTATCTAAAAGACACACAAACTATTCAAGTATGGTGACCACACAGAGAGTGTAAATATTATGTAGTGAATAGCAATTGAAACATTCACTGTAAATGAACGAACTTTAAAATGACTGCAGTGACACACATCATCATTGAAGTTTGACGTTGCTTTGATTTGTCAGAAGAATGCATAATTTGCAGCCTGAGAATTATATTGCGTTCAACAAACAATGCGACAAATAAACCATTTTATTTTCAATTTCAGACATTATATTTTTTATCTTGTCACAAACAATAGTAAATGCAAACATACCTATCACGCAGATAAATAAGCATGAAGAAGTGGATTATCACAAAAGAGCCTAATCTCTGGGGGAAGGGGTAATACAATCAATTGGAGATGCTAAGAATAAAAACTCCGATTGCCAATTGTCTTATATACTACAGAATGCTTTAGAATCTGCGGTATGGCAGCCATACAATCAAACTACCTATATAAAGACGGCAATTACAAAAATATCAAAAGATACCAAATTTCCGAAATTACATTTCACAAACATAATTGTTTAGTTCAGTATTTGGATGCTTTGTAATCTTCAGTTTCTCTCGCACTGAATATTACATTATCATCATCATCATCTTTCCTTGAATCCCAGTTTAACCAGGGTCGGGGTTCAAATAGACTTTCTCAAATTCTCTCTGTCCTACACCACACCATCAGCCAATCACCTACTTGAGACTTTTCCATTCTTTTAAATCATTGTAGCAATTTCTGGAGGCTAGCGCTCACCAACCGAATGCCCTGTCTGATGTTGGATTTAATGATACATTAAATAGTATTATTTTGATCGATTAAACAGAAAAATAAATAAATCATAAAACGTGCCAACCGTGACAGAAGCAATCCCTCTCTCCACTGCCTCTGTACAGTACCCTCACAGCTTAGATGAGATGAGGAAAGGGAAAAGTTTGCCATCTCTGGCTTCATCTTCTTATTTCTCAGAAACTGATCGATGCCCATCGCCCAGGCGTTCACTGCCATCCGCACGGACGTCTCTCGTCCTATCGCTGAACTCCCGGACTCGTGTCCGGACTTCCCGTGATCCAGGTTAAAGTCTAATGCTAAATATTATATATACTGTACATGTATATACATGTATATATATATATATACAGCATATATATATAATATATGTACGTTACTTATATATATATGTTTATATAGTATACATGTACATGATATATATGTATACAGTATATATATATATATATATATATATATATACATGTACATGTATATGTATATATATATATAAATAGTTCTATAATATATATATATATATATGTATATATATATATATATATATATATAGTAAACATGCATATGATATATATGTATATATACATGTATATGTGTATACATGCATATATATATATATATATATAAATATACATGTTTATTATATGTATATATATATTGATTATATATATGGTCTTAGGCCAAGTAGCAGATCCAAAGTCCATATTTTTACTCACAGTCTGCCTTTGTACTCGATATCCACAGAGCACTCTATTGATCAAGAAGTTGATCATATCACAAAGGCAAAATTTAATGAAGATTATTGCTTGGGAATAATGACGCTTCACATGTGGTTTCTAGTTTCCTTATTCAGTCGTTACCTAGTCGCCTCTTACAATGCTTGTAGTTATTTCCTCATATTTCAAGATGTAACTCCGATATAAGATTTTATAACAAAATTTAAAGATTTTTAGTCGTTATCGCTTTAGAATAACAGATGGTTGGTTAACTGAATGAAACACCTGCTTTACTGATAAGCAGAAGGTCATGTGTTCAAATCACAACCGGACCGTTTCTGGTAGTGTTCCTTGTGATACAGAAACTGGCATTAAATTAGCGTTATAACTAATCTATGCCACAGATGAATGATATCAGTGACTGGTATGCCCTGAATTAAAACCAACCCATGTCTATTGATCTTAAGTCTCAGATCTGAACAATCGTTTCACATTCCTTCTTATTTTTAATAAGAAGGAATGTGCTACATTTGTTCTGATTAACATAATCACATTTAATCTAATCAATAGTACCACATTCAATCTAATCAATGGTACTATATTTAATTTAATAAATTTTATTACATTTGATCTGATTAATAGTACCACATTTAATCTAATTAATAGTACTACATTTGATCTGATTAATAGTACCACATTTAATCTAATTAATAGTACTACATTTGATCTGATTAATAGTACCACATTTAATCTAATTAATAGTACTACATTTGATCTGATTAATAGTACCACATTTAATCTAATGAATAGTACTACATTTGATCTGATTAATAGTACCACATTTAATCTAATTAATAGTACTACATTTGATCTGATTAATAGTACCACATTTAATCTAATTAATAGTACTACATTTGATCTGATTAATAGTACCACATTTAATCTAATTAATAGTACTACATTTGATCTGATTAATAGTACCACATTTAATCTAATAATAGTACTACATTTGATCTGATTAATAGTACCACATTTAATCTAATTAATAGTACTACATTTGATCTGATTAATAGTACCACATTTAATCTAATTAATAGTACTACATTTGATCTGATTAATAGTACCACATTTAATCTAATTAATAGTACTACATGTGATCTGATTAATAGTACCACATTTAATCTAATTATAGTACTACATTGATCTGATTAATTACCAGACTTTAATCTAATTAATAGTACTACTTTGATCTGATGAATAGTAGCCGACATTTAATCGAATTAATAGTAACTACCATTGTTATCTGATTAATAGTACCAAATTAATCTAATTAAAGTACTTTCTACATTTGATCTGATAATAGTACCACATTTAATCTAATTAATAGTACTACATTTGATCTGATTAATAGTACCACATTTAATCTAATTAATAGTACTACATTTGATCTGATTAATAGTACCACATTTAATCTAATTAATAGTACTACATTTGATATGATTAATAGTACCACATTTAATCTAATTAATAGTACTACATTTGATCTGATTAATAGTACCACATTTAATCTAATTAATAGTACTACATTTGATCTGATTAATAGTACCACATTTAATCTAATTAATAGTACTACATTTGATCTGATTAATAGTACCACATTTAATTTAATTAATAGTACTACATTTGATCTGATTAATAGTACCACATTTAATCTAATTAATAGTACTACATTTGATCTGATTAATAGTACCACATTTAATCTAATTAATAGTACTACATTTGATCTGATTAATAGTACCACATTTAATCTAATTAATAGTACTACATTTGATCTTATTAATAGTACCACATTTAATCTAATTAATAGTACTACATTTAATCTGATTAATAGTACCACATTTAATCTAATTAATAGTACTACATTTGATCTGATTAATAGTACCACATTTAATCTAATTACTAGTACTACATTTGATCTGATTAATAGTACCACATTTAATCTAATTAATAGTACTACATTTGATCTGATTAATAGTACCACATTTAATCTAATTAATAGTACTACATTTGATCTGATTAATAGTACCACATTTAATCTAATTAATAGTACTACATTTGATCTGATTAATAGTACCACATTTAATCTAATTAATAGTACTACATTTGATCTGATTAATAGTACCACATTTAATCTAATTAATAGTACTACATTTGATCTGATTAATAGTACCACATTTAATCTAATTAATAGTACTACATTTGATCTGATTAATAGTACCACATTTAATCTAATTAATAGTACTACATTTGATCTGATTAATAGTACCACATTTAATCTAATTAATAGTACTACATTTGATCTGATTAATAGTACCACATTTAATCTAATTAATAGTACTACATTTGATCTGATTAATAGTACCACATTTAATCTAATTAATAGTACTACATTTGATCTGATTAATAGTACCACATTTAATCTAATTAATAGTACTACATTTGATCTGATTAATAGTACCACATTTAATCTAATTAATAGTACTACATTTGATCTGATTAATAGTACCACATTTAATCTAATTAATAGTACTACATTTGATCTGATTAATAGTACCACATTTAATCTAATTAATAGTACTACATTTAATCTGATTAATAGTACCACATTTAATCTAATTAATAGTACTACATTTGATCTGATTAATAGTACCACATTTAATCTAATTAATAGTACTACATTTGATCTGATTAATAGTACCACATTTAATCTAATTAATAGTACTACATTTGATCTGATTAATAGTACCACATTTAATCTAATTAATAGTACTACATTTTTTATGATTAATAGTACCACATTTAATCTAATTAATAGTACTACATTTTTTATGATTAATAGTACCACATTTAATGTAATCAATAGTAACACATATGATCTGATCAATAGTACCACATTTGTTCTAATCAATAGTACCACATTTAAAATGATCCATAGTACCATATTTAATCTAATAAATAGTACTACATCTGATTAATAGTACTACATTTATTTGAAGTAACGTTTACTAATTAAAAGCTTAAGAGTTCTCGTACCTAGTAATCCCGGAAAAAAAGACTCTGGAACAAATTTAGCTCCCATAGCGTTAGTGACTCCTCCCAGAGCTGCCTTGCACAGGATCCATATGTAATCCTTTCCGGTCTGTCCCAGTGCACTGGCTTCTGCCAATATCCGCTCACTCTCCTTCCTGTGAATACAAAGTGGTTCTTTGCGTATTTAGACTACTTTATTCTTAAATTAGTACTTAATTCAATGGCATTAGCATAACAATGGAAGGATATTAAATTAAATTCAATGTTAAACTGGACGTTTTAAATTACGTAAATAATGCCATACCATAGCGTGTACAAAAATTAGTATTTATAGGAAAAGCCATCACACAAAACATTCTGCTTTGGCGGCTGCATAGGCATCGCCAAAGGCCATTAAGTGTCTTCACTTTTTCACTTTTTTGGCTGGAGCCAGTAGGGACGTCGGTAAGATACTAGGCCGCGGATCAGTATGTGCGGGGTTCAAATCCTGAGTTCGCCCGTCACTGACATCGCTTTCGAGTGAGGAAACTGACGTTAACCTTAGCTTTACCAGCTTTTCACTTTTTGAACTGTAGGACTAAACTGCTTATCGATGCCACTCATGTTCACAACGTATAGGCCTTGGCAACTAACTCTTCTAATTAATTTCATTCACTACTTTGTTTCTGTCTTGACATATTTGAATGCGGTATCTAATATAGGTCTATCTCTGTACCCTTGATCCTACAATTTTCTTATAGCATTAACATAGAAATGAATTTTTCCCTGTTTTGTGTCCGGGTTGCTTGAAGAATTGACCAACCGGTGACTGCACGTTTCGTAGAAGGCGACTAAATCACTAAGATCTATGCCAACGTCAGAAAGGGCATTCGGATGGTGAGCGCCTAGGCTCCAGAATTTGCTACAAAAATTTAAACAAATAGAAAAGTCTCAAATAGTGGATTCACTGATGATATGCTGTAGAATAGAGAGAATTTGAGACAGTCTATTCGTATCCTGACCCTAATTAAACTGGAATTCAAGGGAAGATGATGATGATTAATACAGAAATGAATGGGACATACTGCCTGGCATAGAGCAGCATTACTCTGGCCTCATACTTGTCCAGCTTTAAGAGCTGACGCTGAATGAGGTCTAGGTCATCTGGATACGATACTGTTACAACTGTCAAGAGCTCAAACCTACCTCACACAAACATTGACATCAGCATTCAATATAAATATTCAATATAGCATTCATATAACAATATGTAGATTAGTATTAATCGTACTTTAATTAATATTAACGTAATCATATTAATATTAATCTTATTTAGAATGACGCTAGTCTTAAATAGATTCATAGTAATTGTAATTAGATTAATATTACTTCTAATTAGACAATTAGTGACTTAGTTACTAATTGATTCTATTGAACATAACTAATAATTAATGCAAATGGTAGCTTTTTTTAAAATTCGGAATATGCCAGTGCCACTTGTGGGCCTTTAATTCCGTTCAAGCGCTCTAACTGCTTATTCTGTATGTCAATTGTGATATGCGTATGTTATATGAAATAAATAAATAAAATAAATAAATTACTATTAATCAGTAACATAGACTAACCAGGATGAGGAGGATTCGGTTAGTCTCCTCAGTGTGTTAATGAAGTAGTCGTGACCGGAATGAGTCCCGGTGACTATGGAGAAGTACTTCCAGCCGTAGCGCCGTAGAAGACTCAGCATGGCCCGAGCTTGGTGCTCGATGGACGGCGTCATCTGAAGTACGGTTGAATCGGCACTTGGCTGATCCAGGCAAAAATAATAACAAATATCACAATCAGTGATTTTGTCCTGCAGGAATAATATGAACAGATTGTAATAATTAGTTATAATAATGATAATAATATGAACAGATTGTAATAATTAGTTATAATAATGATAATAATATGAACAGATTGTAATAATTAGTTATAATAATGATAATAATATGAACAGATTGTAATAATTAGTTATAATAATGATAATAATATGAAGAGATTGTAATAATTAGTTATAATAATGATAATAATATGAACAGATTGTAATAATTAGTTATAATAATGATAATAATATGAACAGATTGTAATAATTAGTTATAATAATGATAATAATATGAAGAGATTGTAATAATTAGTTATAATAATGATAATAATATGAACAGATTGTAATAATTAGTTATAATAATGATAATAATATGAACAGATTGTAATAATTAGTTATAATAATGATAATAATTTCACAGCGAAGCAAGTGGATTGTGTATATAAATGAAAAAGAGAGTGCATCAAAGTCATCAATTAAATCCTGCTCAATCAGAGTCAATAGATCACGCAAGTAGAATCTGTCAAATACTTGGGGACACTTACTCTCAAAAATATTACATAAAATGAAGAGATAAACAGAAAAATAGCAATGGCTAAGAGGCTTACAATATAGTGTCGAAGATATTCAGGAGTCCTACATTTTCAATAGGTGCCAAAAGAGACTTTTCCATGCTATGCCCAACCAATAATGTTATATGGAAGTGAATGTTTGACAATCTATTCTGTATTCGAGGCAACAGAGATGTGATTCTATTGCAGTATGTTACTCATAGCATATATATATATATATATATATATATATATATATATATATATATATATACAGTATATATATATATATATATATGTATATATATATATACTGTATATATACTGTATATATATATATATATATATATATATATATATATATATATATATATATATACATATATACAGACTGCGTATTAAACAAATATCCCCTAGCACAATTACGATAGCTTAGCCAATTATTGATATTTTGCCTTGCAATTTTACGGTTCTCTTGTGGAGGAATTTTGCAACAAACTGACCAAATTTTGTACAAATATTTTTAAAGGAACCGGAGTTATCCAAGTTTTGCGAAAAAATTGATTTTTCATTTAACACGCCACGTAAAACATCAATTAGAATCAATTCCTTTTTGAAAATGTGCTGGCCCTGAAAAAGGCCTCTAGATGGTAACACCTCTGATATTGTGCTACAATGTATTACACTAACACTAATCTGCTGAAACTGATTGAAGATTGCAACAAGTTAAAGCCAAATGATTTAATTTTTCAACAGGACGGCGCGCCGGCTCATACTTCACTTCTTGCGCAATACGTTCTTGTTCAATATAGCCCATATTTCATAGAAATTGATGCTTAGCCTCCTAATTCTCCAGATTTTAATCCACTTGATTTTTTGGGCTGGGAAACATGTTGGAAAAGTATCGTGATTTCAAGCCCAAACCCAGAAATACAATGGAATTAAAGGCTATTCTTCAAGAGATCTGGAAAGACCTAACACAGCAGTCCATAGGCAGCGCAATTGTTTCAGTAAGAAAAGACTTCTGGCCGGCAATAAAGCCCAGGCTGTTCATTTCGAGCACACATTGTAGCACAAAATCAGAGTCGTCATCATCTAGCGGCCTTTTTCAGGGAAACCACAGATCCTGCACCGCGTGATCGTGGGTCGCTGGCTGGATATGAGAGCGGGTGGAATCTGGAGAGGAGTGACGAGGAAGGACGTGAAGCTGTCTGCACGGTTCGGTGTGTCTGTTTTTCTACCTATCTGTCTCTCAGTCAGTCTGTTTATCTGTCTGTCTACCTGTCTGTCTGGCAGCCGTTCTGTTTGTCTGCCTGTCTGTCTGTCTATCTGTCTGTCTGGCAGCCGATCTGTTTGTCTGCTCCCGTTACTCTCTCTATATGCTGTGCTTGGATCTAATAAGCATATTTTTCTCTATGTAAGTTTTCAGCGGTATGGCAGACTTAACGTAATAAACGAATTTATAATAGTTGACAGAAGACGTTAAACTCCGTCGACTCGGAGTTAGATCATAAGATTTAAGCTACGCAGCCGCTGATGATAAAATTGCACCTGAGTGTAACCGCCCCCCTTCAGCGCATCCCACGCCGCCGCCAATAACAAACGTCTCCGCGTAGAGCTCTACTCGACTGACACTACTGCTCGTTACGCCGGCGCCGCACAACTATTCTCAGATGTTCTTGCCTCATGCTTTAAACCTTTACTAAACTTTTTTACGCAAGGGAACACAATCTGTCTGTATGTCATTGAAAAGAATAATTAAATAGTTTAAGTAGCCATTCTTCTGCAGCTTTCATTGCCTATGTCACTACCTCTATTTCACTTGCCTCTATTTCATTGCCTCTATTTCATTGCCTCTATTTCATTGTCTCTATTTCACTGCCACTCTTTCATTATGTATGTGTATATATATATATATATATATACAGACTGGGGCAAAAAGAAAATAATCCCCTAGCGAGATCTAAATAACTTTAAGAAACTCAAAATTTCTCTGCGAAATTTGCGGAGCGTCTAGGAGAGGAATTTCTGCGTATATCCTGAAAATTTGATGAAAATCTATTGAGCAAGAAAAATATTACAGCGTTTCTACGAAAAAATTGCAAAATCAGTTTTAACAAGGCTTTCTTCGCCAAAAGTCTTAATAACTTGGACAAAACTCAAAATAGTTTTACAAAATTTTCAGAGCCTCCAGAGGAGGAATTTCTACACTTATCGTGCAAATTTGGTGAAAATATATTCAGAAGTAACAAAAATACAGCGTTTCTTCTAAAAAAATGTTAAAATCAATTTTAACAAGGCTTTTTTTAAACAAAAGTACAGGACATTTTCTTCAAAATTTAGGAATAATTTTAACATAAGAACGAATTTTAAGCATCATTTATTGGAGTAGCTAACAAGGTAGTGCAGCCTTAAACTCCACCACTTAAGTAAACGGCCCTTTTCAGGCTCGTTATTTTCTTTAAAAGGAACGACTGACATTTCGAAAAGCCTTGTTAAAATTGATTTTAGCACTTTTCTCGTAGAAATGCTGTAATTTCGTAACTAACGAAAATAGTTTCATCAAATTTGCAGGATATACGCAGAAATTCCTCCCCTAGAAGCTCCGAAAATTTCGTAGAGATATTTTGAGTTTTCTTAAAGTTATTGAGATTTCGCTAGGGGATTATTTTTTTTGCCCCAGTCTGTATATATATATATATATATATATATATATATATTATAGGCCTATATATATATATATATATATATATATATATATATATATATTATAGGCCTATATATATATATATACATATATATATATATATATATATACATATATATATATATATATATATATATATATATACAGTATATAGATCACGTTAACAATGAAGAAGTTTACAAATAATGTCAGTCAGTCGTGAGATCCTAGAGCAGGTTAGTCGAGGGCTCGAAGCTAAATTATTAAATCAATGTAAAAATCAATTTTATAAATATAAATCTTTTTCATTCTTTTTGTCACTGAACAAAAAGAATATTAGTTAAATATATGTTAATTTATGTTAGCTAAATATATGATGTCGAGCTAAATTTCATTATGTTTGTGGTAAAGCAACTGTGTAAAAATTTGAGCATTCGTCGGATTTTAAGCAGGCATTTGATACCTACGTACCCATACTGCTGTATAATATGACAAAAGGACCAGTCACGATCTTCTCCTTACTTTAATAAAATATATTAATGCTAAGTTTTTAGACGCTATCGATGTCAATGTTGAGCTAAAAATAGTAACAGTAGATTGTTGCTATGTTATTACAGCAGTATCGCTAATGAAGTCGAGATAGCTTCTGACTCCCTGTACGGCATGGGATATGTCAACTTCCATTGCTCCTCAGGTCATCGTACTGTCTTCTAAAATTATCATCGGTACAATTTTATTAAATTATCTGGCAATTACATAAAATCTAAGCGCCATCTCTCTAGTTTTCTGCCAAGTCTCAGGTCCAAGGTACATATTCATACCAAGATTCTGCTTTCACGCTTCGTATGGAGTACTCCATACATCAATGAGTTATTCCCTTCACAAAAGGCCTTACCCATACCTTACGTAGCTTATAGCATGGGAAAATATAGCTTCTGAGGTGGTTTCCCGTTTCCTTCCTCGTGAGGGAAAATATGCTCTCAAATAGCAATTTCATTTTTCTTATCTCAATAATTTAATGGAAAGTTTTTCAAGCATGAGGCTGTTGAAATTGCTTATATATTTAAATCCATCGGCATCATTTACAGAATCTCTAATTTAAAGTCAACTTACAGTTAGCGCACTTTAACAATTCATAATATGATAGCAAACATAAAATGTCTAATTTCCCCAGTCTGAAGTGATGCCATGTATTGACATTAATGGTAACTGTTAGTAGTGTCTTCAAGAATCTCTAGATTGACTCTGGCTTGCATTGGACGGTGGTCGACCCTTGGACGGTGAAACATTTTTCGCGATTCATGGCCCTGATCCGCAATTTAACAAACTAAGAACTGAGTATAAAAATATATGAAAAAATAGAGCAACCAAAGAAAACTTAATGAAATATTGTTTATACTAAATGGATAATCAAACATCCTGGAACTTATTGACTAGGCCTGTATCAATAAGCAACAACAAAGCTAATTGATATTTTAAAGTTATAAAATATTTTGTTTTTGTATAAATAAATGTACTCAAAAATGAATACTATTAAAAAGGTCCAAGTGGAATTGGAGCTAATAGCCCTTCGGAATTTAAATTAGAGTACTACTAAAGGGTACTAAGTAGGCCTAGATCTTAATTTCTATTCACTTTTTTAAATTGAAAACTAATTTTATAGATTTCTTCATTGCCAATGTAACGCAACTTGCTCTGAACTCACAAGCCCAATTTAGTTTCTTGAGGACTATGTGCTCCATTACTATATATTCTGCCAAAACTCTTCTTTTTCACAACTTCCGTTAGTTGATCGTATTTGTTTTATCAATGTTTGAGATTTCTCACAGACGTGCCCTAGCGTGTTTTCAGAATAATTGCGCTCAAATTTCTTCCGACACGCACAGCTACAAGTTTCAGATGATAAATTTTAGCCCTTTGGTAAACAGAAATTCTTTTGAAAAATCCTTTAGACTCAAACCAATCAACTTTTCCGAAAAGTAATTCAAAATAGCGTATCTTATCGGAATCAATGTAAAATTGAAAATATTTCTTAGGAGCGGATTGACATTTTATGGTAACAGCAACAACAATTAGAGTGATAGTATCGTCCATGAAAAATCAAGCACCATGAAACTAATGCCCAATCGAACTTAGATCTATATAAAGATCTAAATGCTATGCAAATATATTATCTAGAAAACCAATCAGAAGAATTTTAATCAAAGGAAATAAATATTACTGAAAATTCTTGTAACAATATAACAATATGCTACATGTATCAAAACAGGCTTAGATATTAAGCTTCGTTATTATTTTATAACTTATTCTCTCTAGTTTTCCATTTAGTAGTTGGTCCAAAGTACATATTCATACAGATTCTGCTTTTCACGCTCCACAAAGAGCACCCTAATGATCAACACGTTAATACATCAACAAAGGGCTATGCCTTGCACATACTTTAATGCAAGCTTAAAGTCAGTTTCCTGCTCGAATAGCATGTAGTGAGGGCACTGCATTTGAATAGAGCACCTACTGATCCGCTGATGAACAACATGCTAAAACAAACCACCGACTCAGCTCATCTACAACTAGGAAAATTAATAATTCAACATCTATACTTGCAGAGGTATTGATGGCTATGTTATCAGATTCAAAAGAGATCACTTGTGATCACTTTGAGTAGTAGTGTATGTTCTTAATCTACTGAATAGTCCAGCTCTCCTGCCCCACTTCCATAAGATAGTCTCATTCGACATTATCCTTTTCTTCGCCTGTATCAGTCGCCGTCACCAAATTCATTTAATTTTTGCACCTATAGACGACCCATCGGCAGGTAGTGGTTCATGAAAATATTTACTCTACATGTGTATACATGACGTTTAAATTAATTATCATATTTCTTTATTAATATTACATATTGTAGATCTTATTTCTGCGCATTTGGGGCAACGATAAAATCGCTCAAAGACAAGACTTAGCCCAAAATATATTTGACTAATAATATTCATAACATTACTTGAAGTAATAACCAAAACTTAATAAATTATCTAAATTACACGTAAGTTCTTTGCTACTATTTTCATTACGAATGATGCGATAGTGAGGACAGTAGATAACGACGTTAAACAAGTCCTACCTGCACTAAACCGGAGTTATCCTCAGACCACGTGATGACGGGAAGCCCGATGAAATTGGCCATGTGGATAAGATACTCGGCGGATACTGTTTTGTATTTATTATCATACGACTCTGCTTCGCTCCACAGAAATAAAGTCATGGCTTCCTGGCGTAGAACCTGATGAAACATGTAATTATGTTATCTTGGTTTGTTGTAGAGTTCTACTTTAAATCAGACCTACACAATGACCCAGGAGAAAAGTAAAATGATATTCGCATGAATAATATACAAGTCGCTGTTGACGATAGCTGTTACAAATTGGAAACTTTTAATAATATAGCAAAAGTAACATTAACTACTAAAACAAAATTAAAATCAGAGTTGTGATTTAAAGAAATTAAGTCAATAAATCTCATATAATTAGGCGCAATGGAAATAACTTGATTTTTAAAGTACGTGTAGATGAGTACAAAACCTAAGAGCACCAGTAATATCTTATATCACTTGGTGCTGTTGCCAACTTCTTTACTACCTGGACGATTTGTTAATGATTAAATTTATTTACTTATTTATTCTATCCTTAGAATTCCAAAATTAATTTTAAACACCCAATTGTCCAAATAATATTGGAATAATTAGTTAGAAAGAAAGATTACAGTAATAAATCCGAGTTGTAACATACATATCAGAGTTCATGTAAATAGAATGACTCATATCAGGGCTATTGTAAAAGACCTACGGTAATTAGAGACGGCATACAGTGCCGTATCTTGCTGACCACCGTAAGATAAGGATTTAGAATTAAATTTTAGTGAAATGCGATAATAATTAATTTAAGTACAATATTTGAAAAAAATTCAAGGTTCAAGGTAGTATAAGGAAATTTTGAACATCAAATAGAAGTATCAAATAATCATAAGAATTATAGAGTGTAACAATATGAAAAGAATAAAGACGTACCCAAGCAACAGACATTCGGAGCCGATAAGGCAAACAATTTGTTAATGAATTAATATGCCGATCGATGGAATGCTCTTTCTGGAAACTAAGTGAAACAATGTACCTAAGGATATGCGTTTTACAAAACACTAAGTAGAGACCAATACAAATATTTAATAAGTAAATATTGTATAAAAAAGAAATTTGAAATTTAAACTATAAATGAAATAGTCTCGTACGTACCTTATCACAGAGAATCTGGAATGCTTCTAGTGGACTGTACTTGTCAAAGACGTCCTGATGGACGTAGGTAAGACGATAACTTCCGTGGAATGACATGGAAGTATTCCTGTTGATAGAGTCAAGCGCTTTCTTGAAGAATGATCCTATCTGTCGTCGAAGAAAAACATTGGTTTTCGAGACATACGCCAATGTTAGAGTGGGTTGATGATTGTCGAATCTGTTATTTCTTTTTAAAAACTCTTCACCAATACCAAGGGAATAGTTCGCAAGTTGCAAATAAATCATTATTATAGGTATTATGTTCTTGAAACAATTGCTAAAATTCATTATATTGATTTATAGGAAATAAATCCTTAACGAGCTGTCCAGAATATTCTAGAATACTCTACCGTACAACTGAAGTGAGGAAATCCTTCAGTAGTTTATGTCGCAGCACCTGAAATGACCATAAAAAACGTTTACATACTTTATCCTATTAGTTTTGGCTGCCTTTGAGTTCTACATAAAAAACACCAATAGAAGCTTTGAATAATAGTTAAGCTTTCCTTTAAGTACAGATATTACGAATACACAATCATACGTGTTTCAATTCCTATCAAGAAAAGGAGTCTTTCATTTGAAATATACATTTCTTGCTACGATGTTACATAGTAACGCTATGCCGGCTTTATAGTTGCTTCATATGCTATCCAGTACTCTAATCACTTTATTTAATTATTTCATTTCAGTAAAACTCCTGCTACATTTCTGTGTGCGTGATATAATACTTACTTAAAAGCTTCATATGATATGCAATTCATAAAAGGACTTCTTGAAAATAGAACCCGAAGAAAAAGAAAAAATAGTTGCTGAGAGATGTCCTACATGCATAATGTAATCAACTTCAAAGATTTCGCATACTTGCATAGGACGCCCTATTCCCAGAAGCATTTATTTTCTAGGAATGAACGAATCTTCAAAAAATCTTTTTAAATTCAGTTATAAAACAGAAAATTAACAGTAGCCTAATTGTCCCGTCTCCCTCTCTCTCTCTCTCTCTCTCTCTCTCTCGCTCTCTCGAGTGTTCTGCAAATGATTCCAAGGTTCATATTCACACTACTCAAACTCTATTTTCAAGCTCCATTCACAAAAAGGTTATGCCTGCACCTTATAGTCTATAGTTTACAAATATTATAACAGGAATTATTATACACAAATTCCTCTTTGCATCATTAATTTGGCTACGTATCTGTCACAATTATGTCTTAATAGCGTAGAGGTAACGTCATGAAGTTGTAATTGTCAGATTCTAAGGTGAATTGAACTCTTGTGGGTTCGAATCCCATTCGCGCAGATCTGAGGGTAAAATCTCGGACATTCACTGGACTGGTTATACGGAAAATGGTCTAAATTGCCTAACGGGTTAAACATATGGTATTAAAAGTGACATATATCAACATAGTTGATCATTTCACTATAATGCTTGTTTACTTTTTATCAGCATCTTTAAATTTCTCTTTAAATCGGAACTGGAGTACACTTTTACTGCTATGTTCCAGGCAGGCTTGTATGTCAGCTTCAATGCCCATGAGCGACTAAACCAGGCCGAAATTTGTCGAGGCACGTATGAATTAAAGCACGCGTTAAGAGCAACCATTAGTAAAAGCATGAAGACAAATCATATTACATGGGTATTAAGAGTAGACTAAAGCTAATACAGAAGAGGACATCAGAAAATCATCTTAAGTTAATTTGAAGAATTGACCATATCATCACAATATATATATATATATATATATATATATATATATATATATATATTGCCGATAAATAAGCATAGGGCGCAATAATGATAATCTTAAGGACCCTAAATTCTATTCTTTCGATTTTTAAACTATCGGCTAGGCAAAATTCTGAGACATGTCGAATTCGCCAAAAATCTCGTATCGCCGAACTAGAAAACAATTCGGTGGCGTGACTATATTTTTTTATTAAAACGATTTTCTTGCCTTTTCGCTTCATTCTGCTCAGTCAAGCGTACACTGCACAATTATCGTCTTCAGCTATTGCGGAATTCGTGTAATGGAATTTAAATTACAAACCGTACTTTTATTTTTTACATACATGTAGTTCTAATGAAGAAACAAAATCATAACAAAATATTTATAATTCAATACAAAAAGAGAAGAAATTCTACGCCATGTAGATATGTCAAAATGGACTTACATGAAATGAAGGAAATGTCAAAAGATAGGGATTTGGATGCTGAATTTTCTAACCGCAATTATGATTCAGTAGTATCTTTCCATCCGTTAATTATAACATTCAGTCTTCATTTCCCTATCTTTGAACCACATCTTATTTATCGAAAAAGGAACCTAATTTAATCACAATATTTATTCGCAATAAGCTAATAGCGTCCAAGACACAGTGCGAATTTTCTTGATAACTTCATGTAGATCGAGAAGACTAAGTGTTAAAAGAAAACCTACACGGTGATCCACCTACAGCTATTGCCCACTGGCCACCAACGGTTTTACTCTACTTGCTAGTGTATTAGACATTTTTGTATTTCAGACTTAAGTAGACTCTGCTATAGCTGCAAAATATGGTATTACCGCACAGAGCTCTAGCTCTTTTATGGTAGCCTCTTTCATATTGTTGTTTGTTATCTAAATACATCCACGTTCCTATTGTTTGTATTATCTATGCTGAGATCAACAAATAATGGATATGAATGTTAAAAAATAGCATACTTACGAAAGTCGTTTCTAATAAACTCTCTTTCTCTTATATTCCATGGGGTGAACAACGTGGGTGCTTATAACAAACAATTTAACTCGGATATAGCACAATTTTCGCATCTGTTTCTGCAACGTAAGATTATATCAGAGCAAATCCTGCTAGGATACGAAACTGTTGACCTCCTGATGATGGATCAAACAGTCCATGAGCTCGACCAGCCATTAGTTCACCTCGCATCTGAGGAATAAAACAAGCAAATCTCAAACAACTTGCATATCCACTAAATCACACAGCGTTGGCTAAGACTAACAATCACCCCGAAACACTCTAACTGATTAAAAAATTGATTAAAATATACTGCAACTGAAAGTTAAAATAAATCACTTTTCGCAGTCGTATTAAAGTAAGCTGTAGTACTAATGGCCCAGTAAGAAATTTAATCCGCAGACACTGCTAAATTCAAATAAAGTGAGAAAGAGAGAGGAGTGAGAGAAAAGGATAGAGGAAGAAAGAAAAAGAGAAAAAGAGAGCGTAAGCGTGGTTGAGTTAAATAGGTTCGGTGTAAGGCATGAAATGAATGAGGAATACTCAAGAAAGTGCCGCCATCACTGTTAAAAATCTATTTTGAAATTGCTAAACTATAGAATTCACTAGCCTGATTAATTGGCTAAATCTGATAATTTTGAGAAATTTCTTGTACTTCATTTAGAGAAATCGATTTTGAAGTCAATTTTATTGGGTTGTCTTACTCCCTATAACGAAAATTGTTTTCACCAAAATATACGACACTGAAAGCAAATTTTTTAGTAAAACAGTTAAATATATCATTAAGATAATTAAAGTGACTCATAGTTAGCATGTAAAAGAGAGCAAGAGAGAGAGAGAGAGAGAAAATAGGACTCTAGAGAATAGACATCTAAAACCACTAATAAAGTATGCGTACTATAAAGTGCATCCAAAATAGCACATACTAGAACTCGTGCAATAAATTAAGGTTGAAGTTGTCATCATAGTATTATATCGACCTATGTATTTTTCCAGATACAAGACTAAATTTAAAATAGGTAAATTTCGATTTCACAAGTATGCAGTCACAAACTCTCCGGCGAGAATTGAAACTTGGTGGCTCCTGCTTAAAATGCTTTGTGAATTCCTTTGTGAATGCAGTGTCGGTGAATAGTTGTGAATGCGGTGTCGGTGAATAGTTTAAAAAATAAGCTGGATGTTACAATCATGTATGATTGGGGATTAAAATAAACCCTGGCTCTTTTCCCTTGTTCCTGCTACCTAAGTTTGACTAATGATTGAATAACGAAATATGGTAGCAGTTCTGGTAAATTCTGGTAAAATGCAAGAGTGCTCTCAACTAGTCTACCAGACGGTAGTAAATAAACGACATTTCACCAATGAGATTCTCATAAATCAGCTGTGAGTGTGACAAATTACGTAGGAACCGATGGAATTTCCCACACGTCTTTCCCTGGACCTGTGGATTGAAGCACAACATCCTGCGGACAGGTGCGTGACTTGAATTAATAAATTCGTCTCGTATGTGTTTTCCTCTAATCTTATTAAACGATCGGATGCCTTGGAAAAGTCCGCTATCGTAATCTGTCAGAACTGCACGTTGATGATGTACGTGAAGTTTAGATCATAGAGAAATTATCTCCTTTGTCGAAATTGTCAGAAATATCTAGTATTTTACTTTGAAAAAAAAAGAACTTCCCTAAGTTTTTTCTAATTTAAAGTTATTCTGCATTAATTCATCAATTAGCACTTCAAAATCTCCATGCAACTGATTCATACAATGCGCTAAATAAACTAAATTAATGTATGATGCCGAATTAAATAAAATACATGTATTATGTCATTCAGAAACTTCGACTTTAATCAAGTTTATGATATACTGTATAGACGATATATATATATATATATATATATATATATATCTAGATATATATATATATATATATATATATATATATATATATATAATATATATATATAATAATCTGATACATGAATCTGTTATTGCATTATACATGTACATGTATTGTATATAATATAATATATATATTATATATATACATATATATATATATATATATATATATATATATATATAATGGAATAAAGCACACTAATAATAATTATTTAACGATAATATATAGCCTACTTACTCATAAGGAGTTAAATTCACTGACAACTAAGCGCTCTTAAATGTCGAATAAGTTAGAAATTCAGCGAAACATCTAACTACTTATTCATCTACGGCGTATTCAAGTATTAGGTCAAGTATGTAGTAAGCCTAAATGTTTTAATACCATAAGGAAATGGTTAGCCTTTAGTCTATAGACATTTCATACTCGGAGACAAAAAACGTATGATCTATATTTATATGCTATAAGGAAGCACGACCGCCTACGAAATCTCGATACGTCAGTCCCTTGTGAGATGAGAAGTCATTTGCATAAATTCTCAATTAGTAACTAGAATCTTAAGAGATACGAATAATCTTCACAAGCATCTGATAAAGCCGATGACTAGGAAATAGTCATTAAATCAGTTTTACCCGATTGTGCACACATTTAGCAGAACCAAGTTATTTCATGACAGCGTAATGGAGTTTAGAAATATGAACAACTTGAGATATCATAAATCACAAGCAACTTTTAACTAGACCAACTACAACTTTAATCTTAATGCTCAGTGTCCAGTTCGCACAGTTTTGAACTTCGTAATTTGGTTGATAGTTAAACTCACTTCAGGAGTTAAACAGGACTTTCTAGAGCTACTGTTAATTTATGATCGTAGCTGTAAAACTGGTTTATTGTTCTGTTAATTTAACAAATACTTATAAAGTAATCTATTGCATTTTGCATTTCTCTGTAAAGAGTTAAAAGAGTTAAAGAGTTTTCTCCTCTTCGAGCAAGTTTATTCGAAGCAAGAAACTATAACTAACACTCTTTGTCATAACTATATAATATAATCATACAACATTTGAGATATGATTCCAAGTATAGGCTACTTCGAAGCGTGCATAGCACAACGAGACTTGTGGTAGAAAGAAATAGAAATAAATATGTTTCAAAATTGTTATATAAATTATTATGGTATAAATTATTTTGTTGAGTTAACCTCCTGTAGTTTTCAACAGTCTAGAATATAAATATGGTAAAGATATATAATCAATCAATCAATAAGAATTTAGCGTCCGGTTTCTTGCCATAAGGCAAGGTCAGGGACGTCTCGTGCAGACTCTACACAAACAGGCGTCAAAGAACCACACGATGACGACTGAGTACACAGAGACCACAAGAGAAAGCGAGATCAAAGCAGTGCAAGTCCAATATCCAAATCAAGCGAATCAAAATTTAGATCTATGGCGGAAAGAGATGAGTTTTTAGCTTGCAAAGAAAGTATCAATACAATTACAAGATCGAAGATCTTGTGGCAGAGAGTTCCATATTGTCAGAGCAGAAAACACGAAGGAGCGTCTGCCCATGGCAGATTTAATGTTTGGTACAGTGACAATAGTTTTACTGGAGGAGCTTAGACTACGAGAGGGTTGATAGATTGATAAAAGGTCAGACAGATATGATGGTTTAGCATAATTTATACCTTTGAAGTCAAGGAAACTATCTGGAATTTTATTCGTTTTGAGACTGGAAGACAGCGTAGTTTCTTAAGAAGAAAAGAAGTGTGGGATTTGTATATTTTTATATTACAGAAGACTCGAGAAAGGGCATTTTGTACGTGCCGGAGACAAATTAGAGAGGTTTTCGGGAGAATGTTCAGCAGGGAGTTACAATAATCAAGTTTAAAATGGACAAACTCGTTAGCTAATACAGCGGTAGAATTGATACCAGGGACCTACGAATTTGACGTAATTTTACATTGCAGACTGATGAAACATGTGTTAGTTTACATTTGAATTAAAAATTTAATCAATGTTACATGCAGAATCTGTGGGTATTAAGGGGATATTTAAGAATGTTAAAGTTGAGCTAGTTACTTTATTACGCTGCTGTGGGTGCCAATGAGAAGATATTCAGTTTAGGAATTATAAAAAATATTCTTATGAGTTGTTTTACGTTATAGGTATACAACCATTAACGTATTGCAATATCAATAGTTTATTTGTTTCTACCATAAGCCCATATCTTTTGTAGCTTCATGCCCCAACATTTCATGAGTCTTTATTACTTTTTTCAATGTAAGGAAGGGGGTTTAAAGTTCCAAATGTATTCTTTTATGAGTAAAGGACCATTTCAATTGTCAGTTTTATAAGTCTATTTAGTCACTTTTGTGTTGTAAAAGTATTATAATATTCGGTTAATTTTCGCATCCGTAATTCTTTCTTATCAATATTGCTTTGTGATACTTATAACTATTACATATTGCTCTGTGATAGTTAATACTGCTACTTTTCCCGTATTGTGCCCGAGACTCTGAAGAATAGAACAACCGTAAACCACACTTCTCGCAAGAGTAGACTGAGCAAAACTGAGGAAGGAAACGGGAATCCCTTTGTGAATAGATTAACTCGCTGATCGATAGAGTGCTTTTCATGGAGCATTAAAAGCAGCTAATGAATAGGAAGCTTAAACCTGTTTGTACTACTTGGCAAAACACTAGAGAGAACACTACTACATGTTGCTTTATGTTAGTTAATACTACTACATATTGCAATATGGTAGTTAATGCCAACATAACAAAACGTAACAACTATTAGAGTGCTACTGTCATCAATGACAACATAGAGTATTATTGAGACAAATCCAAGCCGTCGAGCAGAAGGAAGGGAAAAAACTGTGCAAATTTCAAAATCCAGAATACAAGTCCAGAGATATACTACAACATATTACGCGCATGCTAGTGTTGAGGCATTAGACAGCGTAATTGATTCTGCCATTTCTTTTAAAATTCAATTTTCGATTCAGGGAAAGAAATTTTTCTTTTTCAGTTTTCAAGTATAATCTCACTAAACTTAAAATTCTATTATATTTAAGCATGCAGAAGTCGACATCTTATTTCAAGTGTACATTGCGCCTTGGCATCATAATTCAATTAACTCATAGTTTTTATAGGTCATGTGATACACAAAAATTTCTATCGTGATATGCCAAAACCTTGCAAGTTTTACTGGAGTATATTCTAAATAAGGGAGAAAAAGGTCTTTTAGATCGTTATTATCTATAATGAATTAATAGAACTACTGAAGCATTAGTCAAACAGAATACCACATTATACATCACTTGTTAGATATTAATTACATTTAAAATGGAAATTTCGAAAATATATTAAAATTATTTTAAAATATATAAAAAATTAAAATGTTCTGCTTTAATAAAAACTCTGAGAGTCGAATCACACAACAACTGAACTTAGTTAGACATTATAAAAACCTTAAGATAGCTTACGAATTACAAGTTAATCAAACATATTCAAATCGGTTTAATCGGGAATTGTAGATGTCCTAAAATATAACAAAACAAGGACTGAAGACGATATATTATCTTCGGCTGCTAAAATATAAAGCGACATTTAAAAAAACTCATACCAAGTGGACAATTTAAAAATAAAACATAAATGTATATTCTCATACCTGATATCTATTTTTAACATGCTGACCCTTTGAAATTAAATATCCGTCAGCTTTCATTAGTCATTTAACTTCCATTACGAAGATTTGCTTCATCACACCGAGTGTTCATCTCGGAGTTGCTGAAGCGGGGGAGGGTGTCAGGCGCGGATTGAAGACTGCTTTATGTGCCTGATATTGTTATGGATGCAGTGTTTACATTTAAAGTTACAGGGCATTTTTTCAAATGTCTCGTGGTAGCTTTGTTTTGGTTTACTCCCACTTCCGTCCCGGTCTCTGAAATGTTGACATGTAGCTTAAGGAATATTTTAAGTTTTAAAACTTTAATTTCATTATTTTAATATTTATTAAACTTTAACTTTACTTATAAACAGTAACAGAATTGTGTTAGTAATGACCAGGTTCGGAAGACTCTGCGCGTTCATTGTCCGTAATATGTAAGTACATTAGATATGCGTGCTTAATGGTGTATCAGGGAAACTCCATGCAGTAGTAATTTCTCCCTCATAGTCTTTGTTAATTTGGTTGACAATTATTTGCCCGGTGTTGAAGCCTGTTGAGTAACGGAGAGGCTCCAGTGTTATTTCGAAAACCCTATTGAGAGAGGGGGAAGCTAGCATCGTTAGTTCGAGGAGACTTCTTTTGTACATTAATTTGACGGTCAGTACTAGGAATTTAAAAAGAGAGTTACTGTGACCTTAGTGAAATTTACCAGGTGTGGCTAATATATTTTCTAGGAAGTTCTTGTTTACAACGTATAAAAAACGGCTAAACCGTTTTAACAATTAGAGACTAAGCCTGGGTAAGATTAAACAGAGCCAGGTGTGATTATTTAATTGAATCCTTGGGATTTAGAAACAGGCGGCAAATCCATTTGTAAAGTTTATGGATGACGATCCATTTGTTTGAGGGGCAATTTAGAGACCAGTTTCCTAGGGGAATTCTACTGTAGTGAGGTTTTCAATATACTGATACATTGGTGCATAGCATATCATATGTATTAATTACAGATAATGTACAACCAGTGAGGAAGTACAGTTTAACGTCCCTTTCGTATTTTCTTTGACTATATTTCGTCCTGTGTTGTTTAAAAGGCGATATAGTAATTTAACGAACATCTCATTTATGTTTATTTATTTATTTAAAATATTATTAATTTTAATATTTTTGGAAAATATATCTACGGTAAATCAAATAGCAGGAGACTAGATAACAATAATAACAATAATGGTTTAATGTCCATTTCCTCATCCAAGGATGATGTCAAGTAGGTCCCCACAGCGCACATCAGTACAGATCAAATCAGCCAAATCAATCTGCAAAAGAAATGTGCTGAGGAGAAGTAAGGTCCTAAACGAAAGCCGGTCCGGTGATCAAAATTAGGGTAGATATATCCATAATATTGCGAGTATTCAGGTGCCTTTGAAATCGCACAGTGAAAGTGGACTTGTTTTATCATAAGACCTAATCAATATGGGAAAAACCACAATTAATAACTATCTTTTTTGAAAAAAATCTTTTATTCTAATACGAGTAGCATTGCCTAATATGAGTAGAAGTATGGTTTAAATATAAGTACAAGTATGTTATTAATATGAGTATAAGTATGTAGTATATTCTAGTATGAGAAGGCTAGAAATAGTACTATGCGGTTAAATAAATAATGATTAATATATTCAGTACCGAAATAATTTTCCATTCTAACTTCACTAGAGACGACGCTGGCCAACACGTCCTGCAGATTGGTTATTATTAGTTATTGGTTGTTATTGGTTATTCAATAACAAGTAACGACCAACTCATTTCCGCGGACTGTCTCATTCAAAAACTCAGTTCAAAGAGTTTCCAAATGGAACAGGTTGGCGTAATTGCCTTGGCATCAGATTGCATGTGCACGTGTTGCAGGAGTCAGATTCTTTCGACAGGGGGTCATAAGGTCATCGCCGTCTGTGTTACATAGAGTCCGCAAGGATTTGGACTAGCGATGGGGATTGTGCAGCTAAATCGGAAGTGAAATTTATCACGCTTGATAAAGTCATGTGGGGTCAAACTGGAGAATATCGCCGATAGAATAACAAGCTTAGAAACGGTTCGTTTAACTCTCGCAGAATATGCCTATCTAGACACCAGTTGAATATGGAATAATATATAATACGTAATATAATAGATTACGTTTATATGACGTATTAAAGATAAGTCTGCTTGCGAATAATAAGACACAGAATAGCATATTATCGCTACGGAATACCATAAACATATATCATATACATGTAGATATATATATATATATATATAAATTAAATAAATATAATAATATAAATATAATTTATAATATAATAATAATATAAAGTTTAAAAACATAATATAATATTTAATGTATAATAGAAATAATAATATAATAGCATATATGTATTTACATATAGGCCTACATATAATATATATATATACATTATACAGTATATATTATGTATATATAACATATAATATTATATTGCATATCCTTGATATACAATATATATATATATATATATATATATATATATTCTTGATGTGTTCTCCGCCTGCCATAGAAATATAGAATAGCGTAAATTGTATACATGTAGTTCTTAATAGGAGGCAAATTTAGTTAAATTAACTAATTAAGAACTAAAGTAATTTAACTGAATTAAGAGTCAAAGAAAAATATTCTTAGAAGTTATATTTTAATTTATAATAAATAATGGTAGGACGCCCCCATGTTAATGATACAACTGTTTATATAATTATTGCAAGTCCCACACTAGATCTGTCATTAGCAGACAATTCTTCATGTTTCTGCTCCAGCAATAGATGGAACTCTCTGCCACAAGATCTCCGAGCTTGTTATTTGTATTTTCCAGGGCAAGCTATAAACCCATCTCTTTATCCATAGGTCAAAATTTTAACCCTATTGTCTTGGATTTTGAATTTGCACTGTTTTAATCTCGCTTTCTCTTGTCATCTTTGTGCACTCAGTCTTCATCGTCAGTCGTCATGGGGTTTTGGCGTCTGTTTTGTTTGTACATAGTCTACAAGAGACGTTTATGACATTGCCATATGGCGAGGAACCAGACGTTAAATTCTTATTGAGCGATTGATTGACTTTCTCCAAGCATTGGCTGTGGTATGTGTGGTGTGTGAATGTATAGACTCTTGTGAAGTACCAACTTGTTGATAATTAAAGAGCTCCTAAAGGAGCTTTTAAAAAGTGGACTGTGATTAGGAATATGAACCTTAGGCCGGCTGCTCGACAGATGGATGATAAGATGTAGGACAGTGTAGATTTGAGACAGTCTATACGTATCCCGACTCTAGTTAAACTGGGATTCAATGGAAGAAGAAGATGATGATGATGACATATTAATTTGAAACTTATAGTTAATTTCTGATTTATGTCCGTTACTCACCGAATAACGGGATAAGTAGAATTCGTAAGCAATGATTTGCATTATTATACAATGTGTAATACCAGACTAGACCGAAGACCTGTGGCAGATACTTTAATACTTTAATTCAGGCATAACGGAAAATATTCAGGAATAGAAAGTACAGCCGCAAAAGCATTTAGATTAGAAAATAATCAATTCAAGAACAGGTTTAGGGCTATCAATCAAGTATACAGCGACAAAATCTGCGATTATACACAGAAACACATTGCTAACAGATTTCTACTTCAGTTATGAAAAAAGAAATTTTATTCGATGGTTAATAAGTACCGGAACTAGATAATGCATTTTCTCAGAGAAGCTTACCACTGAATCGCCGTTAAACTATGAAGAAGTTGATGCTTTTATAAATGTCAGTAGTATATTTAATCCGATTGCTCAGTCGCCAACAATTCGACTGAGAGCGATTCAATCCCAATCTATACATGGTATTGTTATATGCACTTATGAATCAGAAATGTCAGATTAGAAATGTCAGCTTACTCTTCCAGATAATTTAGATTCCATTTAGAATCTCCAGACGAAGCCTCGGGAGAGTCTGATAGGAAGCAGCTGTTAGCCGTGGGGCAATTATAGACAGGGCAATGAATCTGTTAGTTCTCGTAAAAAATAAGAATATTTGGAAAAACTAAAATTTAAAAGTGTTGAATTACGATCTGTTGTTCGAGAAATGGATTTATAATTCGAGTTAACTTTTTAATTAAAGCAATAAACAGATATTAAAATCTGACGTTCGTTTGTCAAAAATATAAAAAACCAGTTAGGCCCAGAAGTAATTCAGTGGGAATATTGCGATATAAATTATCCACTAAAATCATTTTGTAAAACCCTTGAAGGTATACGGTAACTATCCTTTTACATGTATATTGTAAGCCTGAGTAGTACCAGTTTAGAACACTGAGATTTTTTCAAGAGGTGAGTCAAAGGTGCAATTAGTTTCAAGCCACTATTGCCATTAAAATTAAGAAATATTTGAGAGGTGTTGAATTTCTAAAATCATTGCATCCGCCTAACTTTTAAATGCATTCAAGAGAAAGATAAACATAAAAATTCGAATTATTGGCATATTTTAATGAATAATTACAGTAGGTTTACTTTTATTTAATCAACTATAAAAATGCATTTGTAAAAGCATGCCGCATATAATTTAACATTATTTGACAGAAGCCTTTAAAATAATTGCTTTTTAATTTGTTTAGAAACTTTCATATAACGTAATCTTCTTAAAATAATTCAGCCTAGTCTAGCATGGCTAAAACTCGACCACTGTAAAGAAAACAACATGTCCTTGGTAATCATCAATAGCTTTCGCGTTATTCAGCAGGGTGTTTCCGCAGCTTTGCAATCTAGCAAAGCAGCAATAATACTGCACATGAATTCAACTAATTGTTCACTAATAAAGACTTTCATGTGGGTTTTTTCGCTTCTTTAATAAATAATACTAATTATAAAAACACATATTGCACGTCCGCTTCCTCATCCAAGAATTTTGTCTGGAACGTCCCCACAGCACACATAACAACAGATCCGTTCACCAAGACCAATCTGCAAACGAATTGCACTGAGGAGAAGTAAGGCACTAAAATGAAAGCCGGTCCGGTGATCAAAAATGATCAGGATAGAAAGAGTATACCTATGGTTGGGAAAAATGTCTTAAGCTTGCCAGAGAAAGTTGAAAGAGAAAACAAGATTATTAAGTAAAAAGTTCCAGATTGTTGGTGCTGCATAAGAGAATGAATGTCTACCCAATGATGTGAGATTATTTGGAGTAGAGAGAAGGTTGGCGTCGGTGGAACGAAGTACACATGAGGGACGACAGGGAAGGAGAATTTTAGACAAGTAAAAGGCTTGCCAAATCGAAGTTCTGAAAATTAACGGAGCTCGTATATATGTAATTCGCTGATTAACAGGGAGCCAATGAAGACTGCGTATTGAAGAAAGAGAGTGAGATTGAAGTCTAGAGGACTTGCTATTTTTACGTTATTTTTTACGAATGGAGGAATCTTGCGTGTATTAATACAGGTGAATTACAGTTTGCATCTTGGTAGTAGGAATATAAATAAAATGGATGATAATTAAAACTATATGCACGTATAAATGTGCACTAACTCGCAGAATAGGGCTAACAATTAAGATGTTACATGTTTTCTTATTATACTCGATACATAATTCTATCAAAATGTAGGTCTATATAGTAAATAGCTAACAATATCAACAAAGTCAAATCAAATCTAAAGTATAGAACACTCATGAGTTAACTTTTCTATTCCCCTTAAATGCCATTTTCAAAAATTATTTTATCCTTGTATATATCACCCTGTATATATGCAAATTGTATTTAAAAACAATGAGACGTAGTAAATGCAAGGCATTATAATTACAAAACTGTGCACATGTTACCAGAATTAAGGATATCGAGATTTCAGTTTCAATTAACCGAGTAAATCGTAATTTCACGCCTCAAATTCTAAGACAATTACAAACAGAAAAGGAACGTATAACACAGTTATTGGATTGAATAAGAACTGAATGCTAGATAATCCAGCTAAGTTGAAGAATAGCTAAATGCTAGATAATGTAAGATAAATTGAATAAGGTCTGAACTCTAGATACATTATAGAAATAAATCTAGGGGTAAATTATTACAAAAAACTTTTAAAGGGTGTAGATCATATAAGCGGTAAAGCTACTTCTCTAAACTAACGTTAAAGTATGTTTACATATACAGTATAATTTTATATATATATATATATATATATATATATATATACATATATACATGTATATATGCATATATAGACATCTAAGTATATATAAAGATATATATATAATTATATATATATATCTATATATATAACACATAACATCAATTAGATTGCTACTGTAATCAATGACAATATCGAGCACTATTGAGATAAATGAAAGCCGGTGAGTAAAAAGAAGGTCCAAAAAAGGTGCAAATTCCAAAATCTAGAAAAGCAGTCTAAAGACAGGCGGTATATATATATATATATATACATGTATATGTATAATTGTATACATATATTATAATAATAATAATAATAATAAAGGTTTAACGTCCATTTCCTCATCCAGGGATGATGTCAGGGACGTCCCCAACAGCACATATCACTACAGATTTCCATGTATATATATATATATATATATATATATATATACATATATATATAAATAAATATATATGTATATATATGCATTATATACAGTAAATATGACATCATCATCATCTTCCCTTAAATCCCAGTTTAACCAGGGTCGGGATACGAATATACTTTCTCCAGTCCTCCCTGTCCCACAACATATCATCAGTCAATCCCCTATTTTTCATATCCTCTTAATTACCGCATCCCAAGTCAACTGTGGTCTGCCTCTCTTTAGCTTTAACATCCAGTTTTTCCTTCCAAACTCTCTTTACTACATCCTCATCTGCCTTTCTCACAATATGCCCAAACCATCTCAATCTCGACTGAGCCAACCTATCCCCGAACCTCTCAACATTCAAATTCATCCTCAAATATTCATTTTCCATTCTGTCCTTCCTAGTTCTTCCACACATTAGACGCAACATTCTCATTTCTGCCACATGCAAACTCTGCAAAATTTTCCTTTTTTAGTGCCCAACATTCCGAACAGTACATCATTACCGGCTTTACCACAGAACTATAATATTTGCCTTTCAGTCTTAGTGGGATTATCCTATACCACAACACTCCACTAGCAGCCCTCCACTTTGCCCATCCAGCCTGAATCCTACTAGTAACCTTCTTTTCAAACTCCTCATTATCCTCTGTTACAGATCCCAAATACTTAAAATCTGTTACCTTCTTTAACTCCACACCCTGACTTATCATTCAGACCATCACAGAACTGGTTATACGGAAAATGGAATAAATTGCTTAACTGTTTGACATGCGGTAATAAAGGTGATAGATTTTAACTTACTTGATCATTTCACTACAGTTGCGTGTCATTTTTTAGTTGTTTTCATGTTGTATGTTGACACATTAATGGGAAAACTTAGAATTATAGAAATATTTAACTTGGCAATTAATTGGTGATATAAAGGTCATTAGTGATATAAAGGTCATTAGTGATATAAAGGTCATTAGTGATATAAAGGTCATTAGTGATATAAAGGTCATTAGTGATATAAAGGTCATTAGTGATATAAAGGTCATTAGTGATATATAGGTCAATCTCCGTTTATCATCTCACCCTTAAATCTACTCTCTAAATGCTCCGTTTCTTCCTTATTCACCCTCAGTCCTTTATTTTCCAGTGCCTCTCTCGCGTTTTCCAACATCTCGCTTACTTTCTCCACAGTGTCTTCTACTATCACCAGATCATCCGCATATAGCATGCACCATGTGGCATCCTTAATAACTCCTTTAAGCAACTCATCCATAACCAATATAAACAAATATGAACTTAGGGCTGATCCTTGATGTACCCCGATCTTCAATTATAGTATATACTTAAATATAATAAATAATACATACAGTAAATATGTAAAATTGTAAATACTACAGTAGACGTTTCTGTTGGATCTTGTAAATGTGGTTTTAGAAGAATTCTCGCTTGCGAGATGTTCTTCTTTAAACTGTGCTAGTTGGTTAAGTGAGCTGCTGAGTTTCGTAAATTGTACGTTTGTTTTTACTACGAATTAAACCAATCATTTGGTATTGTGAGTGGTCTATAAAATATAATTTGAATGATGGGTCTATGCATGTTGTCCAGAAGAGATTTCCCTTCACTAACGAGTTAGTCTAAATATCAGGTCCAAGCAGCATATTTATTTAAACATTTTCGCGGTCATTAAAGAGCATTTCATCGACTAATCTGTTTATTTCTTTAGAAAAGCTGCACAAAATGTACCAAAACCATATCAGACCAATATGTAGCCGCTAACTTGGCATTTTACTTTAGTTGTTATTTTCCTGCGCCTAGCTAGCTGCTATTAAGTCGTTTCTTACGGCGCTTGCTGTACACTTTGGTCTACTTTCTAAAAGTTTCTTAACTTATAAGTGTAAAAATTACTGTGATTTTAAATATAGTACATACTACAATAAAATATATACAGGTATACAATGGAAAACTGATTTCAGTATTGCCGCTTAAATTACCGACTTTAACAATAGACGATTCATCAATTTCGAAGATTCTGTATCTTTCTAGAAATCGCAAACATGTCGTTACTATTTTCAAAACAACTCTGCAACATTTCCAGGTGAAAAACTCCGAAAAGCAGGTTTCTTCGTGGCAGCAGAAACAACTGAGTCAGATAAGTAATTAGCTCTTTGCGCTATTAATTGTTTTTCAGCTTGAAAAGCTGGCATTTTAAACTCCTATGGCGCTCGATCCTTTTACCGAGATAAAGTGACACCGGTTAAGAGCGGTTGCAATATGGAACCTGGAGACTGTAAAATACACTGCACAGTGCACATCTCTTTCTTCTCTCCATCTCTCATTATCTCTCTCTCCCTCTGTTTCTCTCTCTCCTTCTTCTCTCTCTCTCCCTATCTGTCTCTATCTTTCTCTTTCTCTCTGTCTCTTTCTCTCTCTCCTTCTAAAACTGTCGTCATCTACATGATATCTTATATAATCTGATTCAAAGAAGTTACATCCAAGTGCAACTAATTCAGATGAACTACTTTACTTTTTTAAACGTTTTAACGTAATGCACAAGCCGGATGCTTCAATAAAAAACAACTCCATATTTCCGATATTAATTTCACATTCAAATAAAGATAAATCATCAAACACCGACTTACATTCGTGGATGATCAAAATTATCTCAAATTCGCATCATTCTCAAATCTAAAATGTAACATCATTCGTTATACTATCACCTGGACAAAACTACGAGGTAAAACACGCATTATAGTGAAATGATCAACTATGTTGATATCTATCACTGTTTAATGCCACACATTTAAACCGTTAATCAATTTAATCCGTTTTCCGTTTAACTAGTCCATGAATGTCCGAGATTTTACTCTCAGATCAGCGCGGCTGGGATTCGAACCCACGAGGGTTCAATTCACCTCAGGATCTGTCATTTAAAACTTCATGACGTTACCCCTACGCTATTAAGACATTAAGGTAAGGAGTACGACGGCGCACGAGAGTTACATATGAGCGGGATATCCCATCTATTATCATTCTCTAGAGAGGATACGTTGTAACTAACGCGTCACGTGAGGGAGAATAAGTCTTTGTAATAACTACAAGAGTCATCAAACTGGACGTGAGGATTTATCCACTTCCTCTCAGGATAGCGGCAAAGCGTCGAGCGGAACGTCAAGTGAGCTACTGTGGAATGTAAGACTGATGCTACCGGAGATGATGATATCATCCATTCTGCCTCTCACTAACGTTATGACTGTTGTATGATATACTAGGGTCTATTTTAATAATGATAATGATAATGTTGACGACAATGATACTGATATTTATTATTATTATATTTTATATTTTTTGTTATTGTTGTTATTATAATTATTATTACTATAATTAATTATTAGTAGGCCTAGGCCTATTAATATTATGGCTACGTAGTAATAATTTCGTCTTCCAAGGTATATTCTGATATGTCATTCATGAAATTATGATGACGATGACGATGATGACGATGATGATGATGATGATGATGATGATGATAATGATGATGATTTTTATTATTATTATTGTCACAGAACAGCGTGAAAACCCGTTTTTGGAAGAGACTGACAATTTCGCGTCAGCGCTTTAATGTTGTCTGCTTCAGCTACGCACTCGTTGATAGGGCATCCCAGAGTGGAGAGGATTTATTTTAAATGATTCTCTCTGAACTTTAATTCAATAAAATATCTTTTATTTTTTATTCTTAACTTAGTTAAGTAATTAGGTAGCGAAACTTTATAGTCTTCCACTAAAGATTGTATGAAAAAGATATAGAGCATTTAATCAGTAGTAGCATCTAAATGGCATCTCTCTGTACAGGCATACATATATACAGTTCCACACGTTTATATGTCATATGAGTTTGCTGTGGTCTAACACTTAAACTCACGCATCAGGAATTTGAGGTATTATTTTTATAGTATTCTGCTACAGTTAAAAATTCCGTCTGACTTTTATGTGCCCACCATTGAATAATATCTAGCTAATGCTCCTTCATACTGAATCTATCGACTGAATATATACTGAATATATCGCCACGGATGAGGATATGGCATAGCGGTTTGAGTGTTCGCTTTGGAAGCAACTAATCAGAGTTCAAACCACAGGTCAATCAACGCTCAACCCGCTCCACGTGAACAAAGGTTCAACGTACATAACTCAGAACGTGCTCAGCCGAAATTTTTCTTTTCACAAACATGAATATTGTCGGAAGAATAGAACCTACCAGTTGGCCAAATTTCACAGCTAATTTGGATTAAAGAATCTCAACGGTAGTAGTTTCAACGGCAACTCAAAACATAGTCAACTCAAAACATAGTCAACTCAAAACATAGTCAACTCAAAACATAGTCAAGTGAGGTCCAAACGATGGTATAACGAGAGCGACAAACACTAAGAAGAAGAATATACTGATATATGTATCATAACTATATTTTTTATGTTATTATTATGCTTGACCTCAAAATACTGAACTTCCGTGTATTGCAACTATGGATATTATAGCTATATATAGATCTACTGTATATACATATATATGACTTAAAAATTTAAACTAATTAGGCCTAGTTCAATAGTAATAAATATTCAGCAATTTTCAGTTACCTACTTGCTAAAAGTCGTACGATTAATGCAAATTATGCACATTATGCGCGATATATAAGTATGAGGCTTCTGTCTCTCTTAATGTGCTGCCAAATAGCAGGTCCATGATATAAATTCTCCAGTCGTCTCTGTCTTCCGTTCTCCTCCTCATGTCTAAATATGAGTAGAATATAAGTAGATCATGAATCCATCTAACAAAAACGGATGCTTCGCATTTCATAAATTAAACGGAAAGTTTCAAAAAGAGATAGTGAGAGCTGGTACAGCTGCAGACGAATTCAGTGGTAATCAATTATTCACTCAACTCACTTGTAGTCACGCAGTCATCTATGCCATGCAGTCATGTAGTCATGCTGTCATATATCAGTGATCTCTCATGTAAAAATTCTCACAAAAAACCTCTCGAATTTAACCATCGCACCGCTAACAACATTAACTTCGTTCTTTGATTGCGCGCATGTGTGCTCTGCTTCAATATTTAATGTCGGAACATAAAAATACATTAGGCTAGAAGTTAATAAATATTATAATTTGTGTTGTATTGTCTCATACTTCTTTAGTATAATTTCACACGATACTGGCTGTATAGAAGCATCATAGCTTCCCGTAAATAATAATAGTCTACAAAATCAACTTGAATTTGCACTAGCACTTGTCTCTTGCAGAACTTGAGACTCCTTCTTTTGAGAGAGTTGAATGCCTCAATAGTGCAGTGGTTAGAGGCGTGAAGTAACACCGAGATGTTTTAAATGATAGATTAAATGAGGTGAATCGAAATCTCGTGAGTTGGATTCTCGGCCGCGATGATCATTCAGACAATCACAGAACTGGTTATACGGAAAATGGAATAAATTGCTTAACTGTTTAACATGCGGTAATAAAGGTGATAGATTTTAACTTACTTGATCATTTCACTACAGTTGCGTGTCATTTTTAGTTGTTTTGATGTTGTATGTTGACACATTAATGGGAAAACTTAGAATTATAGAAATATTTAACTTGGCAATTAATTGGTGATATAGAGGTCATTAGTGATATAAAGGTCATTGGTGATATAAAGATCATTAGTGATATAAAGGTCATTAGTGATATAAAGGTCATTAGTGATATAAAGGTCATTAGTGATATAAAGGTCATTAGTGATATAAAGGTCATTAGTGATATAAAGGTCATTAGTGATATAAAGGTCATTAGTGATATAAAGGTCACTAGTGATATAAAGGTCATTCTCTCAATAAGTCATTAAGTTTTTACAAGATAAAATTTGCACGCCACAGGCTCCAGTATTTTCCAGTACTATCTCCACCTTTAAATTGTAAATCGAAATATCGAACTACAGATTGATGCAAGATAACTACAGATTTATGCAAGATAACTACAGATTGATGCAAGATAACTACAGATTGATGCAAGATTACTACAGATTGATGCAAGATAACTACAGATTGATGCAAGATAACTACAGATTGATGCAAGATAACTACAGATTGATGCAAGATAACTATAGATTGATGCAAGATAACTACAGATTGATGTTAAGGATGCAAGATTTTCTGGAATTTAGCTACCCTCAATAGACCAAAAACAAGGCAACAACGTTGAATTCCAAGAGGCTTAGATGAAGAAATATGGCTATATTCTGTATAACAAACTAAGATGGTAGCAATTGCTGCACTATAAAGTTCAGATGAACATGCAAAAAGTATATGTTGGGTATATATCACAATGGACTTGGCGTCATACATGGTCTTATCCACGAAATATTAATTATGCTTTCCCCAAATTATTGAATTCCGTGTATAGCAACTATAGATATTATAGATATAATACCCTTCCAGTCGATTAATATAATTAATTAATATACAAGTATAATTAGATATAATTACGCTACGATTGAAAAAACGAGAGAGAGCATAGGTAAATTTCGTACAATAAGTGCTACTGTTTGAGTCAAACTTAACTTCATTTCCACGTATCGAAAGCATATGAATATCGAAGTGAATGCTAACTTTGATCCTAAATCCAAAACATATAAAGTCGGACACTTACCCGATCTTCTACCGGTTCAGCCTGAATGAGATCAATTAATTATTACTATTTTATTTTATTTAAATCATTGTGACATAGTTAAAAAGATAGACTAATTCCCAATGTGTAAGCTTGCATTCCGACGTTCTTATACGTATAGATAATGCCAATCGAAATTATTAGCAATCAAGTTCTTATAAAACAAAAAGTAAGAGCTGTTGGTAATACGCCATTTCGCTAATTACAAAAAACTATCGAGATATTGCAACTCTAGGAAGCAATATAATGACAAGTAATTTCTTGTCAGTGAAATGCTAAGCGATGTGTATCTACTTATCTTTGGAAGCCGCATTGGCTTTTGTAGGATTACAACCTCTCTAACAGTATCTCTCTCTCTCTCTTTGTCTCTCGCTCTCTCTCTCTCTTTGTCTCTATCTCTCTCTCTGTCTCTATCTTTGTCTCTCTTTAATTTAATTTAATTTAAACTAATGGGTTTGTCTTGCACAATGAAATCACATGTATGCATTAATATGACTTGAAATAGCTAAGACAGGGTATACGTTAGGCTCCTAGGTATTAACAAGGACCCTCAGAATAAATTATATTACTTATTAAGCGTTATACAGTAAGCAGTATTAATAAGTATGCAGATATTAAATGATCATTCGACATAATAAATATTTAGTTCGAAAAATTTTATAGAAGCATATCAGACATTTAAAAAATATAATTATTACAACAAAATGAGAGAGTCTTCGTTCTCCTTTACGTTCTGAAATTCGTCGTCATTTGCACTCAGGAATGAGAACACAATAAAATAATTGAGCTTCGTTTACTCTATTCGAATCCTTTCAGTAAAATTGTAATAGTTTTCTTTAAACTAAGTAAGGTTTTACTTCTATCGTCGTAACAAAAAGACTCCGGCAGAAACTGCATGGCTAGAGTTCTGACCCCGTAGCTTTTCTGGTATCGAATAGGAGAGATACCGATTCGGCCATCCAACCGGTGTATGGCATTTACAATATAGTAATTTAAATCGGTGAAATAACTCTAGAATTTATTTATATTCCAATATTTATCAAATTTCTGCATTTTTCTTTTGTTATAAAGTAATCATGGAGAGCAACATATTTTCTATACTTCGTTAAACTTAAAATGCTCTTTTTTCTTTTAAGCCTATATACAAATTCACATGAAAAATGGCTTTATTTATGCCTATATAAATGAACCAAAAACAAATATAATATCTGATTAATACCTTAATTAAATAAAACTATGTTGTGGCATCATAAAACTTCAACGTGAGCTTCCCTTGAAATACTGCGAATGAACTCAATTCAATTAAGAAATCCAATTGATACGGGGCTCTTGTTAGTAGCTCCGGTAGTCCATCACTTGATTGGGCGTTATGAAGCTTAGCGGACTAGATAATATAGAGAAAATTTTCTTGTTTCGAATCTCGTGTTTATCTAATGCAATTCCAATTGAAAATTAACGTCTTACGCTATATTTTATTGAATTAAGTACAGAAAATATTTGAAATTGTGAGATTAAGTTTATACAGACGAGCATAATTTAGTTTAATACCATGTTGTGATCGCGTTTTCTCTTTGAACAAATGCTTGAAAACTATCAGAGCTGCATGTAATAAAAGAGATCTATTTAGAAACATATATGTCAATCCTAAAGAGTAAGCAATTCACATAATGTTAATAATATTCTACAACTATCCAAGGCTCGTCCTATAATCAGAAATAAACGGTGTAAAGAATGAATCTGATGGCAATTGAATGGAATTAAATTCGATTGATTTTTTAATTTCATAAAATCTAAATTTAACCGTTTGAAATCGGAATTTAAACCGCAAACTTGACAGCCTGAGGACTGGCTGGAGCCAGTGGCGAAGTTGGTAAGATTCTCGACTGCGTATCAGTATGTGCGGAGCTCAAATCCTGGGCTCACTCGTCACTGACATCGCTTTCGAGTGAGGAAACTAACGTCAAGACGTTAATCTTAGCTTTACCAACTTTACCCATACTTGAAATGCAGATAGCAGCAATGAGAAATGACGTCATTTAGATAAATATAATTCTGAAAACATGTTTAACTAGGTTTCAAATATCGATGGCAGGTTACTGAGCGAACTACGTCTACAAGTGAATTACAAAATATTAATTTATTATTTTCATAGAAACTGAATCCTTGTATACTACCGAGTTTTATGAGAATTTTGATATATTTATAGACTGGTCTTACGTTGATGCGGAGAAAAGATAATATTGCAGAGTTCATTCAGTCATGAACATTTGGGTAATAGGAAAACAAATATCATTAGGACAGTGGGATAATAATAAGTATAATATTATTTCCTTTACAGTGCAATAAGTCTAATTTATATTTTTATGTTGTTATCCCCTACAGCTTAGTTATCTTATCCATAATTTCGCAGTGTAACAATTTCAGTAGAACTTTGCTATTTTGAAAACACAATTTTCTTAAGCTGAATCAACCCTAATTTTATTTTTTACATAGTCAGTGTGGAATTGCAAATCTATACAAAGGCATCATATTTATTAAACATACTGCCATATTAAATAAACTAGAAAATAATTGAATAACGTAAATGTTGATAGAATTAGCTCTGCCTTTTGATCACTTAACGTCCGGCGCATTATTGAAATGTTTACGAAGGTGTGAATAATTCACAAACTACATTTTGCGTTAAAATTTAAAAAATTCTAACAATAGTTTCTTATTAATTGCAGAAATTCCAACTTCTCATAAATGAATAAATTGAAGATGACATTCTCCAGAAAGAGAAATTTATTTAATGTAAAATATTCCACTACACATTAACGTGCAATATCTTAGCGTACCTGTAGCTTCTTTTAGAGTTAATAATTCATAATGTGTTTTAATTAATAATTATACAAAAGCATAATCCTTGTGAACTCTGGAATAACCTCTATGCTAAATTTGAGCCAATGAGTGCATCAATAACGTTTTCGACTTGGAATTAGTATATAGTAATTAAGGGTTAAAGTCCGTTTCCTCATACTAGGATGATGTCAGGGACGTCAAACTTGTTCGTCAAACAGGTTTGAGACCCTTGTATAATGGTCATGGATACTACCGCCGATAATAGCACTTTCTTGCGATGAAACTGACGTCTAAAGAGGTTTTATCTTTCTATAATAGTAGATGAACTTTTATCAGAGGTGTAAATATAAGCTATAGGCCATATCTGTTTATTTTGAAATCAAACGACCGCTATCATATGTAATCGAAATTAAATTCATTACAGTAAGTATTGCTTAGCTAAGAAATATTTTTAAATTGACGTTAATAAATTTATCACAGTAGAGATAATTAAAGCAGCACTATATTAAGGACATGATGTCAGAGACATCCCTAATTTTTGTCAGGTAACTAACCTGATTTAATATTTTCAGTTAGCTTAACGAACTTGAACCACAAGGCTCGGTGCAATTTCATTTGTTGGTGCTTTCTAAGAAACCTGTGCTAAATATATAGGCCTACTATCTTTGGACTGATTTTCTGGTTTTTGGAATTTGTACCGTTTTTGGACATTCCTTTTGCTCGCTGACTTGATTTTGTCTCAATAGTGCTCGATGTTGTCATTGATGACTTTAGCACTCTAATTGTTATTATGTTACTAATTGGCCTGCTACGTTATGTATAAATTTTAGTGATAGTAGGCCTATTGTGTAGATTAGAAAAGTTTAGATTGTATGATGAGTTCAATATAACTAAATGACAACATTAACCTAGGTAATAATATATGCATCTTCTTAACTAAAATCTCATAAAAGGTAACTACTGCACCTACTTTTAAAATTCACCGTTTTCCTTTAATATGACTCATTAATGATTAACATAATCTAATTATTTCAGTACTTCATAGGGCTGCTAGATAGAGCAGAGTCTACACTGCTGGGGAATGAAGGAGATTCTAGGCATCCCACGTGGATATTTAAAGTGTTCGTCGCAGACCGCACAGTGTGCGAACGAAGCATACGTCAAAATTACAACTCCATTTACTAGCGACAGTGTGTATGTGGACACTGTGATGCCCAACAACCAAAGCTAAGTGGATGAGAGTAGACAAAAATGGAGCCACTCTCTGACTGCTATAATGTTCAACTTTTAACACCACTTCATTCAACGATGCGATGTTGATTCTATCTGAGTATTAATAGTGCCAAATATTGGTTTTCTTTTGAGAAATGAGGCTTCTGAGACATTTTCTCTTTGTCTTACTCTGTTTCTTATTAGTAAACTTTCTTTTACCAAGCGGAATGTATGATTGGTTCATATTATAGGGAATCTAACTATACACGGGTAAATCTTGTTCAGCAACTTCAGCTTAATACTATTTTAATAACATAATCTGAGCAGCGGCAGACAATTGATGGATTACCAACAACAGTGGCAACATTGATGTCAGTAGAGAGTCTAGCAACATAGTTATACTAGACAACTGACTATTGATATTAACTAGCAACATAGTTACACTAGTCAACTGACTATTGATATTGACTAGCAACATAGTTATACTAGACAACTGACTATTGATATTAACTAGCAACATAGTTATACTAGACAACTGACTATTGATATTAACTAGCAACATAGGGTACGACGTTGGACCTATAATTGGTTATAGCTCAGCATCTGATTCATTAGCAATATAAATTACAACATTATCACTAGCATCTGCGTATGCATATATATATATATATATATATATATATATATATATATATATATACTGCTATATAACAAATGACAGCCTAACTAGCAGCAACACAAACAACTGATGTACTAGCAAGCACAAAGGACAACCTTATCAATAGCAACACAAACAACTGAAGGACAAGCAACACAAAAGACAATATTATTATCAATAGCAACACAGATATCTGATGGATTAGCAACATTAGGGACAACATTATTGCTGGTGGTCATACCGCTGTGACAGACATCAGACGCCTCCTATTGTCTCGTGGGTCTTTCTAATATCTAAATGTATTCGGTCTCACTTACTAACGGTCTCATTTACTACCGGTCTCACAACAGGTCTCACTTACTACCGGTCTCACTTACTACCAGTCTCACTTACTACTGGTGTCACTTACTACCGGTCTCACTTACTACCGGTCTCACTTACTACCGGTTATCCACTAAAAGTTAAGTTAGTCGCCATGCCAATTACTTCAAATTGTAGATTAATTAATCTGTAAAATCTACTGGCTGCATTTAAAACCTTTGACCTTACACAATAAACTGTTGATGCATATATGATAAATTATTTCGTATTTAATATTAAAATAAAAGCTTTCAACTTAATAATTCAGATGAGAGAACCACTGCGATTTAATGCATACGTCCCGTATTATTTTGGAAGTTAACGTCATATTTGTAGGGTGGTGATAATAGAGGCATTTCATCAAATATAGGCTTAAATTGCTGCAGTAGCTCGTGGTCTAATCCTACCTTTTTTAATCTCTTTATCTTCCTACCACACTGTCTCTTCCTGTGAGATAATGATTACTCAAGTCTCCTAGTTCTCTTAACTTCAAAGGGTGAAGAAAGATTAGCTTCTTAGTCAATAAATATAAATGTCGTCATATCATAACAATGATTTGATTTTTCTTGAGGTGGGGTCGCTGTAAAATCAACTAATGTAAGTATAATACATTCATATGGTATATTGAGTTACTAGCTCGCATATGGTATATTGAGTTACTAGCTCGCATATGGTATATTGAGTTACTAGCTCGCATATGGTATATTGAGTTACTAGCTCGCATATGGTATATTGAGTTACTAGCTCGCATATTGTATATTGAGTTACTAGATCGCATATGGTATATTGAGTTACTAGCTCGCATATGGTATATTGAGCTACTAGCTCGCATATGGTATATTGAGTTACTAGCTCGCTAATAGTACGTGTGGTAGTAGACTATGACACTGTGCACTTTAGACTATTGATTTGTCCCTGATATGACATCAATGGGAGAACTGAAATTTGGAAAAATTTTGAATACGATATTGTCAAGGGCAGAAGATCATCAAAATGAACCAATAAACATTTATCAGAAATGAATCCGAAATAGAGATACCAGCTTTATTGCCAAACGTTATTTTTGATTCAGCAGAAAAAAATACGGTAAGATAGACTGACCAACTTAAAAGGTTAAGATTGACCGACGTACTTAAAAGGTTAAGATATTAAACTTGTATAACTTATTTAGAGGGCTACGATAGACTAATGAAGATCTTTTAATCGTCAATTAGACAATTAAGAAATATAAAAAGTGTCTTACAATGACCGAAACAGTTCATATTACAAAACGCAAGTGCGATAACTAAACAAACTTACGCAAGAGTGCTTCTACAAAAATTGTTGTAGATATTTTATTTCATTCTAATATACTTAGAATGTTAAGTTAGACCGCAATTACTAGCAACATGCTGGCATTTAGAAACATAAGTTTGAGCTCAATCAGTAGCTGGTGACGAAGGTTTTCGAATGATGATTTGTAAATGCGAAGCTTTACTTCAGTGCTAGTAAAGACGTTCTCGACAGAAAACTTTCATCAAAGTGATCCTAAGCCATGGCTTAACTTTTCTTATATTCTCATAGAACTTTAGTTTAACTTTAACTTGTGTTTTATAGCAAGTGTGTCAGAAAATAAATATGAATATAAATTCTACATTGTATTTTGTGTACTGTCAGTGACTGACCAACGTTACAATTCGAGAACAAATCATTTGAGCGAATGACCTGTGGTGCACGCGTCATGCAATATTTACGCGTTTAGATTTACAGATAGGTTGCTATCTGAGAATTGCAACCCCCTGTTGCAAAATCAGGTAGATTTCCAGTCAGCTGATAGACCTCATTTCCGCCATATTTGAAGCAAAACATCCTCAGGAATCTTATTTTACTAGATGTTATGCAGAAAATTCTCACGTTTTGTTGATTTGAATATTTTCGATTTTATTCATCTGCATTATTTAATATAATCCCTTTGCAATTTATTTCCTATTTATTAGCGCACATTTTGTTTTTAATTAGCAAGCACTTTTTCATTAAAAGTACATGTACATCATCATCATCATCATCTTCCCTTGAATCCCAGTTTAACTAGGGTCGGAATACGAATAGACTGTCTCAAATCCTCTCTGTGCTACACCATATCATCAGTCAATCCCCTATTTGAGACTTTTCCATTCATTTAAATTTTGTAACAGTTTCTGGAGCCTAGGCGCTCACCAAACGAATGCCGTTTCTGACGTTGGTTGGATCTTAGTGCTTAAGTCGCCTTCTATGATACGTGCAGTCACCGCGTACTTTTCATTAAAAGTACATAAGTTTAATTAATTATCACACACTTTGTTATTGAAAGGTCTACAGGGATATTGCTTAGATATGCAGTCCTTTCAATCCTCAAAATCTTCCTTTCAAAACTGTCTCTAGATCTTAATTTAATTTTCAGCATTAGCAGTCTTCTATGAATTAGCACAACCAACAATTAATTAACCAACAAATGACTCATCTATTCACTTAATTTCTGCCAAAAGCCTTGCAAATGAGGCACAATTACGGTAAAAGTGAAATTTAAACTTCACTCTTCTACGTACGCATATAGTTTAGTTGTAAGCTTAATCGTTTTTTAAAAACAACAGAATACACTGCAGCAGCCATGAATATATGACTTGAATATGATATTTAGCAGAAAGCTAGAGAGTGAGACAATGTTCGTAAATATAGGGATTTCATTGGCCCACGGTAGATGTATAACAGTTTCTCCTATATTAATTTATTTGATATCTACTTATTCATATTGTTGTTTCACTTTACAAATCTGAAAGTTTTCGTTTTAGCATGGCTTCAACTGTCATGTTTCCTCTGTGGGTACATGAAGCACTGAGTCAATAAAATATCATCGTTGGTAATAGAGTACTTCTGGTGGCGGAAATTGCTAAATATTAAATAAAGCGAAGAAAGAGTAGAAATAATTGAAAATAGGGAACCGGAAGACAGCGGACTAGCAATGGTGATAAATTCTCTATGAAAATTGTATCTTGTGCTTTCCTGTTTCATTAATTTCTGGGTTACGTAGGGGCTACGGCTTCAAACGGCTTAAAACCAAAAGGTTGATTAAATCAAAATCTTTTAAAGAAAATAAATCATGCTACACTAACGCTTTCTCGTTTTAAACGCAGTCGATCTAGAACGGTAAAGTGCATAGCATGTAGACAGCTGAAGGAAGATGGTAGATAAATTTCCTTTAAAGCAGTTAGCTTGGAACGATAAATTATTGTTTATATAGAAGTAATCCTCTGAGTCTCTGACTAACATAGTAAACAGGTTAATTGGAAAATCCTAGAATGTCACGCATTTGAATAGTTACACCGGAAGCAATCAGTAGGGATTTAGTCATTTCAATTAAATTTACTTCAAATAATTCCAATTTATTCAACTTTAACAATGGCTGTTCTATCTTCTTCCGGAAAGGCCCTAGAATAACCAATGTAGCTGACAACCCACTGCAGACATGGAAAGGTAAAATATTATTCAGTTACCTTGCAATTTAAAACAATAATATATTAATAGCAAGTATAGTGAGTAAGAAATAAATACGCATTAATATAATATAAACATTAGCTGTTTAGAATACGAATTATAATAATGTGAATTCATGCTGTAATTTTTCTACGGTTTGATAAAAAGATACAATAATATAGTAAGAGAATGTCACTATTAACCTTTTACAATATCAAACATCTAGAAATCTAGAAATCATCTAGAAATGAACACTTTCAAGTTGCACTTAATTTGTGTGCTATAGAGAAATCTTTTCTGAATATAATAATATATTCGCTGTCTCAGGTGATTGAAGCCAGTATTGAAACCAGATACTATGGTGCTTGATCTGTAGGCCTACTACCTAACTGTTTTATCAGAACCTCCAACAAACTTCTACGAGAACAATTTGTAGTTTGGCGTCACTTTCCTTTCTCGAATACATTACTATGACTGGGCTAAATGATAACCAGTAACTACAGTAAAAACAAGTAATCTAACGCTTCAATGCGAACCTCTCTCGGTGAAATCGTGCGTAGACGAATTAGCAGAAAGCTGTGGCTTAAAATTTAGGCTTAGCCTCAATTCACTCATGCCGAGAATTGTAAAGGAGTAGAGAGCAGTTTGGCGGAAGTTTTAGTAGGATGTTATCTTAAGACATTCAGTCCAGGATAACACGAGATAATCCATTGACCTATTAGACCTCTAGATGAATACAAATGTACGCCATCATCACTCCCACACTCTGTGTGTTACGTAAAACAAAAGGCTCAAGTTGAATATTCCAACTCACTATCTGTATCTGCATCGTGAAGGAGCTAGCTATCTAGATATTAATAATAATATTAAAAACAATAATGGATTAACGCCCGTTTCCTCATACAATGATGATGTCAGAGACGTATGAAGCCCACCTATGTGATAAGGCTTAAATGACGCGCGTAGCTCACGAAAATATGGTTTCTGAAGTTATTTTTCAGTGCTATCAGTCGTTTGTGAATTGTCACCTCAAATGATTCGAGCAGTAAACCGTTTGTATATTCTATAGCGGCGCCGACGCAACATGGAAATGTGCAATTATTACAAGAGTTGCAAATGGACAACTCAACGAGAACTGTTACAACGTCATAAAATTGTTTCAAATTTCGAGAATAAATACACATAACTTTAATAATGTTTAATTTAAGTAACGTCGTATATGCATGTACACGTATATAACTAATATATATGCATGTTTATGTATTATATATATATGCATATATATATATATATATATATATATATATATATATAATATGCATATGATACCTAGACCTTTTTATACGCTATATATATAAATTATATATATTCATTATTTGAATATATACAGTATATATATATATATGTGTGTGTGTGTGTGTGTGTGTGTATACACGTAAACTATATATTTTTATGCATTATACATTTGCATATATATATAATGCAACAGGCTACATAAGGCATGGATAAGGCATAGACTTTGTAAAGGGATTAACTTGTTGATCTAAGGAGTGCTCTTATGGAGCGAGAAAACAGACTTTGAGTATCAATATGTACCTTGAACCTGCCACTTGGCAGTGCACTGAAGAAGAGAGATATATATAATGAAGAATTATGAAGAGTTCTGGAATGCAGAAAAGCGAAATATGTTTCTAAAGTGTAGCCAGAGAGTTTTAGTACTTCTTCCATTCGTCAACTTTCTAGCACACTTCTCTTCTTCTTTTATCTGTCGCTGGACCATTAAACCTGTTCACTGGTAACAGAAAAATTTATGCTCAAACCTAAATAGCTTCTACTGAACTTACACCACGGGATGGACGGTGACGCAGTGTCGCAATGTCAGAACAGTGGTGGATCTCAAGGTATACATTTGTGGGAGGGGAATTTTAGTATTCGAAATTTTCTCCATACCTCCACTCCACCTCCCGCTTCAAAAAAATTATGTTCCTTATGTGCAGATTTTCATTCTATCCTGAATTACAGTAACGTTTAGAATAAAAAATAAGACCTAGAAGTACTTGGCTAAGTACGATCAACAAAGATTTGAGAGCATTAAACATTTCATGGGAAGAAGCTGTGAAGATTTCTGATGATGGAAACGAATGGAGGAATGTTGCCGCCCTATGTTCTTTGCAGAACGCAAGAAACTGATGATGATAGAATAAACATATATAACAGGCCTATTTTCATTGTTTAGCTCAAAGCCAGTGCTAATATTCCTGTGCAGCTGGAAAGCGATGATTGTTTTAATACATTTTAATCGTTTTTAATACATTTTAATTGTTTTCTTGGTTTTAATACATTTGTAAGCAGAGTTTTAAGAGTAAGCGATTGTTTTAACGGGTCTAATTTTGTGAAGATATGCAAATAATATTAATTACAAAGAGTGGTACTAGATATTATATAATTTACCATAAATTTCAATCGCAACTTTTGTCTTTCAAGTGGATGCGATCGTCTACATTTCAGTCACTGGCTCGGTTCGGCCACGGACTTTAACGGGATCTTCGGAATAAATTAGGATAAAGTCACAGCTGGATGAAAGACCTTCCACCCGATCAATGGGATCATCCCGGATTCTCTGTCCGTGAAGTGAAGTTCTGAACTCAATGCACTTGTTGTGTACGGAAAGAAAATTCTAAGATGAAGGAGACTTATTAGTATTTAATATTAGATTAGCCTTAATATTATACATGTGTGATTAAAATAATTTTGATTTCCGAATCATGTCTCCATTTCTTTAATCATTGGGCTTAATAGAAGAGATTCCTCCATCCGAAATAAAAAAAATCCGAATAATTAAAAAGTGATACTTATTTTAATCCGTGCCAGTTGCACAATTGTTTAACATTTAATCTTACGTCTCCTCAGTACATTTCATTGCTGATTGGTCTGGATGAATTGATCTGTAGTGATATGTGCTGTAGGGACGTCCCTGAAGTCATCCTTGGATGAGGAAACGAACATAAAACCTTACCCTTATTACTAATATGATTGTTCCGATCGGTCAAAGAATTTTATAAATCCTCGTTTTTCCATGTCGCCTGTTAATTCACTCTGCCGCTGATGAAGACTTCAGCCGGCGATACAGCTAGCTGTTGAATTATACATCTAACATACTTCAGATACATCATCATCATCATCATCATCCTCTCTTGAATCCCAGTCTAACCAGTATCGGGATACAAATGTCTCAAACCCTCTCTGTCCTACACCACTCCACCAGCCAATCCCCTATTTGAGACTTTTCCATTCGTTTAAATTTTTGTCGCAATTTCTGGAGTCTAGACGCTCACTAACCGATTGTGCTTTCTGATGTTGGTATGGAACTTAACTCTTTAGTCGCCTTCTACGACACGTGCAGTCACCGGTTGGTCAATTCATACTTCAGGTATAAGTAAATAAAAATATATACTGCACAATATATACAATACGATAGGCAAGGGTTATTAAAAATTAAGTAAGATTTAGCCCGGAGGTTCTCATCAAAATACAGTGTCCAAGAAGTATGAATAAGATTTGGGCAGAATTTCTGGATTTTGGAATTTCCACCGTTTTTGGACCTTCTTTTTTCTCGCCGGCTTGATTTTGTCTCAATAGTGCTCGATGTTGTCTTTGATGACTGTAGCACTCTAATTGCTGTTGTTGATCTTATGAAGATGACATTCCGCAAAAACAACTTCTGCGTCAGTTCACACAATCCTGCCACTCCCCACATGTTAGCATTGACTCAAGTATTTGTGTGCTGGTGGAACCAAGTTCAAAGAGTTCATCAAGGAGACATAACTATATCAGCAAGCTCGATCATTCTTCAATTATATCAAAAATTCAATTTTCCTTTTATCTAAAAATGCATTTTTAAATTGCTGATTAAGTACTAAACTATTTTTAACCTTTTCCTAACGTACAATTTTCTAGAATACTTTACTTTTACTTGCTCTTTTCCGTAGAACTTTAAATTAAGTTTTACTCCATGATCTACTATGGATTTTCTAAGCAACTTTCATTGCTACTAATGTGACTAAAAATTATACAAAACCAATAAATAGCTTCTCTTTCACACTACTAGGCCTATAAATTTTGCATTAAAACTTTGTACTGGGTCCTAAACTGCCTTTTATTTGTTATTATGATACGTTTAAATGACTAGCTTTCAGCATTTATGCACATTTTACTTTATATACCGTTACTGCTCCGTTTAGATTTCAAATACATACGAAAGCTAATAAGGTTTGCTAATAATTGATAGAGTTTGATCAAATCTATCTAAAATTTAAATGATCTATTTAGCTATCTAAAATTTAATTAAGCACAGTTCTTCTGGTCCTGTCAATTCTCTCTCTCTCTCTCGCTCTCTTTTATTGCACTGCCTACTGGCAGGTCCTTGGTATATAACGCCTCCATTCATCTCTATCTTCCGCTTTCCTCTTTCTATCTACATACGAGTAGATCTTTCAATTACTTATAACATTCCTTTTGATATACCATTATTATTGGAGGATTCTGCTTATGACAAGGTGGGCCCCCTATGCCTTCCTCAGCTTCGACAAACTTTTACTGGGCAGGCGCGATATTTCCTGAGAAAACCATCATGTTTACCCATGTCAAGTCAATTATCGTTTATAAATAAACCTACGCGATAGAGTTCAACGCAACAATCAGTATGTGCGGGATTCAAATCCTGGGCTCGTCCGTCACTAACATAGCTTTCGAATGAGGAAACTGACGTTAACATTAGCTTTTCGGCTTTCACTTTTAATGAGCAAGAAAACAAACTATAAGTAGTGCAATATGCCCTTGGGCCCGTCATTTAATGGAAAGCTAAAGAGTTCTAAATGTCAGCAATAGATTGTTTAGCTATGACATTTACAGAAAATCCCCGACTACCTTGTCGCTCTACAGCAATTCAAATTGAGAAAACAAAGTTTTGTTAAGACATTCTCTGATTAGCAAATGAAGGTGTTCTGAGACCGCTCCAGATCGAAGCATTGTCTAGCGGAAGATTGATGGCCCGATAGTTTACTGTAAAAGCTTGTGACGTCAATGTAATAAGTTGTTTGCAACTGAAAAAGACAAATCGGATTTCCAGCTGAGGCTCCGAAATCAACCGAAATAGATTTTCACCTACTTCGTGATCTCGAGGTCTCAAGCTTATAACAGATGTGCCATATGAACATATCAACAACAAGAACAATCAGAAAATAATTTCAGTAGTAGTGTATACATAACAACATAGAATAATGTGAAATCATAATAAACCATATGAACTAAAAAACCAATTACACGGTTCTAATCGAAACTCCGGATCCAGTCCGATTATGACAAACTAAAGAGAGATAAGGATAGTTAAATGCAATAACTTTACTAAATCACGAAACACCCAATTCAGCCAAATAACAGTGAACCTCGTTGTCCTAATCAAGGTGAATTTTCGTATTAGAATATGTATAAAATTAGCTATAAACTAGTCGTAGTAAAAGAGTGACTAAATTTAACTTCTACTTCTTTACCACAGATTCTTCAAGAAATTTTTCGTGGAGCTTTGACACTATAGACTTATGCTACACACTGACATTCAAACTCAGAAGTTCAAAGGACATTCATTGCGAGCTAGAAAGTTACCACTGCAATGCTTTGCTGTACAGAAGTTTAGTAACAAATTGAAGAAACAAAATATGTATAACTTTTTTCATAGAAGGGAAGCTTAGTGTATAGGCTATGACATCAATATTAGCCTACTTTCAACGAACATCCTTTCCGTTGTCGTAATATTGCTTTCTTTTATTTATTTAAATTTATTTTTAAACTTTTGATCTGCTTCGTTGTTTCATTGATTTAAGTATATAATTTTAAAATAAATCAAATGAATTATGTTTCAACTACTAGTATGGCGGTGAAGCACATTGCTCAATCATGAACTTGTAAATATTCATTCCAAGATCTATGCAGTGAATTGAGACATCCGGGCGTTCCGGCGTTGAAAAGATAGAAACTTATCTTCCTTTGTCCGGTCCCATTCCTCTAGGCTTCAGAATTACTCTAAATCATTTACGCTTTTCTCAACTCTCGCTGCAACAATGTCCTTAGGTTCAAGTTAAAGTGATAACCATTAATTATTCATTCAAATCTACACGGATATACCTTGCATATGCATGTATATATGCAATTATATGCATGGATGTACAGCATAGACTGTACATCCGTATGCAGTGCTTGTATGCTACAAGTAGAGAAAGAGAGAGAGAAACGTGCTTGTCAAAGTGAAATCACGTCGTACATGCAATTCAATCAAAACCAAGAAATTAAATGGAAGCTTTAATTAAAGCAGAACAGTACAAAAGAGAAACAAACATAATATTTCATTCATGTAGAACCTTAAACATGCCATTCAGACGGTCACTAGTGAGAGTAGTGTCCTATCTAGCTGGCCACCGTAAACTATGGGGAAGAATTTTTATTCATATGGACTATCAATTTGCAAATAATAGGATCATTTGATCAATCTTTAAAATATTTTTTACTACTTTTGTGGTCATAAAATTTTTCAGTTGTTTCGATATTTGTACGAAGTTACATATAGTTAATTGCATTTTTCAATGACTACAGCTAAATTATATTTGCTTTGGCCTTGGTTATTATCTGACTTGTGTTTGATTAATTGAAAAAATAGTTGTTCGGATGATAAAAGCTAATCTTATACTGTGCAAAGTAGCCTTTAACTAGAAGGTATAAAACATCGCTGTTTGTTTTACAATATGAGTTCATAAACTGTTATGAACATATTTCATAACAGAATTTATTCAATTTTTAGGCCTAACCGTGGTAAGAATATGTAGCTATTCTTAACTGGCATTTCATTAGAGATCCGATCCTGAAGATTAACACGAAGAGTTTGATAACCATTTTGATAAGATTTTGATTTTGAAGGTATAATTTTAACAAATTAAAATGACAATTATCATTGAATAGTTAATTACATTTTTAAAGTAATCTAATAGTTGTTTTTAACGGTAGTTTTCCATTTTCCAAAAGGATACCATTAGACTGGCTTTCTAGCGTCTCAAGTCAGATTCCTTAAAGCGCTAACCTATTAGGCCTAATTAATTATTTTACATAAAAACAACGCATATTCACTTTCTATCATACAATTGTGAGAATTTGCAGAAATCCCTGAGTGAAGAAGTTTATATTACGGCGTCGATGAGTTAGTTTTAAAAAAATATGAGATTGCGTAACTAAGTTTGATTGAAGAATGAAATTATGCTCGGGCGTTCGTCTTGTACAAAAGTGAATCTATTGCCTTATGCTTTAGATATGACGAGCGTTGGGACCGATCGCCACAGTTCCGGAAAATTCTGGAAAAAATAGCTTTTTTATCTACGTAAAATCTTTAACACGGGAACACTCGGTGGATCCATTGGATATCTGCTGACAGGACATTTGAGAAAAAGTCCAAACTATCGCCAGTCACGATTCATAAGCGTTACCATGAATATCCTACAACAAACAGCATAATAAAGCTCAATGTCGTCAAGATGTCACTTAGATTTTCTACTCATGCCGGTTTACGCTTGCCATTCTAATTCCCAGATGAATCTCCAGTGCTCTGCTAATGGAACTACGACCAATTACTGTATGATATGCTGCAGTAACCCCGACATCTGCTAAATGTAACATGAACCGGACGACGTTCCTACGACGTCCTATTCCTCGAAAGCTCTCTAGCGATGCTCTCGCCGGGTTTCATTATAATTTCAGTTTATTGTGACGCCCCGCATTTTAGAGATATTCGAGAGCAGTAGCTTTCAAGACCAAAAGTCTCACACGCTATCTGTCAATGTAGCGTAGATAAGTAGCACTTGGACAATGGGAGAGAGAGGGCCATGGCTTTTTATATAACATAACGGCACACTGAGTCAGGAAGCACAGATGCTTTTTTAAGACCCATTTCCTCCTTCCTCTCCATGGTTATTAGTAATCGTTGCCTGTTGGTGGCGCATCAATTGCAGCCGGCGCGGATTTAAGAATAACCTTCCATCACCCTGGGATTTTTCCTTCCTAAGCTATCAACTCGGTCTTCCAAGGTGGTCATCCACAACGTACTAACCGAGGTCGATGTAGCTTAACTTCGATTATTGACGCGCAACTAAACCAAGTGCACAAAATCCCGCCGTCATTTTCATTAAAAAGCATTGGGCATCCAAAGGACTTCCCTGAAAATTATTTAGATGTGGGATTTTATAAAACCATTACTATGAATTCGTTCAAATTCGTTTTGAGAAAGACATAAGTGTAGGCGTCCATAAACAACATACTCCGTATTGAAAACTATGCAACGCAATTCCTCAAAATAGGAGGATGTAACAATTAATTATTCAATGGTCGTGTTATATTTAGAGACAAATAAAGAAGAAATAATACTATGAGATGCTAGTTGTTTACTATATTTGGTCTCTTATTATTATTTCTCTTGACAAATTACAGTGTAAACAATGTAAACTACATTAATAAGAATTATATATAGGCTATTTAACTATTTACTCTAAACTTGTCATTCAATTAAAGTAACGTTATTTTATTTATATTTATGCATTTCATTGTTGTAACTACTATAGCGTATTGGTGTCAATGAATTACATTTAAACTGGATGATGTAATATCATATATCGTGAGTGAGTGAGTGAGTGAGTGAGTGAGTGAGTGAGTGAGTGAGTGAGTGAGTGAGTGAGTGAGTGAGTGATAAGTAGCTATAACAACTTACATACCCAGTGTTGTGCTCGGGTGTGGTTGGACCACTGCAGAATAGGGCAACTCCAAACAATCTGTTGCGTGTGCGTAAGAGGCGACTAAGGCAGGAGCTGAGGGGACCCACCTCACCATGAAATATTTTCCCCCAGGATTAAATGGTAATTAATCCGCCTAACTAAGGAAAGCAACGGGAAACCCCATTAGAAGCCATACTTTTCCCAGGCTATATGCGACATACGGTATGGATAAGGCATAGACTTTGTGAAGGTATTACCTTGTTAGTCTAAGGAGTGCTCTAATGGAGCTAGAAAGGAGACTTTGAGTATGAATATGTGTATTGAACTTGTCACTTGCAAGTGCACTGAAGAGAGAGAGAGAGAGAGAGAACTGTATAAAACTTTTGAAAACATATTTGATGTTGAGATTGTTTTGTCCATCATGTGATATATGAATTAATCGAATCTTATAAACATGAGCTATTTTTGGTTAATCTATTCCCCAGTTTTCTGGACCCACCGATCAGAACACAGACCACGGGCAGGTTTACTCTTGGACGTAGAGAACTTGTCTTAAACCAATCACGAGTGACTTTCATTGGGACGGGCACATCGGCTCTTTCCGTCTTTCGTTTTTTCTTTAGTCATTAGTGTAATTACTGTTAAGCCTCTAGCATTACAAGAACATTCTCTAAAACATCGATCAACTTCTCTTAAAACAAACAGCTCAGAGACAAATCGATCATTTCTTCGCCTGATTTCGGATAGCTGCTCTATGCCAGTAAACTATGAATATGCACATACATGTAAGTATAAGTAAAAGTAAGAAAACTATAGGAAAACTCAGATTATTGTAGAACAGCTTAAATAAGAATGTATACGTGAATATTAGTATGTGTATGCAACAGTATGTGCGGGGTTCAAATCCTGGGCTCGCCCGTCACTGACATAGCTTTCGAGTGAAGAAACTGACGTTAACACTATCTTTACCAGCTTTAGTAAGAACTGTAGTAAAGTAAGAAATTGTTAAAATTAAAATTAAAATTAAGTAAATTCATAAACTCATCAACAGAATCTAGACAAAGAGGTCATTGGCCTTAGTAATTCTGTTTGAATTTGAATTTGAAATTGTAATTGCACCCGCGGCTTCTAGACTAGCAAGAAAATCCCAGTTTTGCACGTAAAGTAATATAACACACATTATAGTGAAATGATCAACTGTGTTGATATCTATCAATTTTAATACCACATGTTAAATCCGTTGGGCAATTTAGTCCATTTTCCGTGTAATCAGTCCAGTGAATGTCCGAGATTTTACTCTCAGATCAGCGCGGCTGGGATTCGAACCCACGAGGGTTCCATTTACCTCAGAATCTGTCATTTAAAACTTCATGACGTTACCCCTACGCTATTAAGACATTCCGTAAACGTATGCAGTGTACATGTATGCAGTGTGCGTGCCACAACTCTCACAAGTCCTCTCTCATATAACTTAGAGCAGGCTACGCATTCAGACATTTCTGCAGCTTTGTGTAGGCTACCAATTCCTTGAACATTTTAAGCAGCATTTATAAAAGCACGAAAGATTAATCGGGAGAAATCTTAGGCTGGAACTAACCCCAGGATGATCACATGAGATGACATGACGATAGAGTAAATATTAATGTACTTACAGTTTCACCGACTTCCTGGTTTATCTTTCTAAATTTCACTTTATCATCAGTAACATGATCTTACTACTGCAGAAGAGATCAAAAGCATCATGGCATAGATATGGCGAGTGTTGGAACCTTGATGTAATAATTGTATCGGTGGATGTTATTTCTATCGTGAAAGTAATGAATAAAGTTTATATAATGTCATAGCCTCAAGTAAAAAAAGGAAGATTCCATACGTTTACGTTTTTGTCATTGTTACGATACGAAGATGGCTGTTAATCTGATACCTTTAACGAACACTGTTGTCTGATTAATCTGCCCATAGAAGATAAATAAAAGCTAAAAGCTAGTAAAGCTAGTGTTAACGTACGTTTCCTCACTCGAAAGCGATGTCAGTGACGGGCGAGCCCCGGATTTTGAAGCATGTACATGCTGATCCGCGGTCGAATATCTTACCAACATCGCCACTGGCTCCAGCCAGTGTCGATGCAAATACTCTATATATCTCTGTGCAAATACTTGGACATAGAGATATATACATGTAGAAATAATATATAGTGTATATGAATAGATTCATACTACCTTTTCAGAATATTGCTAAAAAACAAATAATAAATATTGCAATAACAAGTGATGCAAAGAGTCAAGTAACCCTGGAGACAAATGTTCACAACCGCTGTCAAAGCTCTTTAAACATGTTATTGGTGGGAGGAAATTAAACCTACTCTAAGGATTTGACCCAGTAAGCGTTATTTCGCCTTCCTCTATCCCCCAGTAATATTACCCTCTTTAGAAAGTTGCTCTCTAAAAGATCATAATTTTATTTTAACAGTGAAATATGGAGAATTTGAGGAAAATACATGGCAAATAATTGAAAATTGTAATGGTTTCTTAAGTAATGCTATACTGAATTCATTTTTCCTATCAGAGATCACTTCTCATTTGACCACTCCAGTAAAATTTTCTTCGCAGAGGTTAATGATCGATAGAGCAGCACTGAGCTATATTTATTACAATATATAATGTACTATATATAGCTCAGCGTGCAACAGCTTGCGTAGAGTTCTTAAATCAGAAATATGAGCGATCACAAAGTCTGAAACAAAGAAATATGTAGCACGTGGCTTATAATATTTCACTCTGCTTCTCTTTCAGCCCACTTTGCGCAAGATGCGCAGTTATCGAAAGATTTTACTATCAATTTTCCAGAACCTTGAATGTCCCGGTATATACCGCTATATTGAGTGCCATTTTATAGATTGTGTGATACTATTTCCCTCTTAATCTCTTTCTCTCTCTCTCACACACACACACACACACAATCTTAGTGCACTTTCACCTGGCAGGTCCATGGCATATACGCCTCCACTCTTCTCTGTCTTCCATTTTCCTCTTCAAATCTACACAAAAGTGGCTCTTTAAAGCATCTAACATTTCTTATCTCGCTCTGCCTCTGTTTCTCTTTCCTTCCATTCTACCTTCTATATGACCACTTATAGTAAACTATCTCCCCTTAAAATATGCCATATCCAATTCTGCTTCCTATTTCTTATAGCATTATAAGAAATAGCAAGAAGAAGTAAATGTAGTATGCTATTATATATAGTATATAGGCCTATGTTTAAACATACATTCCATGCCTGAACATAATCTGAAATGCACTATAGAGTCCTTCGTGAAACCCTCCTATATAACTCCCATTGGACTAACAAATCAATTTTACAACCATTCATACAGAAGATAACACCGTAACATTATCAAAAGCATAAACTGATTTAAGAGCATCGGATGCCTTAAACACTCTTTCACACAAAGACCAGTTTTACATTATAAAGAGTTTTATATTTTAATACGAACATGAAATATTGGGAACTGTACTTGAGGTCGGCAGTGCCAAGGAAATTATATAAGCCGGAAGGATCACCCGTTAAAGTCTGATAGATACTAGTAAAATAAAGGAACTTATTCCAATTCTATAAGTAATGTAGTCTACTTGTGTGAAATTAGACGAGCTGTCAAGCATTTGCTATCAACATTCAACAACCAACCAATCTGCAGCTAACTCTATTACATTTGATTCTCGTCACACAACATAGGAGCAATTTGCAGACATAGCAACCATATCATCGTGTTAAACTGTAAAATAACAGATAAATTTAACAGATATAGATATGAATCTAAGAAATTAATAGTGAATGGCGAATAAAAATAAATAAGCGAATAAAATAAAATATGCTATAAAAGTGTTAGATATCTGTGTGAGTATGTATTATTAATGTATTTTTTATATTCTGTATAGTTACACACATGACATACCGCATGTGTTTACAATGTTTCCTTTCTTAAGTTTCTGTTTTTTGTAGTTTTCGTTATTTCCTCCTTATTTTCGTTATTTATGTATTCGTAGTTAAATGTAATTTTCTTAAGCTCTTACAAAAATATATGAATGCTATACATGTAGAACACTTAGCAAAGTGCAGTTAGTTAAGGAAAGTAAAGTTAGGTAAGGAAAGTGAAGTTAGGTAAGGAAAGTGAAGATAGCGCCAAAAGAAAGCCTGGTAGTTAAAGATAGGAGACTTTATGAATACGAATTTTACGATGAATGGAAACTAAAATTACTCTTAATTAAGCCATTTAAGCGATGGAGTGTACAGAATTTGGAACAAAATCTACGTGTATATTGATAAATTTCTTATATTTGCGAATTTATTATGGATCGGATTGGTGTAGATTAATTAATTAATTAGATTAATTCGCTAATGCATTGTCTTGCAATCTGAAAATTTCAGGTTGTGACTTTGATGTGACCAATTTAATTTCCTACTATAATTAACTAGCGCATTCCATCATTTTCAAAGAACTAAATAAAAAGCTAAAAAATTGAACAAAATTATATTGGAATCTTAAAATTCATGAAGGTGTTTCTAAAGTATATCAAATAGAGTTGAACTTACGGGAAATATTCAGCTGCAAGGAATCCATATGCTAATGAAGCTGAGAATCTAAACCTGGTTTTTCAGTTCCTTGTATAGGTTTTCAATCTTGTATAGGTTTGGAACCATTTTCTGAGTCAATTACAATTCTATTGGACGCACAACATAGGACTGGGATATCAGCGGAAGATCTATTGTCACTAGGGACTCCGGTAAAGACGTTGCTCGTTGACGATTAGGATCCTCGGCATAATATTATACTATATTTGATGCTTAACAATAACGCAACTGTTCACGAGAGAATATCGTTTTGAAGAGTTTATTATAATTTTGATGCTTATGATGCACGGATAGATGCAAACCTATAGAAATCTTCTAAGCCTAAGATTACGCAGTATTGACTACCTTGCTTTTCTATTGAACCGCGACGACCGAATTTGTATGTGAAGCTAAATATATACGTATGTACGCAGGAATACAGTAGCATTCATACTTGTAGGCCTATGTAGTCCTATAGACAGAAAATTATGTGTATATACACGTATAAACATAATGCTATATATACTGTATATATATACATATATATATATATATATATATATATATATATATATATGTATACATATCCTGTTTTTTGCCAGAGTCACCGAATAATATACCAGCAATTAACTGCAAGCGTCAGAAGCAATACTTTTCCAAAGCTATATACGAAGTGCTAAAGCAGACTCTGAATATGAAAAGTGTTCTGACGCACTAGAAATGGATATTTGTATATGCGTGTATGTACGTGTATATACGTGTATATACGTGCATATTCGTGTATATAATAAACGTGTATATACACGTATATACACGTGGCGTCCCTGACATCATCCTTGTATGAGAAAACGGACGTTAGACCTTTATTATTATTAATATACACGTATGTATAAGTATATACTATAGAGATGATTTTTATAAGATCCAGTATTGTCAGTAGTTGTCATAATAAATTTAATTCAATATATATATAGACATCTTACTCGTCTCATGAGAGCAGATTTTTTTTCTGACAAATATAGGCGTGGTTAAACCTGTATTATTTTTAACCGGGCTGTGCTGGTGACTTGTAGACAAGCTCTTCGACAAGGAATCGGTAGGCGCAGAGTTCAAATCTACTGTTTTTCTCGTCACTGACATGCTATCGAACAGGTAAGTAACGATAAACTTGGTTGTAACCATTGGCTTTGAGTTTCAAGCGTTCTTTGCTGACAACAGTAACCATAGTAAAAAAGCTGGTAAAGCAAAATTTAACGTCAGTTTCCTCACTCGAAAGTGATGTCAGTGACGGACGAGCCCAGGATTTGAACCCCGTACATACTGATCCGCAGTCGAGTATCTTACCGACGTCGCCTCTGGCTTCTGCCAGTATAAATATATAGAAAAATTAATAAAGTGTATTTTCTAAAAATGATGAATATGCTGATTAGCAGATAGGCCTATATACATGTTTAACCCATAATCGTTATTATCGGACACTGACTCTCCGAATATTGGTCAACATAACTGACCCAAATACTCTGCTAACAATGACAAGAGTAATAACAGAGTCGAAATTAACGCCCGAACATACAATGCATATCTACCGAATTCAGGCTTTCCTCGCATTGTATCATCTCATAATTCTTCATAAATGTTCCCACACGAGAGGATTTAGTGTAATTATCATTTAGAGCGATTCGTATTCCACAATATATGACTGCTTTCGTCTCAGTGTCCCCTCAAATTGACAGTAAAATACTGAGAAATAAGCTTCTACTCCTAATAATTATACTCCTGCCATTCATTTCTATCATAGCATTACTGCCATTCAATCCTGCTGCAAATATGACAATGGACTGAGATTTATCTCTCAGCAGCTGATATATACTATACATTTGTACTCTATTTTAGAATTTGCACTAATGAATTAATTTCTCTTCATTGATTAAGCATACCTCTACCGCACAGTGTTCCTGTTGGAGCAAGTATGGCTCAGACTCTGAACCGTCAAAGGTCTTATTTTTTGAACGTCATATTATACAAGTTGCTTGGCATCTTTCGCACACTATTTACACGAGTTTTCCAAGGTTTAGATTGGTCTGATTTCGAATCCCAACTTTCGAATCTTCCTATCTTAACTAAATCTCTCCGCACTCAGCTATTTCCAAGCGATTAGATTATATTTTATATGTAGCGACTTCTTGCGATTGGAGGAGTGGAAGCGAAAATGAATATTCACTACTAAATATTTAAATTATTAACTTATTTACTTATTAACTTATGGAAAGCCACATAAAACTTAAAGAAATCTTAGCTAGTCCTTGTGATGGGATCAACGTTTTGATCACTGGAGTGACCTTATGAGAATGCGAGATGACATGTTGAACAGTGTACTTTGGAACTTCTAATTTCATACAGAGAGAAAGAGTATTTAAGATCTCAACTATGACTACGATAGTCTATTAGTGCTCTTGTTTAAAACTCCAGAATGTTTACTTTTGTCACATACGACTTACAATCTAAATTTTGATTTTGCAGTTACATTTTCTAAAGTAAATTTAAATCTTTCAAAATTAACAACGTCATAATAATAAAATATCGGCAACTTTAAACAATATTAAAATACAGCAAAATGGTCTAACCTAAAATATAGCAAAATATGGATACTTTAAATGTAATAAAAACATTTCACCGACAGGCAAGTAAAGATGCTTATAATCGATGTATTGTTGAAGATTCACCAACAAATGTTAAAGGCGCATTATATTGTGTACTTCGTAGTTTGTTTAGGGTATAAGCCATAATTGATCAGAAAGGGCCAGTCTGAGATATTTATTATTACTTGCTGTCTATTGTAGCTCATTTATGAACATTGGAAGATTGGACTACTGACTTCATTTCGTCACCAAGGCTAGGACTTCAACACACTTTAATACGTTAGCTTAAGAAAATATCTAAATATATTGTAATTATATTTTCAATTTCCTTCTTCGTTTTTCTTGATAGCTGCTTGTTGTGCGTGCAATTGCGAACTACTCCTTACAGACTGAGAACAATGAAAATAGAAGAGACCGTCCGATCGTACGACATTTTAAAGCTAATCGCTACTTAGACAATAGTTCAGACTCTCTCTCTCTCGCCCTCTCTCTCTCTCTCTCTCTCTCTCTCTCTCTTTCAGTGCACTGCTAATGGCAGTCCATGGCATATAACTCATCCAGATACTTCTGTACTCTGCTTTTCTCTTCATATCAGCCTACGAATTACCTATCAATTCTTCCCATGCTTTCTTCAATTGCCTCATTTATCCCCTCTCAGAACATAACCTATCCAATTATTTCTATTAGTAATGATATTTATTCTATTCATCATGATATTTATTAATTGTATATTTATGCCAATCATATTTAGCACTTATTTGTTCGTTTTTTTGTCAGTCTATTTGATCTTTTCCTTTCTTCTCCCCAGCCACATTTCGAACGCTTCCAGTTTCCGAATATCCTCCTTTCTTAACGTCCATGCTTCAAAATCGAACAGGAGCATGGTCCACAGTCAAGTTATTGCAATCTTTATCATACTTGATTTCTTCAAACATTTTGTTAATAGACCTTTCCTCTTACTGAATTCCTATTTGCTTGTACAATTCTACATTTTATTTCGGTTTCACATTTCCTATCTTCAGTTATATTGAACCTTAAATATCTGAAGCTCCCTACATAGCTTCGTAGCGTCTATTGCAATATTAACTCCGCCTCCTTATCTTAACACTCTCATCACATCTTTTTCTACTTGATATTATTTTATATAGGCCCTAACTATAGATATTAATTATACTATGTACTCTACTTTCGTTTATGCTCACAAGAACCAACGTTTATTCTATTTATAGTCTCCATTTCAAATCGATGTAAAATGATGAAAATCATTCAAGTAGGCCTACAAAATTTTAAATTTTGAATTTTTCAAAGTATCAAAAAATAATCGGAAATTGAGAAAATTTATCTGCTTATTCAAATCTCCATTCCTCCACCTCCATAAATTTTTGATGTCCTTCATGAAACTAGGTTTCCGGATTTTCATCCGCACCAATTATTGAATACCTCTATTCTGCTCAGCGATTTAGTATCGCAGTGCTCGATGTTGTCGTGGATGCCAACAGCACTCTAATGCACTCTAAGAGCACTCATGTTATTGTAGTTGTTGTTTTCAAACGCCCGGCATATTTGCAAGTAATGAAGAGAAAAAGCATTAGAATTCATCCTGGCACCGTATAGCGACATTTCTATGGCAGGAAAACAGAAAGAAATTTTATGCTGACTTTTTAGATTTATTACTTAAGTTAAAATCATGACGTCACAATGAATAGCAGTTTAACGTCAGTCTTCCAGTTCAAAAGCGACGTCAGGGGTGTTACATACTGGTAAAGCTGGTAATTCTAGTGTGACCGTCAGTTTCTTCACTCGAAAGCGATGTCAATGACGGGCGAACCCAGGATTTTGAACCCCGCACATACTGATCCACGGTCGAATATCTTACCGACATCGCCACTAGATCCAGCCGTGCATTGCAAACTATACATGTCCCGCACTCAGAGAAACTTAATTAGTCACCATTTTAATATTGGCAATAAAATGTTGATTGCCATTTGCAGATCATCGTCGATAGAATAACTAAATAAATACTTGAAGTCTTTAAAACATGAAATCATCAATTAAGTCAACCAGGTAAATTTAACTGCATATCGTAGATATAATACATATAAAAATGTAAAGAACTGCCATAAGTAGTAAAATAGTTATTTATGAGAAATCGTTGTCACTTGCTGCCTTCCATAACCTTCCTTTTCTTTCATATAAGATATGCCCTATGACTTTCACTAATACTTCAAATGCGTATATGAAAGCATTGTGAACGTATGAGCTGTGGTTAAAGTGGGGGACACAAGTGATTTGTGTTCACATTGCTCTCATTTTTCCTGTGGTGCGTTCCCCTGCTAGGGGCCCATATTAGATACTGGGAAACCTCAGACCTGTGAATACATTACAGGGGAACCGAAATATTCTTACCATTCCCCTAGCTCTCGATCCCCACTTTAACCACTAGGTATGAAGCAATGACTTCTGTGTTGAAGGTAATAAGTAAAAACAGTATATACGTGTATGTACAGTATGCGTATATATACACGTATGTGTGTTTTACTTCGGCAAAGTACAGGTTCAAGGTAGCTATTACTATTAGTCTGCTATCACGCACTCTATAATGAGCACTTCATTGATCAACAAGACAATCCATTTTCAAAAGGCTGTACCTTATCCGTACTTTAATGTAGCATCTAGCTTTGGAAAAATTACTTCTGAGAAACTATGAATAATAATAGAGGGTTGCATTAATAATTTATGAATGTAAAATTTATAAATATATTTTTTCTCTATATGGTGGTTCTAATATACACATGAATGTATAGTGACTGCAAATAGGCGCTTAATTTTTAAACTAAATGATATTACTGTATATTATATACTATACATGAGCTAAACCAGAAATCGATAAAGTTCTGACTACTGATCAATGAGTTCAAACATAAAAATAATGAGTAGATTAACATCTCTTTTGTCTAAAAAGCACATAATTGACAAGTCACAAAAATGCTAAGCTGATAAAATATGTTTTTATTAATGACTGCAGTAATCCATACTAATTATGAATTAAACTGTGTGAAGTTTACCAACATAATTGTAGATATCGTCAAAAGCCAAATCAGCCGTGTTTAACGTCAGTTTCGACTTCATATCAGTGACGACGAGAGTACTGTTTTTTCACACCTACTGAACTGTTGTTAAAACACTCGCTAACATGAAACAGATTTATCATAGCCTTATTAAATTTTTAAACTCTCTAAACATATTAAAAAGAAACTAATATTCATACACGACTAATGTAACTAGAACATTGCTTTTATGCTCTTGTTTCAGCTCAACATCTTCGGGCTATCCCCAGATGCCCAATATTTCCAAATTGCCTCAATCTTCAGCACCCCGACATTCCTCAAAACTACTCTCCGTGTCTAACAGACCATCAGTCTCCTATTCCGCACCTACGAACAGTCAGACGGTCTCAGCATCGGCAACACGGGATCGTGGAGGTCTCAAGTCCAACAGATGCATGGGAACACCTACAGCTGTTGCGGGAGGCAGCAAGTCAACACCCGGAATACAGAAATGGATCAACCGTAGAACCGACTCTTCTGCGAGAAAACAATTCTCTTCTGGTCAGGGAACATCCAGAACTCCTTGCCAGATAGTCGAATCGTTCAATTCCAGGCTTACATCTTCTCGACCAACGAATATACCAGTGCCAGAAGACAAGAATGGAGAAGCATTTAGGCTTCCGAACAGGAGAGATTCCTCATCCCTCGGACAGCCTCCACTGGATAAAGAAAAAAATTGCCGAATGCCTTCAAATGAACAGGAAATGCAGCAAGATAGATTAGATAGTTGGCAGGTGTTCGATTGCACTTCACTAGCGGATACTGAAGATTTAGTTAAATCATTAATTATATCTACACCCACCAGTTCATTGTCAGCGTTCGATTCGACCGCAGAATATTCCGTTGGTCAAGAGACAGCATCTGTGGATTCCTCCAAATCGTCAGAAAACTCGAGCGACCCTCTGAGTGAAGTAGAAGCTTCGGTCAAATCGAGCTCCGCTACTATTGTTCCCATAGAACTGACGACCTCCAGTGAACCGTCTCATCACTCGCACTGTAGTTCAATGATCTATTCTACACCAAGAGTCAAATCAGCTGACGCTCTTGGAAAATTTACATCGTCTAGGTTAAGTTGCAAGTCTAGAATTCCGAGGATGTCCAGCAACAGAAATGTAAAGCCCATTCGAAGCGACATCATTTCAAGTAAGTCTAGGGTCGAATCGAAGTTTTGCGGAACAACCAAAATTCCAAGATTAGCCAATTCCATCCGGGATCGGATGAACAAAACATCGAATGGACCTACTAGGGATTCACTCAGTGCCCAAAATAGATCAATCATATACTGTAACTCAAGCGTAAGCTCTCTCGGAGTTTCAGTTTCTGAAACGGACGATGGATCCGAGCAGGTTGATTTAGATTCAAGCGTTAGCATCCAGTCATTTGAGGCAACAGCCTCCTCGAAGTTTCCCTCAAGATCGGCGTGGTCGAGAAAAGAAACTCTCCAAGATTCAACTGATAGTCTAGAATCATCCGACGAAACTTTGAAAAGTTCATCTACAATCCGACGAGAAGAGCGCGACACGAGATCCGCCAGTAGGAGCAGTCCGCTACCACGTCAAGCAAGAGTGACTGGAGGAGAGAGTCAAGCGAAACAGCAGCGAATAAAGGATGCGAGCTTTAAATATAAGTCAGGAAGCGTTCGAGCAAGCAGCCATGGCGAGAGAGGCTCTAAGCTCGGTAGTTCTACTTCTTCGAAACGTTTATCCGTCGCCTCAAATCCAGAAAGTTACAAAATTTACAAAAAATACAAGGAGGAAAAACCACAAGGCTGCGTTGGGAATGGAAAGTTAGACAAAACAGCTGGTGAAAATACAAACACAATACATAGTGTGGATCAAGCATCAGAATGCAATCGTGTCGTCTACCCAGAAGGTGAAAATGCAACACTAGGAACTGATACAGACGAAGCGTTTTGCATTGAAGAAATCAAAATTGATTGTTCCGAAGGTCAAAGCATGCAGAAAATTGATTTAAGCAACACTAATAAGGACCCTGGTCTCGATAGAGCTTGCATAGAGCAACTTCAGCCATTGTCCGCTGCGTTTGAACAGTTCACAAGCCCAGCATCCAACGCAGACTCAGAATCTATCGGCGTAGCGTGGGTAGCCATGGTTGACAGCATTGATATTAATAATTTCTACCAAGTATTGGCAATGGACAATTTTCCTCAATGTAATTCTACGAATGAACTTCACTCTAGCTGCACATTTTCACAAGAAGTTCGAGTGATAGAAAATGAATTTAGTGATGGCATCAGTGAAATTATCAGTCCAAAACTGGAAAAGGGGACACGTATTATAGAACTTGATAGTGAAGACAAACCCAAACGAAATCCTGAGCAAAACATATCTGGCACAGGTCTCCAAAGCAAATGTAAAACCGGTAGTAGAATGGATTGTATTAAAAGAGATATAAGAACTGATTTGAGCGCTACCAGTGCTACTAAGACCTTGAGAACATCCAAACAGAATCGTGAGAGCTCGAGAAATGCTTCGTCTAGAATACCTACGCTGCCTGTGGCCCATTCCAAATTTGATTCTCGAAAATCGCCAAGTTTAAAGGCATCACACGGCTTTGAACCTGCGGAGGCTTCAAATGTAGATAAATCTGCAGAAATAAAGAACAAGGAAAGAAATCGGAATAAGCACAAGGACGTTCTCGAAGATATTTCAAGTCTGGCAAGTTTTGTTAGTTACGAAAATGCGGAATTCAATATAAAAAAATCTGAAGCAGAAAACCACTACTGCATCGAAGATGAAAGGAGAGCCGTGAAAATGCGTCACTGTAATCAGAAGGAGGTGGGCAGTAGAGTCTCTGATAAAGCTATATTAACCAGCAGCTGGGAAACCCCGAACTCAGATAACGATCAGCATATCATTGGTCTTGGAAAAGATCATACAGTAGTATCAAAGTCAATCGATTCTTTTCTTTCTGATTCCTTGGAAGTGAGTTCGAATCCTTGGTGCATGGTTGCGAACAAGCCCGAAAGAGGCCATGATAGAGGAAAGGTGTCAAGGAGCAAATTACCAGTTATAATGACCACGCCAAAAGTTGCGATTAAAAGTAGTAAGGCATCAGAAGAAAATAGTGCACATAAAATATTGAAAAGCAATGCAGAACATAAACAACAGAGATCTGGGTTAAATCACTTTACACCAATAAGAAATCGAAGTGAAGAGTTGCATTCTCTGAAAGTTCGACCCAGGCGTGAACCTTCATCTAGTAGATATCAAAGTATAAATGAGCGCAAAAACGTGAATGATGGAAAGATTAAAATTCCTTGGAATTGTGGTTCTAGTTCCATTTCCAGTTGTAGACTCTCTCCGTCACGAAATGATATAGGAATGAAGCTAAAGCAAACGAAGCGAATTCAAACAGGCAAAATGGGAGATTTTCTTGACACGAGAGGAAGAGAATACGCTGTCACAAGATCAAAGAACCCTAAACATCAGCGTGCTGACGTCAGGGTGAGCGTGTACGAGATAAAAGAAGCAGCTAGGAATAAGTTAGAGCTAAGAAAAGTCAATGTACCTTCAAAAAGTAAAGCTTCACCTAAAAGGGCTATAAAAAAACTTTGTATCGCTGAAGATATTGAAGTTAATCATGAAAAAGTGACGAGCAGTTTTAAAACCCCACCCGTCGACAATAGAAAGAGCCTCTGGTCAACTGAGGACCTTTATAATTGGTGCGCACAATGGGAGAAATGTGTAAAACAGGGAGACATTCCACAGGAGATGACGGACGATGAGCATCCACTGAGCAATAAAATACTTTCTCAAGAGGACCTTCCAACTATCCTACAAAAGGATGCACCAAACGTAAATACTTCGGCGAATTTGGATGAACTGGCCGGTCTTATTGCTAAACGAATTTGGGAAAAGATTGACGAGGCAAAGTTGACTAAAAGTAAGATGTCTGAAAAGGGCGAAGGAAAAAAAATGCATAACCAACCTCGAGAAGAACTAAAATCCTCTGCTAGTGGGGAATCAAAGGAGTTGACAGATAGAATAAGTGCCGATAGCTTACCAAAGAAGACCGCTGAGGTTACAAGCTGTACTAAGGGAAAGCGGGTGGAAAACTGCGTTGATCAGGATGACAGAGGGGTCCAGGTGGATGATCTGATTCAACTGGATACTATAGGGATTCAAACAGAAAGTGGTTGCCAATCTCAACTCAGTGTATCAGTGCAAACTGAGTGCGGTTTCTGTCAAGAAATTTCAACACAAACTGCCCCTCCAAGTCAAACAGAAGTGATAAACTCCTGCAGCCAGACTGCCTCAGTCCTCACATGTGATGCTGAATGTTTAACCGACAGCGAAGAAGTTCGAAGTTCAACGTTGGCCCACAGCTCCACACAGACTGACGTCAGCCGCAGCAGTACATCTTTGGAAGATTTCAATGGACTAAATATCTGTAAATTCAAAGAGGCAGAAATTCAGCAATCCTATCCTAGAATGGACTTTACCATTCGTCTTAAGTCTAATATCGGTAATGACGACCAAATAGATTTAACTTCTGGGAAACAGCTAACAACTTATATACTCGAATCATCGAGAAATGTTGAACAAGAAACTAGCAAAATATGCAACCAAAGTCAGGTAAAAAATGTGAAAAAAGTCATACGCTCTGCATTGAATTGTGATACCGAAGCAAAACTACTCCATATGAAGATCCCAGGAGGAAAAGAGGCTACAACGCAGACGGATGTGAAACTTCAAATGCATAATTCCCGAAATTCATCTGATAAGAGTCCTAGAGGCTGTCTAACAAAGCATAAAGTTAAGATTCTCAGTCCACAGACGTCGAGCAAGAGTGATTCGGGTGTGCTGAAACACGAAAAGATCAGTCTTGAATCCGTTGATGGTCCTGAAGATAACAGCGGGAAAACAAAAACAACCAAAACTATCCGAAATGCGCCGGAGGATTCAAATAAACTTCAATATCAAGAGCAACAACAAAAATTTAAAAAGACACCTAGTAAATCTAAAACACAAGATGGCGTTGGTTCAGGCAGAGTTTCGTTTAACGAAGACGAAGCAAAATACGAAGAGGAAATAAAACCTAAGCGATCGTCTAAAAAACGAACATCTTCTGACGACCCTGCCTCAGTGAAAAACATGACTCGCCTCCCAACAAACTGGGATGTAAACACCTATCTTAAAAACAGATTTTCTCGAGATCTGGCAACCATTTCCGTAGATCAGGCAGGTGACGTAAAGTATGACTGGATTAATAGATGCTTGGATTATAACTCAGGTGTGTCGATATTGGAAATTAAGAAACGCAAGGCTCTGCAGAAGCTTAGAACATATCAGAAAAAACTCATGGAAAGCATTGAAGCAGAAGGGAAGGTATAAGTTATTCTTAGAAAGAACTCAAAATCTAGGTTACTTATTTCTTTACTGTTTTTAAATCTAGTTAAGTAAGACAAGTAAGATCTGCAAGAAAATTGTTGAAATAAGAGCGATATGAATATCCAGCTTTCTATTGAATAATAAAGACCTTGTTATAGCCTAAAAAATATTTAAGCCTACATTAATTCATTGTACTCTATGAGTCGTCTAGAATTGACTCTCTGAACTGATCAGTATAATAACCCTACGTTTACAATATATAATTTCTAACTAAGGTAAACATGATCCGTATAACTTTGAGGTGATGAAATGATAAATCAGAGATTCTCGAGTTAAATTAAAAAGCTTTTCTAAACCGAGTGTAGATTGTAAAGCTTGTTCCATGCTGCAATCTATGGATTTGTATTTCTTATCAGTTAATTGATTGATATTGATCTCTTATCAATTGGTATCTGAGAATGGCATAGGAGCCCTCTTTTTCATAAGCAGAATCCCCCTCAACCATTCTAGAATAATGTTATATCAATGTTAGAGGATTTAAAGATCCACTCGTATGTAGTCATGAAGAGAATACGCAAAACAGTGAATAGTGGAGGCGTCTTGTACCATGGATCTACCAGTGGGCAGTGCATCCAGAGAGAGCTCAATTAGTACTCTAAATATCTCTTGTACGGTTCATGATAATATTTCTCTCTCTCTCTCTCTCTCTCATTCTTAGTGCACAATCTAACGGCGGGCCCATGGCATATAACTCTTCATACCAATTCTATCTTCAGCCTCTATTATCATCTCTACGTATGAATTTGTTATCAATTCATCTAACATAATACATATATATGTATCACATAATATCAAAATACATGTATGAAAAGCATAGCTTAATACCATGATATAATAACATAATATGTCTCGGTCTGTGTCTAACTCTTTTTCATGCATTCTTCCACCTTCACCCTGTGACTGGCATTAGGCATTAGGCAACAATTAATCCTTTCACAGAGGCTCTGCGTAATCCATACATACCTTATGTAGCGTATAGCTTGGGCAAAATCCGGCTTCTGAGTTGATTTCCCGTTAACTCCTCAGTTCTTGTTCAGTGGACTCTTACGACACTACGAGACGTGCAGTTCAGTGTCCCGTACATAACAAGGGAAATATCTACATTTGTAATATATATGTATATATAAAGCTGGTAAAGCTAATGTTAACGTCAGTTTCGTCACTCGAAAGCTATGTCAGTGACGGGCGAGCCCAGGATTTTATCCTCGCACATACTAATCCGTGGTCGAGTATCTTATCATATCTAAGATATACATCGCCACTGGCTCCAGCCAGTGGCGATGTATATCTTTATATATATATATATATATATATATATATATATATATATATATATATATATAGAAGTTCAGCCACTATCCTTGCTAATTCTATAGTTCATTCAAAGCTCGACTACTGTAATTCATTATTACATGGGTTGCCTACTTCTTCTCTCAATCGTTTGCAGCACGTTCAAAATTATCTTGCACGTGTTGTTTGTAAGTCCTCTAGACTTCAATTTCGCTCTCTTTCTCTACTTCGCAGTCTTCACTGGCTCCCTGTTAATCAACGCATAAAATATAAAATATCTCTATTAACTTTCAAAACTCTGCGATTTGGCAAGCCTTCTTACTTATCTGAAATTCTTCTTCCCTATCGTCCCTCACGTACACTTCGCTCCACCGATGCCTATCTTCTCTCAGTTCCAAATATTCTCACGTCATTGGGCAGACGTTCATTTTCTTACGCAGCACCCACAATCTGGAACTCTACCTGCTAATCTTCGCTCTTGTTTTTCTCTTTCAACATTCTCTAGCAAGCTTAAAACTTATCTTTTCCCACCATAGACATAATCAATCTACCTTGACCATTTATTTATCACCGGACTGTCTTTCGTTTAGGACCTTACTTCTCCTCAGCACATTTCTTTCGCAGATTGGTCTGGGTGAATTGATCTGTAGTGATGTGTGCTGTTGGGGACGTCCCTGACATCATCCCTGGATGAGGAAATAGACGTTTAACATTTATTATTATAATTATTATATATATTACATATATATAATGTATGTATATATATATATAAAGATAGATAAATAATATATAATATAATGTAATATAAATATATTCTCTATCTCTATATATATATCTCTCTCTCTCTCTATCTATCTCTCTCTCTTTCTTTCTCTCTCTCTCTCTCTCTCTCTCTCTAATGCACTGCCTAACGGCAGATCCATGACATATTACACTTGCAACAATTCTATCCTCAGCCGTCCTTTCATCTCTATATATGAAATTGTTATGAGATCATCCAGCATCCCATGTCTCGGTCTTCCTCTAACTTGTTTCCCTTGCATTCTTCCTTCTATTACATCCTTTAGCAAACCATCCCCCCTTTAATATGTCCTCTCCAGCTTTTCCCTTTTGTTTGCCAATGATTGGAAATTCCCAAAAGCATAAATATATTAAGATAAATATATTATAAAAAAATATATTAGCCTACATAATGAATATAGTATAATACAAATATTTTTCACTAAAGTTTTTTCAATAAAGTTTTCACTATCTTCATTTATCAAGTATAAGGACAATGTGTGTTTGTATGTGTGTGTTTTGTGTGTGTGCATGTGTGTATTTGTCAGTGTACTTAAATATCTACGAAATCATGAAGAATGGGTATTTGATAATCTCTTTCATACAATGCTCAGGAAATGACGCATTTCTGCTTATCCTAAGTACTCTGCCTATAAAAATAAAGCAGGCCTGCCTCTCCGCCTCGCAAAGCAGCTCTATTATTTCAAGCTGAGTGCAGCTGCCTGCTGCTCAACAGCTGCCTGCAGCTGAACAGCTGCTCAACAACTGCTTAACAGCTGCTGCACTGCTGTTGAACAGTTGCTAAACAGCTGCTAAACAGCTGCTGCAGTCAGGTAGCGAAAAGTTTTGAGCTGAAAGAAATTACTCAGCTATGTAAAGATTATTGAGCTTCGGTGTTAAAGAAGGGTTACAGGAACGTTGCCCTTCGCAAAGTTTGACACTGTAATCAACAACGTTGTTCGTGATGTTTGTAACTCGATATCGTCGTAGGCTAGATTTTTTATCAGTATAAGCTCGGACACTTTATTCGCCAGATTATGTCTCTACTTTTAAAATCGACTTCTGAATCGGTTCGAGTCTAAATAAGTACATGTAGGCCTATATACCATTCTTATAGTATGTGCCACGTAGATACGCACTAGCACATACACACACACAAATATACCTATACATAATACACATTATAATGATATGCATGGCATGCACACATATATAGGCACGCATACACGTACTCTTGGCGAAGTTAGTCTTTCTAACTCACTCGGTCTTAAAAGTAACTATACTCTTCACTATATCTTGTGCAAGAAATTACAAAATAAAATTATACAGTAAATATAAAATAATATAAAATTCTCTAAAATAAATTAAACAGAAAGAAATTAAAGAAATTAAGTAGAAATCGTAAAATAATAAAATACAATTGTACTGTGTTCCAATACGAAGAAAAGCATTATCTGCTTCTCATATCTCGAAATTTATTCAAAACGTTAGTTGGAAATGACAAAAGAGAGGAAAATAGGAAAATTGCAGAAAAATTCCGAAATATTGTGATAAGTAGGCCAATATATTAGCATAAATATTATGCTGCTGGATTGGAACTATTTTGGTGTTAATTTCATTTAAACATTCTGTTTACTAAAATTTTTATAAAACATGTGATCGCCGTAGTTTTCTTAATGAGAAAAATTGTCTCTACGGGAAAATAAGATTTATTAAAACATGTGAATATTTTAATAAAACCATCCCTAAATTAAAAAAGTGTGATATTACCAACATGATACCAACAATATTTTGAATCTACAGCTGCCAACAGCATTCAACAAGAAACAGATCAGCAGGGGAGGCAAAGGGGGAGTTTAATTGGATGGTGTTATAATTTATACATGTATTTAGATTAGAATTCACAAATTTGAATTGATGAAAATTGAGAGCTATAGATCTTACTTTCATTTACGTAAGAAGTGATGTTCGCAAATTTAAAGGCTAAAGCTATAGCCTAAAATTTAACGTCAGTATCCTGCTCGATAACATGTCAGTGACGGTGGGTGCATTGGATTTGAACCCTACACATAGTGATCCGCTGTTGAACAACATACCAGCAGTCCACCGGTTTAACACAAAAGTGACATTGTTGACGGACTTATACTTAATTCTAGCGACTCAAGCAAGTAAGCATTATATATATACCTTATATATAATTACAATAGAAGTAGTCATCTGATTAGTTTACTTTTGTCGTAACCACAACTTGCAAGTATTAGACAAATACACGTACATACATGTATATTCAAATATTTAAGAAAAATATATTGTTAAAAATCTAATCCCACTTTTTATTATATTAGTCATCGTCATCATCATCATTGTCATCATTGTCATCATTGTCTTCATCATCATCATCATCATCATCCTCTTCATAATCTTCCAATGAATCCCAGTTTAACTATGGTCGGGATTCCGAACTTTTATAGCAATTTCTGGAGTCTAAGCGCTTGCCAACCGAATGACCTTACTGAAGTTGGTTTGGATCTTAATACTTTGTCGCCTTTTACGACACGTGCAGTCCATGGTTGGCCTTTTCTTCAGCAACCCGAACTAAATATATAGATTAAAATACATGTGATGATTCTCTGGTTTACCTTAAGTTTAGAAACTTAAGGTTATCGAAAAGGACATCTTATTACCAAAATTCATGAGAAAAAAAATTTACACAATCTAACAAAAATTGATTAAATTCTGGCATTCCTGAATATTATCAGATAGAGTAAGCTATTCCACATGAACGGTACATTAAAATTTATTCCGTTAATAGGCTACTGCCAGCATTGGAATAGAAAAGTATAGTGATAATTGCATGAAGACTTAAATGGCTCAATACATAACCTATCGACATTTATTGGCAGTTTGTGTAATGTTAATTAAATACGTTCTGCGTATCTTACCATTTTGCAATTCGCAGTTACATAATTAAATTAAATACTAATGGCAAGCTCAAGCTCGTTACGATATTTCCAGAAAATTCAAAATGATCAGCTAAACAGAAGACTTTTAGAAGCGAATGGAAACATTGGTGTAAATAATTTAAAACAACCGAGCAAATCACAATTGATCATTCCTATTTTCCCTTCCGATATCTCTAAGCCTCGTTTAACGATTTCGTACGATTCGCTCAGATTCTGCAGCCAGCAGCTACAGCGCACTGCATAGCATCATAAGTGATATGAAAGATGCCTAGCAGACCTTCCGTGCCCATACAGAAAGACTTCCGTTAGGCAAAGTTAGGTTTAGCATTCAGCCTCTAAACTGACGCCTAGCAGCTGCTAAAACTGCTTGTATTTGTACAGCTGTTTGCTATTACATATGTCGCAATCTAACAACCTAACTAACGAATTTTCAGTACTATCAAATAAGAGACTATGAAATATGAATTTTTGTTTACAAATATAAGTAGTATTTGTTTATTTCAGTGCAGTGTTCGCAAATGATAGTAAATAGGGAGGTTGGAGAGTATACACTGTGGAGTAGATTATCGGAATGCTGTTACTTCCGTTTGCACTTATTTCTGACTCCATAATCATTCGCATCAGATCAGCTATTGAAGGGGTGGGGGGGGAGAGGAGAGAGCGTCCACCCATAGAGGCTCTAAATCTTGCAGGAGATCTGCCCGACGCTCCTATTAACAATAGTAATAAGTTTTTATTAACAATATTAATAAGTTTTTATTAACAATATTAATAAGTTTTTATTAACAATATTAATAAGTTTTTATTAACAATATTAATAAGTTTTTATTAACAATATTAATAAGTTTTTATTAACAATATTAATAAGTTTTTATTAACAATAGTAATAAGTTTTTATTAACAATATTAGTAAGTTTTTATTAACAATAGTAATAAGTTTTTTATTAATAATATTAATAAGTTTTTACTAACAATATTAATAAGTTTTTATTAACAATATTAATAAGTTTTTATTAACAATATTAATAAGTTTTTATTAACAATATTAGTAAGTTTTTATTAACAATAGTAATAAGTTTTTATTAATAATATTAATAAGTTTTTATTAACAATATTAATAAGGTTTTATTAACAATATTAATAAGTTAATATGAATTTGAGTTGATGACGGCTTAGAGCTGGAATTAGGCTTTATACCGAGTTATACGTTTATAGTATTTAGTAATAAAAGCAAGCATATCTTAAATATACGGTATCAAAAAATATACGCAGGCAGATCTACAAGATTTATGTTAATGGGAGTAAAAATCGGCTTAAGATGGCAAGATTTCAGGCGTTTGTTTATATTTTGGCGTCATGAGGGATGTTTTAACAGCACAAAGTGTTCATACACACACAAGCTTAGAGCCCTGGGTCATCCAATTTAGGTGGGTTGACTCCTCCCATGATTTAGACTTGAGAAGTAGTTAGATAGTTTCAACAACTGCTCTAAATGTGAAGTAAAATTTGCTAAATATACTGAATATAAAGATGAGGTAATGATGTGGATGAAAAGTTACACAAATGAAGATAAATTTGACGTCCATTCCTGAACGAGGTTCTGCATAGAGGTTCTAATCTGCTCAAATGCTTAATCCATGATTATAATTAGTTAGCGCATATCAATAAAAATCTATGTTATTTGATAGCTAATCATTATTTTTTGGCATTTACGTTCAATAGTTAGCTTGATCACCTAATTAAAAATTAATTAATTACATTACAAATTCAGTATTTAAATACACATTTCTTAGAATTATTTCAAGATTAAATAAACGAAAAATTTCTATACTTAACCTTTCAAAATAGTGGCCAAAGTGCATGAATTAAAGAGGTTAAGCCTCTTTAGAGCTCTACTTTACATATTATTTTAGATTTATCATTTTTGCATGGATGAAAATAACTGAAGGAAATTAATTGGATTGATAGAGTATGAAACTACAAAAGCTATGAAATCCTCCTACGTATTCTAACACAACTACAGTATTTATCTTACTACATTGTTGCAACTTTATTGAGAATTAACTATATATTACAATTTAACTTAGGAAATCCTATGCTGCACTCAAAAAAGATCAACTAATATTTGAAAATAACGATACTTGACGCCGCCAGCAACTGCAAAATATAAACGAATTACTCACGAATATTAACCTATTCTTGTCAAGAATGAGTAGTATGAAATAAAAGCCACGCTGAAAAGCTAAAAATGAAAAGGTCTTTAAAAGAATCAAGTCAGCTAGGATTAAGTTACTTCCGAATCTGCTAACAGCCAACGTATTAAGGTTAACTGCGTGTAGTGCTGTGAATTTTTATATGCTCTTGGAAGGTTGATAAAAAATGCATCATTATTTTTGAAGATTACATTAACATATATCACATTTATCATATATCTCATATATATCATATATCATAGGACTCCATCTCTATGCATATATCCCTTCGCTAAACAAAAATATACTTGAAATCTGCAAGCAGAACAATTATTTAAGACTATGTGAACTATCTTATCTAGATGATATTCAGTTTCAGAATAGATGACTTGATAGTATAAGGCTTTAAACAATGAAAGTGATTATAACAATACCTCTGAAATATACCTGCTTATATTTCGAAAAGAGTTGTACTAGTATATAATATCGGTTTTTTTCTTGTGCTCCGTACAGTTCATCTTATCTACTCGATAGTTCATCTTATCGGCTCGGATAGTTCATCTTATCTACTCGGATATTTATCTTATCTACTTGGATATTTCATCCTATCTACTCGGATATTTCATTTTATCTACTAATCCTAATGACTGATGGACCAGTTGAAATCGGGCTTGCCTGATAAGCAAGTGATCACGAATTCTACGAGTTAATTAATATAAGGAGTTGTGTAACAAGAGCTCAATGGAAACTGCCATCACGGGCGTGCACTAACGTGTCAATACTAATACTAATACTAATATCAACTTATTTGAACTCTCATCTGCAATGTTTGTTAGGATATATTTAGAAGTATTGCTGCACGTTTGTCTGGGATTGTTCATACTTGTCGACGGCGAGTCGAAAAAAAACCAGAAGAACGTGTCCCCACAGCAGCAGCTGATAAAGTACCTACTGAAAGGTTACTTCAAACAAGACCCGCCACAGGCTGACACTTACACAGATGTCAAGCTGGGAATGGTCGTCAACAGCTTCTACTCTATCAATGAGGGCTCCATGGATTATCAAGTCAACTTCAATCTCCGGCAGCTATGGAACGATCCAAGATTAAAATTCCCTCGGTATAATTACACCGAATCTACGGCAAAGATAAAGGAGATCAAATTGGGAAATAGACAGTGGGAGGATATCTGGCTTCCAGACACTTTCTTTAGGAATGAGAAAAAGGCTACCTTCCATCAAATCACCGTTGACAATAGAATGTTACGAGTGACAGAGAATGGCACCGTATATTACGTAACCAAAATTTCAGCCACATTTTCCTGCCACATGGACCTCAGTTCCTATCCGTTGGATACTCAGAAATGTCCGATCATTTTTGAGAGTTTTGGCTACACCACGGACACGATGAAGTTCACCTGGTCAGACGAGAAGATAGATCTCGGTGTAGAGCGGCAGTTGCCTCAGTTCACCCTAGTGGGCTACACCAGGCACGACTGCGAGCAGAACTACACTGCCGGAAGATTCCCCTGCCGCGAAGTCCGCTTCGTTCTCCAGCGCGATATCGGATTCTTCCTCATCCAAGTCTACATCCCAACAATCCTCATAGTCATCCTGTCCTGGGTGTCGTTCTGGATCAACATCGAATCGTCTCCGGCTCGTGTGTCCATCGGACTGCTGACCGTGCTGACTACGACGACGATGAGCGCAGGGGCCCGGGCCTCTCTGCCCCGGGTCTCCTACATCAAAGCCATAGACGTCTGGATGATCATCTGCCTCATCTTCGTCTTCGCTTCACTCATCGAATACGCCGTCGTCAATGTCATCTCGAGACGAAAAGGCGGCCCGAAGGCACCGGTAGTTGCTGAGACTGGAACTCAAGGAGTAGCGCCTAACTCTACTCATCCTGTCGGTAGAAATAAGAAGTTATGTAAATGTGGAGCAGGGTCGCAGAGACCATTGCTGGGCGCCCCGAGCAACACACCGGTAGACGGGAAGAGAAAAGCGAGAAACATTGATAAAATATCACGCCAGTGTTTTCCAATAGCCTTCGTTCTCTTCAACCTTGTTTACTGGGTGGTTTACTCCATCCCTCCTGCACCAAAACCGGACGACGGAGAACTAGAAACGTAGTCATCGTCGAGTATGATGCTACCGTCCTTCACTGAAGCATCGAACTTTGTAAATAAAAGAAAGCTAAATGAAAGTCGTACAAGGTACGAGACACGATCGACATTGAGAACAGTGTGGCAGAAATCTCTCTGAAAGGATTACTAATGTACTAGATACGAACCATTGTCTGTAGTCAAATTTTACCCAAGCTGGCATCCTTACACTCTCCATCCAGAATCTCTTTCCATTTCCTGTGATGACAGGAAATTGAACTGAGAACATCCATGATTGTCATAGAGTCACTCCTTTGTCACCACCAGTCAGGAGTCACGCTACTATCACCACCAGCTAGAAGTAACGCTCCTATCACCACCAGCTAGGAGTCATGCTCCTATCACCATCAGCAGGAGTCACGCTCCTATCACCACCAGCAGGAGTCACGCTAATATCACCACCAGATAGGAAGCACACCTCTATCAGCACCAGCTAGGAGTAACACTTCTATCACCACCAGCTAGGAGTCACGCCACTATCACCACCAACCAGGAGTCACGCTCCTATCACCACCAGCAGGAGTCACGCTCCTATCACTACCAGCAGGAGTCACGCTCCTATCACCACCAGCAGGAGTCACGCTCCTATCACCACCAGCAGGAGTCAGGACTCACCCATAATTCATAAAGTCACATATCATTGTCCCACCACTTATCAGGTGTCATTGTCCCACCACTTATCAGATGTCATTGTCCCACTACTTATCAGGTGTCATTGTCCTAACACTTATCAGGTGTCATTGTCCTACCACTTATCAGGTGTCATTGTCCCACCACCTATCAGGTGTCATGCCCCTTTTCTTCCACCTAGAAGGAGTCAAATCCGCAACTACAATCAGCGGGAAGGTCGGGTTTTAGATCCGTGTGTAGCGTCTTAGGTCCGGATTGTTGTACATCAGTTTTAGTGCGGCAGAAGCTTTTATCCACGAACAGTTTATCTTCTCAGGAAGCCTCTTCCAAACAATGGAGGCTGTAGGAGATTGTTTTGGAAATTATTAAACTATACTTGGAATGGTTTCTTTAATCTTTTTTGTTGGTATTTTCATGTAGATTCCTGATACTTGAAAGTTGGACAACCGACAACTGTGATTAGGGGGTCTACATATTGTACAACGATAGACTAATGCAGACATCTATAAATCATTGGGAAACACTAATAACAAGATATGCGTTCTGTAAACAATGTGCATAACGTTAGATTACAAAAAAGACAAGACACTATATTAGTAAACTAATCTTTGGTTAATGATTGGTTGACTGTAGCTGAACGAATTAGCTAACATTGTAGTCCCTACATGGACATTGTAGTCAGTACATGGGCATTTACTGTATATAATTGTACATGCATATTCTCATACCATATGATTATGGAATAACAGTAGTAAGCTTTTGATTATATGAAAGCCTTAAACCTAACAAGAAAGTCGTTTAAGATATCTACTAAAACAAAAGTAAAACGTGATTATTCACGCTATATCAGTTACTAAATTAATTGTGCAATAGTTTATAGCTAGCATGCACTAGCACGGCTTAGCAATTTTAGAGTAACATAAAATGCAGCGCAATGTCAATAACAATATAAAGCGTCTTGGCAACAATACCAAGGCTTAAGCTAAGTTTGGTGTCAATTTTCTGCTCAATATCACGTCAGTTACGGGGAAAATATTGGATTTGAATCCGGTACCTACTGGTCCGCTGTTGAAAAACTTTCCGACAAGCCACCAGCACAGCCCAAATAATAATTAGAGTGATTCATGTCAGTGGTGAGATTCGGCTTGCAATGTGGAGCAACAGCCAAGCAAAACAACGAGCAAAAATCAGAATATCTAGAAATCAGTGACAAGATTTTTAAAATCAAAGAAAATAAAGTGTACATCTGCCTCATCTCATGCTTAGACTCAAGATGAAAAGCGATATCAAAGAGATAAGTACATGTAAATCTGTAACTGGCCTCTAGCACACTTATACCTCTCTCTCTCTCTCTCTCTCTCTCTCTATCTATCTATCTATCTTTCTCTCTCTCTCGCGCGCCCTGCTAAATGGCAAGTCCATGATACATTTTCATACTCAATGTCTCCCTTCACGCTCCATATAGATCACTCCATAGATCAACAATTTAATCCCTTCACAAAAGACTAGGCCTTATCCAAACATTATAAAGCTTATCATCATCTTCTTCTTCCCATAAATCTCAGTTTAATCAAGGTCGGGATACGAATAGAATTATGTAGCTTTTGAAAAATATGGGTCTTGACTTTCCGAGGACACTTAGGCCTACATTAATGCACACATATAGGCCTACACACCAGCACTCAACTGCACCAGCATACAACTGCACCAGCATATATCTGCACCAACACACAACTGCACCAGCACACACCTGCATCAGCACACACCTGCACCAGCACACAACTGCACCAGCACACAACTGCACCAGCACACACCTGCACCAGCACACAACTGCACCAGCACACAACTGCACTAGCACACAAAAGCACTAGCACTCAACTGCACCAGCATACAACTGCACCAGCACATATCTGCACCAACACACAACTGCACCAGCACACACCTGCATCAGCACACAACTGCACCAGCACACACCTGCATCAGCACACAACTGCACCAGCACACACCTACACCAGCACACACCTGCATCAGCGCATAACCGCACCAGCACACACGTGCACCAGCACACAACTGCACCAGCAAACATTAGCACATGCAAACATTTGCATTGATCGAATTGATCGGCTTCAGGTTGCAGTCATCAGAAACTAATTAATATATTAAATGTGCAACAATTTAATTCTCTTACAATTTCTTTGTGATAAGTAAATTTCCTTTCAACAAGCGTAGGCCTAATGTCCCATTTTATGGCGTGACATGGAAAGGTCTATAGGCATGAAAGAGAACCTTAAGACTGAATAGGCTATCCCCATAGTAACTAAGTAAACACGCAATATAGTGAAATGATCAACGATGTTGATATCTATCACTTCTTAACACCACACGTTTAAACCGTTAATCAATTTAATCCGTTTTCCGTTTAACTAGTCCAGTGAATGTCCGAGATTTTACTCTCAGATCAGCGCGGCTGGGATTCGAACCCACGACGGTTCAATTCACCTCAGGATATGTCATTTAAAACATCATTACGTTACCCCTACACTATTGAGACATTCACGATAAAGTAAAGTAAACACGCATTATATTGAATAATCAACTATGTTGATATCTATCACTTTTAAAACCACATGTTTAATCCGTTAGGCAATTTAATCCATTTTCCGTATAACCAGTCCAGTGAATGTCCGAGATTTTACTCTCAGATCAGCGCGACAGGAATTCGAACCAACGAGGATTCAAATCACCTTAGGATTTGTCATTTAAGAATTGATATACATGCATAATAATTCAACCATATATATCTCGCTTTTCCCGTGTGGTATCCGGGACTTTGAAAATTAGAACCAATTAAAGTTAACTCCACGTATCGTAAGAGCTATAGTGATCGACTGAGTATGAACTGAGGACAGCAACTGAAAAACACCTCAGAATTAGCTATATACATATACAAGTATTTTCTTCAGCTATAGCCTGTATAGGCTAGAGGCCTATAAGGATGATAGGTATTGACAAGACCTATAGTCTTTGTGAATGGATTAACTTTTTAATCTATGGAGTGCTGTTTATGAAGCTCCATGGAAATTTAGCAGACACTGAGTATAAATATTTGACTTTGACTTGCAGAACACTAGAGAGACAAATCTATCTTTTAGTTTGAGTCTCTTAGTCTAAGTCCGAGTCTTCGCTTCTGGCTAGACTGGAGCTTACTTTGAGACCAAGCTATAACCGAGTAAGAGCATATTATACTTTTTGGTTACAGAGTGAAGTTAATTTGTAAAGTAACTCTTTATCTCACTCTTTATTCACAGTGATTGGTAAATGAGTCAACCAAGCCATCGTATTTTAAAATACGTCAATATTTATTTTCATTAGCCAATAGCGGCCGGCATTACATAATAAATGGCATGATCTGATCGTGCTATGTTAATTCAATTTACTTTCAAATTATAAAATAAGGAACACCATTGCATTTTAATCGATTAATTTAGTTGAAAAATAATATCGATTGAAAATAATTGCAAATCGTAGATTAATTGATTAAAGGCGCTTATTAAGGATATTTATATATTTCTAAAGGCGACATCGCGACGATTGTATCAAGGTGAAGGACACCTGGCTGTTGCTGTGCCGGTAATGTATGAAACAATTTGTTAATTTTGCTTAAAATTTAAAATAATAACTATCGCATTGAATTTGAACACAATTGTCTAAGCGAACTATAACAATCACGTAGTTTTGAGTGTATAAAAATAATATTTATATATTTTAATTCTGTTAAAAATATTAAATTATTGCCAATTCATGTGTATGGGGTTGTGTATAGGCCTATTATATAGGTCCTGTAGGCTTAAATAGCGCACTGTAGAATGCCTAACAATCTAAGTGTGTGTGTTAGGTATGCCTAATATCATGAAATTTTTAATGGTTCAGGTCTTGGTATCAATTCCCGGTAGAGCTACATTAGTAGCTGATCAGAGAGCTACAGTAGTAGCTGATCAGAGAGTAAAATCTCGGACATTCACAGGACTGGCGACATGGATAATTGACTAAATTGCTCAATGGTAAACATGTTGCTTTAAAAGTGATAGATATCATCACAGATAATTATTCAATATAGTGTTTGTTTTGTGCACTTATGTAAGATTGAATTCATGATGCGATTGTTTGCCTTTTGTTCATGCAATTGGCTCAGCTTAGAGATTGTGTAGCATTGAACATTGTGTAGAATTATTCCTTTGAGCTTGGTTTCAAAAATTTATAGTACTCTGTGATGTCAAGAATTGGACTGTTAGTCATTTTTATAGTTGCATAAAAATATTATATATGCATGTAGATTCATTATGCAAAGGACAGTCTTCTTAATTTAATTTAATATTAAAAATATTCACGGTATTTTCTAATAAAAGTGTCATGCTAACAATGACAAAAGTGATTTGAGAATGCTGACAGGTAGGACACTTAGATATCCTTAACAATTTTGTTAAATCTAGCTAGTTAAAAATTAAATTATTGCAATACATGTATGCTAATGGCCTAAAGTATCTCACTACCTTTACATTATTAGACCAAGACAGAATTATCCGAAAACAGGCGCTGACTTTTAACTTTGCGTACACGGGCAATAATATATCCAAAAGTTGAAATAAATGTGTACTCGACAATACGCTCAATTATGAAGTATGATAAACCATGCTCTTGCCCTGCATCCTTTTAAACTACCTGGGGCAAAAATCATGTTGCCCCTGTGGAGTACTAGGGTAGGTGCATGTGCCTGAACACTATAAGGGATGGAACTTAAAGCTTGCCTACCTGTATGGGGGAACCCTAATCTTACTTTGACATTTGGTTATTAGAGTGTTATGAGTGTTACATATGTTAGGATTGTTACACGGGTAAATCTCACTTTTTGGTGCTCTGCCATGTACAAAATATGTAGTGCTACCCTCAATCTGCTTTTATGTTTACACTCCTTTTCTTACAAGTTGACCCCCTCACAAATATTATCTATACTGGTCCATATAATGGTTCTATAACCTTATTTTCACTCTCTATCTCTCTGCCTGTCTCCATGACTCTCCAACTATTAGTTTGCCTAATCTGTGCCATCCATTGCTACCCTGTAGTTAGGATATACCATTTCAAAGAGTATGCCTTTATCGAACGGTAAAGTGTCCTTTAGCTTTAAAAATATATCTAGTAAAATTTCTTGTTGCCATGCTCATATTTTTGCTGTTGCGATTATTTTTATTTTTGATTGATCAAGTTAAAAAGTGCACAGAAAACCTCAACTAGATAGGGAGCTAGTGTTGATGATTCAGATTAGAATTATTGGAGTTAGCTTTTTAACATTTATGGTATATTTGTAATTTTTAACATTTCATTTAAATATGGCTCTGCACGTGCAATCAATAAAGGTATTATATTAACTCTTTGATAGATTAAGTGCTCTTTATGGAGAATGAAAAGCTGGAAGTGAGTAGGAATATGTACTTTGGACCTGCGGCTTTGGCTGAACAATGGAGATATTTTAAAATAATTTGCAAGTGGTTATCGATTTTGATGTTTCCCCACGTAATAGTTATTAGTTTAATCTAACAGATTAATTATAGAGGTATAATTATTTAGCCTGCCATGGATAGCATTATGTAAAACTGAACTACATGTTAGGGATGAATTTATCAGTCATTATCCTTTAGGGGGCGGGATTTAGCGCAGTCGGTTTAGCTGCGCGTTAACTCAACCAAGTTAAGCAACTTTGAGCCCGGTTAGTACATTGTGGGTGACCACCTTGGAAGACTGAGTGTTGACAGCTTTGATTGAAAAAACCTCCTGGGTCCCCAGAGCACAGGTTCAATGTACAAAACTATGGACGTGCTCTGACGAAATTTTACATGAATATTGTTGGCAAAATAAAACCTGACAGTCGACCTAATTTCATTGAAAAGAATCCTGACCATCGTTTTCAGCAGCCACGACAGTTGAGCGATTGCGACATAAAAAAAAAAAAAAAAATGATCCTTTATATCTTTTAGATCTTTACAATATTGAATATGCAATATTTAGATCTTTTACAATATAGGTTCCCTGTCGCATCTCTCCAAGATTCTCGATACTCGAAAACTAAGATTGTTTAATTTAAATAGCTTACGAGTCCCTTCTGAGAATGGATATTTCAGGATGCTACATGTAGTTGAGAAAGGAATATTAAACATTCTTAGAAATGTTATACCCGGTGACGGGGGAAAAACTGGATATAGGAAGGAAGTGATTTGATTGGTGGGTGAGGACGTGACGTGAGCACGTGATCGGGGCCTGGTAGATATGCAGTAAGTGGCGTGGCTCTTAATCCTGACCGCTTACCGTTTATTACACAGTCTAAACAGACATGACCCGACTGCTGGGTCGGCGCATTGTTACTTAAATCTCTTAAATATAGAACATTCTCTGGTACTTTTATTTGACATTACTTGCTACGCCCGATATACGTACCTTGGCGAATGGTAAGGGAAGGATTGGCGTGTAGCAAGAACTGTGAGCGACAGAGTTAGTCTCTAGTATTAATGAGTCTTCTTTAATTTTCTACAGGTCATGAGAATATAGACACGGTAAATAATGTTAATTCCTTCTCTCTCTCTCTCTCTCTCTCTCTCTCTCTCTCTATATATATATATATATATATATATATATATATATATATATATATATATATATATATATATATATATATATATCTAGCTATCTATGTCTTGCTCAATGACAGGTTAATGGCTTAAAAATTTCCACATATTTTATTCTCTACTTCTTTCCATATCTACATGAAATGACTTATAAATTGATCTTGCATTCAAGTTTTGATATTCTCAATTCACATAACTTTCTTTATGTCCATTTTAATTCTATAATCTCTTTTAGGCCTACCAGTGTCGACCCATTTTTCTACAATTCGAATGATCTATAGCTGCTAGGTATTGTTTTACCCGTAGCCCGTCTAGAGGCCTACGTCGAGCGAATGTTGGTCTAATATTCACTAGATGCGAGACAAGTGGGTTAACCTGACGTCGGTCTGGCCTAGAGCCTAACGAGTGATAGCAGCAATGTTGTGCAGTCGTGCAGCATCGAGTTTTCTCTTCTAATCCCAATAGATGGGACATCGAGCTAGATCAACGCCGAATCGACTGATCATATTAATGAAGTATTAGTATCGACTGAATTACTGCCTAATATGCTTAAACTACATATCGTATATAGGCTCTTCTGAACTGATCTGGTCTATCCGTGAATTATTCCTCAAGTGTAGACTCCAGTCCATATGTATGTAATTCTCTAATGTCTAGTTCAGTCGTCGAGTTTATCTCGTGCGAAAAGCAACAAAATGGTCCAGAGATGAGAACATACAGGATTGAAAACTACAAATAATGTTACGTTTGCAAAAAATGTCCAGCTTATTAGCTTATTATTGTTACCTGTTATTTGCGTTGTACTTTAGGTTTCTTATTTTAATGGATTGTCGATTTACTTATCAGATGAAACGAATTAAAACCATTGTTGCAAGACTCTTCCTAGCACAAAATTTGATTATAATTAATTATCGTTTAAATTTGATTATAATTAATTATCGTTTAAATTTGATTATAATTAATTATCGTTTAAATTTGATTATAATTAATTATCGTTTAAATTTGATTATAATTAATTATCGTTTACCAGTAAATTAGTATGGCTGAATGGCGAGCGGGTCCGTTGCAGCAGCCGCTGATAGCTAACTTGGACTCTGCAGCCGTTATATAGTAGTAACTAGTAGCTAGTAGCTATAGTAACCTAGTTAGCTAGCGTGGATATGAAAACTGGACATTAAGAAAGAAGATATCAGGAAACTAGAGGCATTGGAAATGTGGTTATGGAGAAAGATAGAAAAGATTAATTGGACTGACAAAATTACAAATGAGAATTTCTTGAAAGAATCGGTGCAGATAAACAGTTAATGAATGTGATAAGAAATAGAAAGAAAATCTGGATAGGAGATAGACCCCTATTATAAGGGGGATGTTTTGCTAAGAGATGTAAAGGAGGAAGAATGGAAGGGAAAGGGGTTAGAGGAAGACCAAGACATGAGATTTTGGAAAATTTGATAACATATTCATATATTGAGATGAAAAGGAAGGCCGAGGATAGAATTGGTTGAAAGAGTTTTATGCTATGGACCTGCCGTTAGGCTATGCACTAGTAGAATAAGAAGTAACGGTTGTCTCTAGTGCGAGAGATGTGGTAGAGATGTCGGTTATGATAGTACCAGCAGAATGATAGCAGTAATGAGCGCTATACTGATATGTGCAGAGCATGAGGTGACAGTACTGGTGCACTGTAGGGTTCAGTATATGTGCCGTGCTTGTGACTATCAAAGCAGTGCGTTACATAATGCGTGCTGCGTCGTTGCGTTATAACAGCTGTACTGTCGATGAGCTTTAAGGGACCCATACACGATCAGTTCGAACTGTCAGATCTATCGTCAGATCAATCGTCCTATCGAACTTTTAAATCCAACTAACCTGTGAATCCCGGAGAGTATCATTTCACATTAGAGAATGTTTCACACAATTGAAGCTAATATAGGTTTTCGTTCCTGACGTGTGGCGTTTTCACTGAGAATTGGACGCCCTTTGAAACTCTGTGTTGGAAGTTTTTTTGTTGGATTATGAGACGTGATTAAAGGCTGCGTTACACCGTAACAACGTTACACTGTAACAGTCAGGGTTTATCTTTTGAAAATGTTACAATTGAAGATAAAATCCATCCTGTATGGTATAGTGTCCGGTCCCGCTCCCAGAGGCTGTATCAAGGTTGTCCTATTGACCTGAGAATAAAACTACACAATAAATTGACTGAAACAATGAAAAAATAACTTTTTAAAGTTTTAGTCATGCAATCTCATTAAGTGAATTGTCCAGCTACAAATTCATGACTTTTAACGGCTGCACCTTTCTTATGGCTTCATCCTTTTCTCTTTGTCTCATTTGACTATGTGTGACCAAATCAACTAACGTAAATTTGTTGCCTGTATTCTTCATAATGCTACCTTCGTAGATATAAAATATATAATATAGAATTTAGTGATGATCAATACATGCATATCTCGTTTTCTCTCTCATTTCCGTATATCCTATTGTGTTCTCATTGCCACTGTGTTTTACACAAACTGTAAGGTGTATAATGTGAGTACTGTATGTTATACTGGAATAGTTTTTAGTCAGCTCCAGTGTCAAAAAGGATGGACAATAAATAGAATGTTGAACTATTCTACATAGTAAACTATTCTCAATAGATATAGCTCAGTATTTATCTGTGAGAAGATTGAAAGTGAATACATTTGTGGTGTGTAGAAGTGGAAGACTCGTTCCATGTCGATAATGATCCATATTTCCCTATCCATCCTTTGAAGTAGCTAGCAGATTCCCTCATCTATTTAATCCTCCTCTGTTCTGATGATGTGTATTCTTCCCATCTCTGATTAGATCTAATCCTTCCCAGCTCTAGATCTAACCATTCCACTTCTAATGAGATCTAATCCTTCCATGCCATGTAGCTGAATCTCTCTTTCTCATATAACTCCACCTATTTCTATCCTCTGCCTTTCTCTTCATATCAATGTATGAAGTAGTTAGCAACTCATCCAACATCCTGTGTCGGGGTCTTCCTCTAATCATTTTTCCTTTTATTCTTCCCCAATTAACTCCTTCAGCAAACCATTCCTTCTCAGTACATGATCCATCCAGTTCATATACTGAGAGGGAATGATTTGCCGATGACATCAGATCTAGCTGAATACTGAATAATTTTATTTTCATACTGTTGGATGAATTCTCATTATTTTATTTCATTTCAGCTCAACAAAGGGCAGATAGATAAGGAAAAAGATCGTTTAAAAGAGCAGATTAGATAGAGATGGGTAGAGGAGGTTTGATTCACCCGTCCTCTGACGAGGTTCTTGACGAGTACACGTGGGACGAGATCTCCAAGCACACCGAGAGGAACGACAAGTGGATCGTCGTCGACGACTACGTCTACGATGTGTCTCGATGGGCGAAGAAGCACCCGGGCGGTGAGAAGATCATCTCCGGCTACGCCGGCCAGGATGCCTCGGAGGCTTGGGAGGCGTTTCACATTGACAAGACGCTGGTGAGTAAATACATGAAGGCTCTGAGGATCGGACGTGTGAAGGAAAGCAACGACTGCCCCGTCACTCCGTCAAAGGCTAAGGTAGTGAGTTATGTTCTGCTACATTTCATCGGTTATGCAAATCTTTCTTTATTCATCAGTATGTAAAAATAAATAGAAATGATTGTGATACTTAATTTGTAACCAGTATTGAACAGTGTTTATGAGTTAAAGGAATTACCTTTGGAGCATATTCAATATTTAATTGTATATTTTGCAAATCAAAGGCAACAAAAGGTTTTACAGAATATCATAGCATGGTTATCTGTATATACTAATATATATGGGATAACACAGCTAAGTAATTGAAAATTTATTAGATTATTATTAAAATATATATGGCAGAGAATAATTAAAATTCATGTTTTTTTTTCAAAAAAATTAAATGTTTAAAACTTTAAAACTTAATATTGCATTGTGAGTGCATTCATTTAAATACCGCCATCGTTTTATTCTTGCAGTCCGCCATTCTGGAAGATTTTCGTGAGCTGAGGGAGCTAGCTGAACGTAAGGGCTACTTCAAACCCAGCGTATCGTTCTATGTTCTCATCATGGCTCACATCCTCCTGTTTGACTTCCTCGGCTGGGCGACTCTGAAGATGTTTGGGATCGGTTGGATTCCTCTCATCGTTGCCATTCTACTCCTCACAGTCGCACAGGTTTCTCTTACAGCTGCTTTGCTTTTAGCATTTTGTCTTCTTGGATCTCTGACCAGTGGTTTTCTGCAAAAATGGAGAATCTTAAGACGACCTCGATCTCCAAATCTTGATAAACCAGGTAGCTGAAGGTTGATGGAGAAAATGAAAGTGAAAAGTTTAGAAAATGTAAAAATCTAGGCTTTGTTAGTGTGCTGTCTTTTATCTAATTGACAGAAATAAATAAATAATTTCAGTTAACAATAAAAATTGACTTGAATATGTAAAAAGTAATCAAGAATAGGGTCAGTTACAATTTTGATACTTTATTTATTCATGTTCAAACACTTTGTCTGAATAGTGGTTGGTGCAGTCTCATGCTATGTGTTATTTTTTTTAAACTGATGCTTAAAACGTCTTTCAATTGCATTTTATACAACATGTATAAAAAATTTCAGGCAAAACTGCCAGAATTATAATTATTGTATACACGTTGTATAAAATGCAATAGAAACATGACACTGCACTTAATAGTGATTAAATGGGCTGGCCGGGATTAGTGGCTGCTGCAGACATTTATACAAAATGCTAGAGAAAGATGATAATTGCATAGTTGATGTAGATTTAATAGTAACAAAAGATGATATTGCATTCTAGAGAATGCTAGAGAAATATCATATTACATTTAATAGTGATCAGAATATCTAGAGTAGCCTGGGATTAGTGATTCCTGCAGATGTTTGCATTATGAATTAATCGTTGATGTTTGTAGATTCAGGCAGGCTGGGCTCAACATGACTACGGGCATTTATCTGTTTTCAACAACAGTCGCTACAATCACTGGACACAGATCTTTCTTCTCAACTTTATCAAGGTAAAACTGCCCAGTAATCTAGCACAATATAATTAAAAGAACGTTTAGAAAACTTGTCCTCACTCAGGCTTATAGAAATAATAATAATAATAATAATAATAATAAAGGTTTAACGTCCATTTCTTCATCCAGTGATGATGTCAGGGACGTCCCCACGGCACACATCACTACATCACAATCAACAACATTGCAAGAAAGGCTAGATTCTGAAAAAAGAAACTCCCAAAAATTGTTGCGATTCCAGATTCATGTATATTCACATTGTACAGTATTATGCACGTATATAATCAATGAAAAGAAATAGGAATTTAACGGTTACGGTTAAAGTCACAGTAAAGTAGTACGACGATTGTCTAACCATGGGATTCCGATACTATGCAGAGTTATTCGTAGCTGGTTGAGACCATAGATGGTATAAGAATAATGCAGTATTTATTTCAGGTGTCATATCATATGTGAACGACTTGTAATGCTTGTGATAGGGGGCGTCGTCTAACTGTGTCATCATATCGTATGTGAACGACTTTAATGCTTGTGATAAGGGTCGTCGTCTGACTGTGTCATCATATCATATGTGAACGACTTTAATGCTTGTGATAAGGGTCGTCGTCTGACTGTGTCGTCATATCATATGTGAACGACTTGTAATGCTTGTGATAGGGAGCATCGTCTGACTGTGTCGTCGTATCATATGTGAACGACTTGTAATGCTTGTGATAGGGGGCGTCGTCTGACTGTGTCATCATATCATATGTGAACGACTTATAATGCTTGTGATAGGGGGCGTCGTCTGATTGGTGGAACTTCAGGCACTTCAACCATCATTCTAAGCCAAACATTCTGCGCAAGGATCCAGATGTAACTCTAGCGCCTCTACTGCTTGTGGGAAAAACTGTCGCTACAGAGGTATGACCGAAGTCTAACGACCATATGAATATAGGCAGTTCTTAGATTGTCCTATTACTGGATCAGGCTATTTTATATTTAAAGCCAATTATCCAATATCTGTTTGTCTACTTGATAAACATTCAGGATGAAATTACTAAGCTGAATTGTACAATTGTCTTTAATAAAATATAATTGCCCATTTTTCTGCATTTAGTAGAATCTCCATAGCATATATCTCACATATATAGCATATATCGCACTCGTCTATGCATCTTTTAGACTACTTTTGACTAGTGATGAGTTTTCAGTTTAAACGAGTATGGCCGAGATTTGTTAAATTAACTGTGAAAATCTGCAGACTGGTGAGTTCTATTCTGACGATACTGTCTTTTTAATTTTATTGTATTTTAGTTTCTTTTGTAAGAATATTGTGCTATTATTGCAATTCAATGTGTATAATTGTTTGCTGTTTCTTAGTATGGCCGAAAGAAGCGGAACTATCTACCCTATTTGAGTCAACACAAGTATTTCTTCTTTGGTTTGTAGTCAGCTCAAACATATAATTATTACAGTAATTTAATCTTGACATAACGTGAGTCAGGTGTATTGCAGTATCTCTTACTTCTGTGTCACGGTTTGTGCATTCAGCAAATTACGAATCATCTCGAGTTATGCATCATTTTGTACTTGATCAATTATTATTTACTACTACTGCAAAATGCTATTCATTTTATATTTCCTTTATCATAATATTATTTAATCTGCCCATGCTATGTTCGTCCGGCTGGCTGAAGAATAGACCAATCGTGAACTGCACATCATGAAGACGACAAAACATTGAGATCTAAGTCGGCATTAGAAAGCACTGGGTTCGGTTGGTGAGCACCTAGGCTCCAAAAATTGCTACTAAATTTTCGTAACCCAACCCTGGTTAACTGAGCTTCATGGGAGATGATATTGATAATGATGATGATATTATTGTAAAAACTGAAAACTTTGAAAAGAATTAAAAATAGCTAAAATAAGCTTATGTAGTCAAATCTGTGTATTACATGACAGTGCTTTCTCATCAACCTGTATTGTATTATAATACATGACAGTGCTACCATCTCTACTTGTTTTATGTTTATATTACATGACACTGTTACCACCTCTACTTGTATTGTGTATATATTACATGACAGTGTTTACACCTCTACTTGTGTTATGTTTATATTACATGACAGTGCTACCACCTCTGCTACTGCCGCTCTACTTCAACTACGAGATTCCTTATTTCCTCATCAAACGCAGGCGCTGGACTGTAAGTCAGACTTACTACTGTTCTTTCTTCTAGAACTTACCTTTAACAACTCTCTCTCTCTCTCTCTCAGTGCACTGCCAAGTGGCAGGTTCAAGGTACATATTCATACTCAAAGTTTGCTTTCATAAGAGCACTCCTTAGATCAACAAGTTAATCCCTTTACAAAGTCTACGTTTATCCAAACCTTATGTAGCCTATAACTTGGGAAAAGTATGACCTTTAATAAAAGTAAAAGTATACCCTTTAGTAAAAGTATTACCTTTAATAACATGAAACACTAATTTGTTATCTGATCCTGTAGCACATCGGTACGTTGTCCTACTACTGATCAGTAGATGCAAGTTTCCGATTAAGTGCTTGCTACTAAACAAAATGCTTTGAAGAAAAAGACTGATGTTAAGCTACGCTGTAATGTTGTTCTTATTGTGCTTTGAACGCTTGCCATCCTTTGCTGCAGTTTAGGATCTATTTTTATATTATTCAAATATTTATAGATGAGCAGGCATACTTAGAAAGTAGTGTAGCTTCGGCTATTCTGCTGAATTGTTATGGTTGGTACCTCGAGTTAACTAAATGAAATGATTGTGTTTCTGAGCTTCAAGTGTGAAGACATACATACATACTCGAAGACATCCATTATTTCATTTGACTGTTATTTTTCATGTATTTACATTGCACCGGTTAGATGGTATATAGAGATTTGCGTGTGTGCTGGATAAGTAGATGGCCATCTGTTCAAATTCCTCCAGGACCGTCTTTGAGAAAAGTGTTTTGTGTTTTATGATGCATCATTAAACTTAGCTTTATATAGTTTTACTTGACACACTTGTGCAGGAATTGTTTTGGACGGCAACTTTCTTTGTACGTTGGCAAATCATGTTTTCCAGTATGCTCGGATTCTGGGGTGTGTTTGCCCTCTTCCTGGCGGTCAGGTATGAGACTCTCCGTTGTTTTATTTTAATTTGACTCGGTTGCATTCGGTTGTAAATATTTGATTATATTTATTGTTAGTCAGTGAGAGAGAGAGAGAGAGAGAGATATGTGTTTATTTCAGAATCAACACCAAATCACTGACAAATGCAAACAGAAATAAACATTTAAATGAAATAAAATTTTAAAAAAATTCCCAGGAACACAGTGTGTCAAACAGTCTATAAGCACCAGAACAACGGCCGTCAGGGAAGATGATACACATCTTATCTAGCTGACCACCAGTGATAATTTTTGTGATAAGTTATCAGTGATAAAATCGAAGTGATGACCTTAAGCAGTTATTAATTAATTTTATTAATCTACCAAAGACATATTTCTATGAATGACACTTACTTTCATTTGTTTATTTTGATTTAGTGGTATGTAGTTACTAATGTGGTTATGCTGCATAGTCTTATAATGTATGCCTTCGTAAGGGCAACTCATTTGAGAGAGAGAGGGAGAAATACGTTTTATTTTCACAAAATTTCACAGACTAATCACTAATCACATCAAAATTTCATAGAGTAGTCACATCATTTGCTGGCTCATTTACGAGATTACCCTACCAGATATGAAGGGCTCCTTTTTGATGTGTGTGTACTTTGAATATTTTGGCATGTTGTGAAACGTCGCCGGGTTGTTAAATATTTGTACTTACTGGGTCATATCATTTCCCTTATATTTAAAAAGTGGTTATGGTGAAGAATGGAGAGGATCAAATGGACCGATAAAATTACGAACGTAGAAGTGATATAGGACATAGGGTTGACATAGGGTTGACACAAATAGAAATTGATATACGTAAATCATAAGGAATCGAAAGAAAAATTTTATGTGTTATGTTCTGAGAGGGGATATTTTACCAACAGAGGTATAGAAGAAAGAATGGAAGGAAAGTATATTTGAGGACGACTGAGCCTTGGGATGCTGAATGATTGGATAACTTACTGGTATGTTGATATGAAGAGAAAAGCAGAGAATAGAAATATGTGGAGGAGCTACATGCCATAAACCTGCCAATAGGCAGTGCACTGAGAGAGAGAACATTTCCTTGTCTCTGTAATGTCATGGTCTTTTCTATTAACCCCACTTGAAACTTCATTTTCCACGTAGCCACATTACATGTTATGACAATTTGCGTGAACGAGTGTTGTCTAAATATTCTTATTGATCGATTGACTCATTAGATACACGTAGAAAGTAGATTTGTGTGTATAAAATATTTTAGGTTAAAAATTGATTTTATAAGCCACTCTGTGAAATCTTACACTGATCTGTTTACACCGATCTGGATTTTCTAAAATGATTGCTCTTGCTCAAGTAATTTTTAACTGCTCAGTCGATTGATTGGTAAATGGATTGATTGGTAAATGGATCGATAAGTGGATTGATTGATTGGCGGATAGGTTTGTAGAGAGTCACTGGTTTGTGTGGGCCACTCAGATGAGCCACATACCAATGAGAGTGGACTATGATGCCAATGATGACTGGGTTTCGATGCAGGTCAAGGCTTCCTGCGACATTGAACAATCTCTTTTCAACGATTGGTTCAGCGGCCATCTTAATTTCCAGATTGAGCATCAGTAAGATTCCTATCACTTAGTTCAACAACTTTTTGTTTCAATGAAGTCTGCTTTAGACTGCCTTTAAAAGAGGCGTCTTTAAATAGGACTTCAATAATTATGTATTTAATTTTACTTTAGAACTATTAAAGCGAGAGGATGCTTTTCAAAATGCTTATTTCATTTTGTTTTGTAACTTTATTTTTTCACATAGAGGTTAAATATTTTGTGATAATTAAGTAGCTAGTAATTAATTTGTTATGCAACGGAAAATTGGTATATAATTAGCAACTGAACTTGTGCTATTGGCTTATTGTTCATTGTGAAAATTAGCAATTAATTCGGTACAATAAATATAAGTGACATAAAATATCAGCATCATCTTCCCTTGAATCCCAGTTTAACTAGGGACAGGCTACGAATAGAAGGTCTCAAATCCTCTCTGTCCTACATCATATCATCAGTCAAAACCTTATTTGAGACTTATCCATTCGTTTAAATTTTTGTAGCAAGTTCTGGAGCCTAGGCGCTCACCAACCGAATGCCCTTTCTGACGTTGGTATGGATCTTAGTGCTTTTGTCGCCTTCTACGACACGTGCAATCACCGTTCGGTCAATTCTTCAAACAGTCCGGACACAACACGGGGAAAGTGACATAAAATATAAATATGATTTTTCGTGTACGTGTGCATTTCTTTATTGATTGATATAATTGTAATGCATTTGCACTTACAGCCTGTTTCCTACGATGCCACGACACAACTTAGCAAAGGTCGCACCACTGGTGAAGTCTCTGTGTAAGAAGTACAACCTGGACTATCAGTGCAAGCCTCTGTTCAAAGCTTTCGCTGATATTGTCGGGTTAGTGTTGCTGGTTCTGTCCTTGTGCTTTAATGTATTTGTCGTTATTTCTATTTTGCGTCAGTCTAGTCAGTTTAGCTGGACTGGAAGCTTAGTAACAAATCAATTTACTGATCACGAATAATAACAAAAGATTTTAAAAAGATTTTTTTAATAAATTGAATGACGAATTTTAATAATAGCTATTAATGTAGCTTCACCTTGTTTAAATTTTGATATAAATATAGGAATAAGTGAAGTAACTCTGTGTTGTCATTAATTAATATTCATAGTTAATTGCTATTCATATTAATATTCATATTAATTAATATTCATAGTTCACTATGCCTACTTGTATGATAATTTACACCGCTGCGTTAAGCTCAGCCTTTGTTGTTTCAAATGTGTATTCTACTACCATTAAATCCACTCACAGTATTCGAATCGGCTAATAAAAACGGGAATATAACGATATTTAGTGAAATGCCATAGATAAAGTCTAAAATATATAATATACATCAAAATAATAAGTAATTAAAGTTAAAAATAAATATATAACTTTAAGAACTAGAATTTAAAAACTACATGTATATCTTACTACGGTTTCATCCGGGAAGATAATCAAACTAATAAATATAGTAATAGTCCTAATCTGATATTGTCGGGTTAGTGGTCAACAAAACGGGAATTATATTGTCTAATTTAACCTCTATGTATGTTGCATATAACAGTAATTTTAGAAAAGAAATATTAAATGGATTTTCGACCCTGTGTTGTGTCCGGGTTGCTTGAAGAATAGACAAACCTTGTAAATATGCACGTGTCGTATAAGGCAACCTAAAAACAAGATCCAAACCAACGGCAGAAAGGGCATTCGGTTGGTGAGCGCCTGGGCTTCAGAAATTGCTACCAAATTTAAACCAATTGAAAAACTTCATAAGAAGGTCTATTCGTATCCCGACCCTAGTTCAACTGGAATGTAAGGGAAGATGATGATGATGATAATTGAATTGATCTAATCTTCGATGTTAATAAGAAGTTATTTTTTGTAGGTGCTTGAAGGAGTCTGGTGAAGCATGGATGGATGCCTATAACATGTAATCTAAGCCCAATATTGAAGTTTCTGAACTGAAAATAAGCTTTGCATCATAAATCACTACATCGATAAGCGTATATGGCACATGGGCTTTATAATTAAACTTATTTATATTCGACAAATTTACTAGCATGTTATAAAAATTATTGCATATACTTTTGTTAATGCCCGAAGCAGTTTTTATTGGTCATCCATTCAGACTCTTCATAAAACTTTATTTGATTATATTGACGGCACATGTACATGGATTGCTCACAGTGCCTGCAGATAGTTCTAGCACTTGTACTAACTATTAGTGATGTACTTAGTTGCATGCGTCTTGATAGCCATGCCAGCATCATAACTAATTTTCTTTATTGCCGTCCTTTCTTCGTAACCATGCCATCTTTGTAACCATCATTTCTTCTTAACCCTGCAATCTCTTTAACCGTCATTTCTTATTAACTCTGCCATTTTTCTAACCATCATTTCTTCTTAGCCATGCCATCCTTAAAACCATCATTTCTTCTTAACCCTGTCATCTCTTTAAGCATCATTTCTTCTTAACCATGCCATATTGGATCTTGTCGCTCCATTTCGACTCTTTACCAGTAAATCATTAAATGTGTCTCTTCATTCCTTGAACTCTCTAACAGCTTTTTCAGTCTGTCACTTCTTCACCATATAGTAGCCTCTCTTCTTCATTTCTCTTTGTTGTTGCTGCCAGATGCTAGTATTTAATTCTTCGAGGTATACATTGGTTTGACGGACTTGCATCATATTGAATCAGTTCCATTCAGTATCAACTGTGTTTGAATGCCAATTGTAATAAATGTGACTTGATGCGGCTCTAGTGTGACCATCAGATGATGAAATAGACGTCAAATCTTATTTTAATTTATATGTTCTGGTGTTTCATGTTCACTTTGAATGATTTGTTATCTGAGATGATGCTAGTGTTGTCAGTACGTTCATTTTTACCTGCTGGATGTTAAATTCGATACAGTTTTCTATCAGAGCCAGTATCCATACAGTCAAAATATTATAAACTCTCACCCGTCTACTTTGCAATGAAGCTCTGAATTATAGAGCTCCAAAGAAATTCTCCAGTAGTAGAAATTCCACAGTAGTAGTAGTATATCCAGCATCTTTACAGTCACACATTAGTGTGATATTTGGTAAGTGTAATTCTCATTTAATTAATTTATGTTAACTCGATTAATTAATGGCTTGATAATATTGATTAAACTAAAATTTTTGTTAGTGAATGTTGTTTTATAGGAGTACGAATGCCTGTTTCAGAATAGTTTAAGATTTATTTAATAGTTTACGTTTACGTTATTAGTAGTTGACTGATTGGTAATTGTATATTAACACTATTGTACTGTTAGTGGACAGAGTTTTATGGACGTTGTGTGATAAGATGATAAGCACTTATGTTTTCCTAGGTGACACTCTTGAGATGTATGCTTGAGGCTGCAGACCTGCATCAGTGCAGGTCATTTCTTCTATTCATTCAGTAAGACTGAGTATATAAACTAGATAAGATCTATCTGTATTTACAAGGTGATAATTAAGATGTATGATTAATATGAAAGTCTTTTTGAACATTATTGTGAGCTGTTAGTTTGTTCCATCTTGTGTGTGCAGTATTTCTTTTACAGTTTTTGGACAGCTGTTTCTTGCGGGTGCCTTCAGACAATGATGTCCTGATTAATGTGAAATTTAGTATTTCTTTTCCAGAGTGTATATATTAATTATAACCAATTTGTACCACACAAATTTATTTTTAGTTCTGTATTTTATGTACGCGCAATTGTCTCCAAAGGTCAATCTGTGTGACAATATGGTTGTGCATTAGATAAAACAGGCATCAGAAATGTTTCAATAGAGAGAGAAAATTGCATGTGTGTAATATAACAATTATATTATAGAGTTCACGATCTTTTCCTTTCCCAATCATAATGTCAAAAATATCATTTATTATGTATGTATATGTACGCGTGCATGTATGTGTGTGTATGTATTGAATTATTTCTTTAAAATTCAGCTTTGTTGGATCACATAGACCTTTAACTAATTTTGCAATATAGAGCTATTTGAAAAAAACATATAATTATATTATCCTTCAAAAAAATTTTTTAATCAATAGTTGCATTAATAAATATCCACTCTGCTTAAAATCACACTGCGATATTGAACAGTCTCCTCGTAAATATCTTAGTCGTGTAATATATGAGACCTATTAAAAAATTTCCAGTCGCTTTCTACACTCATGTATTACATATTTATACTATGTGTACATTTTAATACTAGTGCATGCTGGTGTGAGTGAATGCGTTTACATTGTTAATGAACTGAGGTCGTCCCTCTCATCAGCTTTTGACGAAGAAATGAACGTTAAATCGTCATTGCATTTAGAAGTGCCCTGTTCACTGCCATTAGATAATTTTACATTTCATGTGTTGTGTAGTATCTACTCTGGTATATTTTGTATAATCACTTTTGATTTAATGCGCCGTTTGTTGGCATACATGACATTCTATAGAGAATGGATATGCATTGTGCAGGCTCTCTTGCAATAAACACTTGTTCACATGTAAACACTTAGCATATGTAATATGTTGTTAGTTCATTTTATAGTTTACTTGTGTCACAATTATAGTATCTGATTTTATCTTATGTGTCAATTGTCTGAAAAGTGAAAACTCTTCGCTTTAGTTAATATTCTTGAAAACGTGTAGTGCTAAAACGTATAATGCTAACATTTAATAATTTAACGTTTATTAGCTATGAGCTCGATATCACTGTAATTAGAAATGAGTTTGATTGTTCAAACAACTGGGCATTACTAATAAGCTCTACATTTCATTGGATTCTACCGTTGTCCTGCTTCGAAACGTCCAGTAGCTTAGAAAAACTTCTTGCATTTACATCTCTATTTCGCATACTGTTCAATTTAAGGTATTATTCTGTTTTATGATTATAGCTAATTATTATTGTAGACTAATGTCTGCACGACAAGAATAGACATAGACAATTTTTCAGCTGATTGTAGAATATTCTCGCAACCCGGTTTTATAAATGCAGAGTTTTTGTTAACATTTTGTTCAGTACTAGGCCTGTCAAATCATTCCATTCAATATAGTTTACTGATAAACTAGGTGAATTGTTTCCGTCATATTTTATAGTTATTTATATTAACAACTAACGCCAGTTCTACAGCCTGAAGGCGCCTACGTCAACGTTGATGTTGTGTAAGAAGGCAAATCATCTTAGCCAAGTAATTTTAAACTCTGAGGGAGTATAATTAAAGTAAATCACGCATCGTTAATTTGAACGAGAAATTCAATGTTGTACCCTATATAATTTTTTTCACGTTGCTGAATCGCTCTTTCTTTGATGCGATTCTAGAATCTTTTTGTCATTTTTAACGTATAAATAGTGTATGCATAAACATTGCAGACTTATGAAATTCGGTTTCCTGCGAAACATGGGAAAACCGTTGCCTGGAAAATTGAGCAACATTGACCAATTTGACTATACTGCATTGTCGTGCATGATGAGATGTTTTAACGAGTTCATGGTCTGTACCGAGTCATTAGGATTTTCATTTGTACGGAGTTCGTTTAACTTACTTTATACGTTTTACGGATCTGAAGTTTTCCGGTGTATGATAATTTTCTGTTGTTTCCCCTACGTATATCTTAAATCTAATATTATATTCTATTTGTTTGGGAATATTTTATTTATGATCCGGTGTGATGTAATGTAATATAATATTAATATAACACGTTTTTAGTTTCAGAAAAACGTTGATTTATTTATTTTAGTTCTAGAATATTTGTTTTAGTTTTTTAGGTCTACAATGAAGTGGAGCATGATAAAAATTGCGTTTTGAGTAGGACCGTCAGGTGATGAAGTGAATTTTAAAACACTTAAATTTGTATTAACTTATCAAATTTTACATGTTGTGTTTAATTTCAATTGGAAAATATATCACAGTTATATCCCTTTCACTTGTCTTATGCTGGTTTATATTCTAATGCAAAGCTAAGTTGGAGAGCTTAGAATATAAAATATGTAGGCCCTAATAGCCATTAGCGGTACAAAACAAAAATCTTGACTATCAGTCCGAGTATAAGATAGCAAAATGTCAGATTTACGTGTTGTTTAAGAGTAACAAAAGAGTGTGCCTACAACTTACTATTGCTGGTGAATCTAAAACATGGTATTTCTGGTGTATCTATAGCATGGTATTACTGGTGTATCAAAAGCTTTGTGTTCCTGATGTACCTAAAGCATTGTATTCCCGGTGTATCTAAAACATGTTATTCCTTGTACTAGGCCTATAGCATAAGTCTGAGTTACAAAAAAAGCTGCATTGAAAAAGATGTGAAACACTTCTAAAAAGAAACAATTCTGAAATGTGACACAATGAAGTCAGGAGATAAAAATTCTTAATTCTTAACTAGAACTATTGCAAAAAATAAACTCATACGCAGGATTATAAATATTAAGATGAGCCGATGACGTCATATATATATATATATATATATATATATATATATATATATATATATGTATGTATATATAGCATAGTATACATGAATATGCAGAGTAGTGAGAAAGGCAGAGGAGGATGTAGTGAAGTGAGTTTGAAAAGATGAAATTGAGGTTAAGTAACTTAAGTAAGACAGAGGTAGACCGCAACTGACATGTGACACGATGATTAAGAGAGATAAGAAAATTTGGGGGGGGGGGATTGACCGATGATACTTTGTGGAACAGAAAGAAGTAGAGAAGGTCTATTCGTATCCCGACTCCAGCGATAAACTGAGATTCAAGGGAAGATGATGATGATGATGAGTATACATGTATATGCAGTATAAGTGTGTGTATGTATATTTATGTATATATATATATATATATATATATATATATATGTATATATATACAGTATATATACATGATATATATATAAGCCTATATGATGTACTATGTGTAGAGATTTATATATATATACAGTATATATATACATATATATATTATAAACGTTAAGGTTAAGGGAAATGCTACATATACTCCTTAAATAAGTAAAAAAACTTTTTAAATCCATCTTATCGCACTTCACGCGAAAAAGATAAATTGATAGACACCAGTTAACCCTCGGCAAATTGGTTGTTTTTTTCTGTGAGATTTCTATTCACTGTATAGCATAAGCTATTAACTACTTTAAAAGTTGAATTTCAAGAGAAAGTGCGCTACGCATAATTAATTTCTGTTTTAACTTAATTATTTTGGATAACAGTGAACGATAGCTAGGCCTATATCCTATACATCCTAACTTACACTCATCTTGTACCATGCTTTACAGGCCTATATATATATATATATATATATATATAATATATATATATATATATATATATATATCTATATATATATATATATACAGTATATAGGCTCTATATATATATATAATATTATATATATATATTATATACTGTATATATATATATATATATATAGCATATATATATATATATATATATATATATATATATATATATATAGCCTATATACTGTATATATATATATATATATATATATATAGGCCTGTAAAGCATGGTACAAGATGAGTGTAAGTTAGGATGTATAGGATATAGGCCTAGCTATCGTTCACTGTTATCCAAAATAGTTAAGTTAAAACAGAAATTAATTATGCGTAGCGCACTTTCTCTTGAAATTCAACTTTTAAAGTAGTTAATAGCTTATGCTATACAGTGAATAGAAATCTCACAGAAAAAAACAACCAATTTGCCGAGGGTTAACTGGTGTCTATCAATTTATCTTTTTCGCGTGAAGTGCGATAAGATGGATTTAAAAAGTTTTTTTACTTATTTAAGGATTATATGTAGCATTTCCCTTAACCTTAACGCCAACAAATCGTACTACAATGTTCAGGCAAAAAGCTATACTTAAAAGGACAGGGACTTAAATAATATAAGTGATAGTCTTATAATTGCATTATTAAATCAGATTCAATGTACATGTATACTAGACCTGTAGACTTATAAGTTGTAGCCTATAGCGAAGTGATCACCAATAGAGATATCTAACATGTTTAAAACAACACTAATTTACGCGTAAAACATCATGCAGATCGTGGGTTCCAGTCCAAGATAAGTTTTAAAAATATATCACACATTATAACCAAACGTCTATCAATGATTAGGGCCTATAATTAAATCTATATCTATCACTTCTAGTACTTCTTGTCTAACCTTTAGACTATTTAGTCAATTTGCCATGTTACCAGTCCTGTGAATGTTACAGATTTTGCTGCCTGATTGGCGCTATCAGGCATTGATTCCAGGGTCCCAGGACCTCAGCAATAATAAACATATATATATATATATATATATATATATATATAATATATATATATATAGATATATATATATATATATATTATATATATATATATATATATATATATATATATATATCAGCAACAGCCATTTGAAATATCGCGACGTACCTACACACTGAGCCATAGAGCCATTTAACTGTAAATGTTGCAGGTGAGCAATTATATTAAAGAGTGAAATCTCAGATATTCATACGACTACCCTCAAGATAAACAGTAGACTTAACTTAACTACATGATGTTTTATACGTAAATTTAATAGTGTTGTGTTAAAGTTGTTAGATATCTTTATGTATGATCATATCGCTATATAAGTCTATGATATACATTGAATCTGATTTGAAAATGAAATTATAAGACCTTATCCTATTTAATAGTGTCAGCAGGTTTGCAATGTCAGATCAAGCCAAATTAAAGACGCGAACCGATTTCTAGAAAATTAATATTTGTCAAGTGTCAGACAAGCAGACGAGAATTTCTCAAGCCTTTTTGTTTCAGTCTACCAAACCTGAACTAAAACCATCAAACTGCAAGCGTTCCTCAACCCGTGGCAATGCAGTCAAACCAGACCAATATATAAATAAGTATGACTCATGTGAGATATTTTCCATGCATTAGCTACATGTACTAATTAGGTAACAAGAACATATTATCTTTAAGCAGTAAGGCATTGAAATTTGATATAAAGATTAACAGTAAAAAGACAAAAGTGATGAGTGCCCCAGGAAGGAGGTGAAATCAGTAATACAATAAATGGTACGAGATTGGAACAGGTAATGAGCTCAAATATTCAGAACATCATCATACTATAACACATTATGGAAAATACGAGACTGAACTAGTTAGTAGAATTGCACAAGCAAAAAAGAATATTATGAAAGAACTTTTTGAAAAGACATAAAGAGAGCTACAAAGTTAAAGATGATAGAAACCTTGGTACGGACCACACTACTGTATGAATATGAAACACGGAACGAAAGGAAGGGAGATATTGTTGCACTAGAAACGTTGTAAGTGCGGATACGTAGAAGCATGGAAAAGATTAGCTGGACTCAAAAAGTTGCAAATGTAAATAAGCTTTCGAGTAAATTGCATGGTAGAGATTGAGAATTGACAATTGCATTAACTTAAGAAATAGGAAGAAGAGTCGGTTAGGACACATGCTAAGGTGGGATAGATTACAAAAAGAGGTCATAGAAGGTAGAATGGTAGGAAAGAGAAGCAGACGAGGACCGAGACTAAGAATGTTTGTATAATTTAAAGATCCACGCATAGGCCTATGTGGACACGAAGAGGAAAACGGAACACAGAGAAGAGTGAAGGCAGTATGTGCCATGGACCTACCAGTAGGCAGTGCATATACAGTGTATATATAATATTATATATAAAAGGATATTTTGCATATATATATATATATATATATAAGTGTATTGCCTAACGGTAGGTCCATAGCAATATACCTCTTGTTATACGTCAAATTCTACCCTAAGCTTTAAATTTTGATCGAATTTGCTATTAAATCATCTCCATCCCTTACCTCGGTCAGCTTTTTTACATCTTTCTGCAACTCACCCGCCTTTTTAAGCTATTCAACGGATTAGTAAGAATTGCTGGTGTTTAAGATCTCCCTCTCTCTCTCTCTCTCTCTCTCTCTCTTAGTACACTGCCTACTGGCAGGTCCACAGCATATAACGCCTCCACTCATCTCTATCTTCCGTTTAAGATATATGCATAGGAAACTATACTCAGTGCTATAATATTATAAACTTATGCTAAAAACAAGGGTCAACAAACTGGGTCATATCAATATCTATTTCTTACCATTGTAGTCTTTACACGAAGTTTCTTTTCATAGGTTGGGCATAAGGGAACCTGCTGCTCGTGTTCAGTTGTGTCAATCGTACCCATTTGTAGTTAATTTCAGAATGACCGCTGAAAAATTCTAGCGAAAGATTTCTGAATTGCTTTAGGATATGCACACCTGCAGATATTGTGTCAGCCAGGAGCCGGGCTTCCGTTAAATTTATGACTCCTTTTGCACTTAAGCAATGATGCGAATTGGAGTACTTTTTCTTGTAGGATCTTGATCATATAAGATTAAAAATAGAATATTTTACTGGATATGGTTTTTACTATGCAAAATTAAACTTATTCAATGTTAGTGTTGCACGACGCCCTATAGTAGTGTAAAAAGAATATCCTGTTCAACTTTTGACACTTAAAAATATTAACTTTTGACTGATTTTCTGGATTCTGAAATTTGCACAGTTTTTGGAGCTTCCTTTTGCCGACTTGATTTTGGCTCAATAGTGCTCGATGTAGTCATTGATAACTGTAGCCCTCTAATTGCTGTTATGTTATATGTTATTCGCCAAATATTGTGTATGTATAGTATGATCAAAAGTATTCCCTGTTGATTGAGCACAAAAGTTAACACAAGTCCAATCCATGAATAGTTGTAGTCGGTTAGTTGTAGTAGTGATCAAATTATCGATCTGTAAATCTTTTAAAATATATTGATTGCTGGCTTCATTGGTTGACTTAATCGATAATTTTCGTTAAAAATCGTCTATGCAGAATTAGCAAACTGCTAGGAGATATTTTAGTGTACGAGTTTTGAAAAGTTTTCGTAAAATGTGAATTTAGACTAATCAGCTGTTTCTTATTATCTTATTTCGCACAAAGTGTTACAGCTGATTGATATTTGTTGGAAACATAGTAAACATTTAAATTTGAGAATTTTTACTTTAACTTAATATTTACTTACAGGTAATCTCTATTGTTTAAATTTCAAACAGTGAAATAGACGAAATTGTGTTTATTATTAGACCAATGTAGAATCCAAAATCTATCGAGTTGAGAAGCTCTTAGAGCTACGATGAGTGGATAGCGGGAAAAAACTTTCGATAAATCGAAGCTAATGCCGTCGAATTTGATTTCAAGAACTTAGGAAATTAGGCAAAATTCAAATTTCCACAATTACCATTAAAAAAACTGAGAACCTGCTGGACTTCGACCTGCTAGAGGAGATTCGATTAAGGAGGGAACTTCTGAAGCATCCTAGAATGAATGGATATCAGAGACCTGGTTCTCCTCTAATATACATACCGTCTCAGGATTCCATTACGGCCTGGTAAGTTATCCACTGGTCATTAGGATTATAAATGTAATATTAAATTAGAAAATATGAACAAACAACACTCTGACTGAAGTCTGGGACGAACTAAACATGAGCCACCTGTTCCATTGAGACCCGCTAATGGCCAACTTAATAAGAGTACAAATTTCTACTCTCCACCTTCTTCCTATATCTTGTTCTGTGAGTACGTCCCTGACATCATCCTTGGATGAGGAAACGGACGTTAAGCCTTTATTGTTATTATATTTATTCTCATTTTAATTCCCAAGCTTGGAATAGAAGTGACTGCTTTATTTATACCACCGATGACTTAGAAAAGACCCTGTGATTCTTTGAATGTGCTTGAAATCTGAGATACAGCTCTAGTTTATCCTTTCCTACATAATTGTTTGTGGTTGTCAGCACTGTGTTGAGACTGACTCAGAGCAACAACAACTTTAACTATTTCTCAGTGTTTTCACTTTAAGTAATGAAACCTGAATGAGTATCGCTACCTTATAAGCAGGGTAGTATAAGCAGTACGTCTGCAACGAATACTTAAATTTTGTTCAGTTTGATATTTATTCTTTTTATTTTTTTATCCTATAGCACGAATAATTACTTGTAAAATTCTATGACTAATCGTTAAAAATGTTGAAATGTAAAGCGAGAGCTGTTGAGATGAAGTAATCTTGTTGATTTGAAACAATTAAATCTAAATTTCATACAACCTCACCCTAATGTGCGATATATGCATGTTATAGAACTTTGTTACATGGACGCTGCATGTAACCTGTCCGTATTCGTACTCTCTCTCTCTCTCTTAGTGCACTGCCTACTGGCAGGTCCATGGTATTTAACGCCTCCACTCTGCTCTGTTTTCCGCTTTCCTCTTCATTTCCACATATGAGTGGGTCTTTCAATCATCTAACATACCTGATCTCGGCTTGCCCCTGCCTATTTTCCTACCATTCTACCTTCTATAACCTCTATTAATAGACCTTTCCCCCCTTAGAATGTGTCCTATCCAATTCTTCTTCCTATTTCTTAACACATTTATCAACTGTCTATCTGTATCAACTCTCTCCAAAACTTCCTTGTTTGTAACCTTTCGAGTCCAGCTAATCCTCACCATTCTTCTCCAAATCTGCATTTCCAATGCCTCCAGTTTCCTAATATCTTCCTTCCTTAAGGTCTAGCATTGGTACACTAGAAATTTCTTATTTGACTCGACTCGTTTTCTAAATGTATGTAGTTCAGTGTAAATGCATTCCAGTACCCGTTCTTTGACTTGTTTACGTTTTCATTTGTGCATTCGTGCTAGGGGGGTGGGTATATTCTATGTGGATGAAAAGTATATATACATGTGCAATATTTGTATATATATATATATATATATATATATATATATATATACACACATGTATATATATACATGTATATTTATATATTTATATATTTATATATACACCTGTAAGTGAGTTTGTGTGTGTGGCATGTGTGTATTTATAGATATTCTATAATACTCTCCTGTTACTGCAATCCTCAAGTCCTTGCACTGGCTCAAAGTTAGAGTATGTATTTTATACAAGACAGTTTCTCTAACATACAAGTCCATCTCTACACCCGGCAGTAGTTACATGTCTCACTGGCAAACGTCTACCAGATCCTCTAAGTAAATTAATCTAGAGAGACCGAGAATTCCTCATCATTCCTCATCGCAGCTATGTAGGCACTTCATCCAGCATGCTGCTTCTCAGATCTGGAATTCTCTTCCTTCCACTCTGCGCATCCCCTCATCAACTCCTGATCAGCAATTTCTACTTTACTAAGAGTTTCATAGCCAGTTAAAAGCTAGTCTCTTCGATTTATCCTCTCCACCTAATGTAAATGAACAGACACCATCATGCAAACCTCCATTCCGCTAGTGCCTTCCTTGGACTGATAACCCGAATTTTGGCTCGCACCGTTAATGGACCACTCACAAGCTACTCATCGCCTTTGATTTAATTCCATAGTGCTCGATATTGTCATGGACAACATTAGCACTCCAATTGTATTGTTGCTGTTATAGTCTGTATCGGTTTTATAAACGTCGTTATCTCTGTGTGAAATTGTGAATGCGTTCTTCTAGGTCTTTTTCTCTACCTATGTAGGTCTTTTTCTCTGCCTATGTAGGTCTTTTTCTCTGCCTATGCAGGTCTTTTTCTCTGCCTATGTAGGTCTTTTTCTCTGCCTATACAGGTCTTTTTCTCTGCCTATGCAGGTCTTTTTCTCTGCCTATGTAGGTCTTTTTCTCTGCCTATGCAGGTCTTTTTCTCTGCCTATGTAGGTTTATGTTTGTGTTTATGTGTAGCTTTGCAATTTTGATATTTAGTAGTGTACATAATTAAAATTTATCTATTTAATATACACGTTGTACAATATTATACATGTTTAATGTATATATGACTATAAACAACATTCGATTGCTTGATTCTTGCATACCTCTACACCGCAATGCTGGGCATTACTTTCTTAGACCGTTGGCGTTAAGTACGGCTTTTGTGTTATTCTCTTTGTTTATATGTTTATCTGTGTTCATACATTAGTCTAGCATCGGCTTGTGTGTACGTGTGTGTGTGCTTGTATGTCTATGTCACTCTACGTCAGACCTGCACATGACTCTGTCATGTATGTGTCTATCAAAGTATGTGTGATTGTTTACGTGTTTGTATGTGTATAGACAATATCTCATTATTAGTCCATTTAACTTAGGCCTGTGTAAAAAGAAAACTTGGATATATTTATGTATCTCTGTGCATCTGTGTCTGTGTGAGTGTATCAGTTTACGAGTTTGTCTATGTTTGTCTGTCATTGTTTCTCAGTCTATCTTACAGTTTAAAACCGGCGTGTGTGCATATCTAACTATTTGTCTGTCTTTCTGTCTGTCTGTCGTTTTATCTGTCGGTTTGTCTGTTACAGTCTGTATGAAGGTCTGTTGGTCCGTCCTCTCATCCATCCATCCATCCATCCATCCATCCAATCATCCATCCATCCATCTATCCATCCATCCATCCATCCATCCATCCATCCATCCATCCATCCATATGGCTATGTAGCTATCTATCTAATCTAAATCTAATCTATCTATCTAATAGTATCTATGAGTCTGATGCCGTGTAGGTATGTTTGTCAGTGTTCGACAGTGTAGTTAGGCGTGTATCATATATCGGCAGTGCTCTGGGAGATTATTTCACTTGTCTGCAGCTTCTCGGCGTTCTGTCAAATGATTTATGTGCCTCTGCCTGCCAGTGTGCGTGTACTTGCTTGTGAGTGTACGTGTGCCTGCATGTCAGTGTACGTTTGCCTGCTTGTACGTGTGCCTACTTGTCAGTGTGCGTTCTGCTGCTTATCTCTATATGTGTGTCTATACTCCAGTGTACGTGTGCCTGCTTGTCAGTGTCCGTACTGCTGCTTATTTATATGTGCCTGCCAGTGTACGTGTGCCTGCTTGTGAGCTTACGTACTCCTGCTTATAGGTGTCAGTGTATGGCTGTGTGTGGGCGTGCTGGTTGTCTACTCGCTAGTGTACGTGTGACTGCGCGTGGGTGTATGTATGTACTCCTGCTTGTATGTGTGTCTATGTGTGTGTACATACTTATGCTTGAATGTGTGTCTACACGTGTTTGTGTACATACTCATGCTGGAATGCAAGCGTGCTGAACTTTAGACAGAAGAAGAATTTAACGTTAGTTTTATCGTCTGCACGATTCAACATTGAAGGACGCCTAGGGCACTGTCGTCGTATCTGTAGCGTCACAGAATTGAAATGTGCAAAGCCCTTTCGTTGTTCTACACTTATTTCTAGCAATTCTGTCAGAATTTTCTCTTCGACAAGTGTCCATGTTTCCATTGTGCTATTTCGTTGTCTCCACAAGTTTTCTCTGCCTCAAAAGCCTCCGTCCCTGAGCCTCCGTCCCTGAGGGGGCGATATGGCCCATATGTTATCTATACTGGAGGAAAAAATCCACGTAAAAGTACCAATCAGTTCAAACTTTCATGACTGAATGAAATGATAAATGGGTTTATCGCGGTTTGGAATAGAGTAAAAATTGTGCTGGAAAATAGTTTTTCTTTCTATGTACTGCAGGAGATTGAGAGGTTTAAATCTTTGTAGATTCTGCCGCTAATCTTGAAACTCGTGCTGAGTCAGTTATAAATTACGGGAGTGCAACAAGTGCTTCATCCTCAATCATTCTCTGTTTACTTGATTCAATGCGCTCGCTCGATGCTACATTTCTTATCTACTCTAGGACGTAAAATTTTTATGTAAAAAGTTATTGAAATCAGGTTAATCTTTTGTAAAAATCAACCTTTTAGGCTTTTAAAATAATGTACAATGTTACACGTTGCATATTATTTACTGATCAGATATTATTGCGAAGAAAAAAGAATGAAACGTTATCCAGTGGATTGAAATTTTCAATATGTGCAATGCAATTATATGCAAATTGAACTAAAGTGCAGAGATTTCGTGGGTTACATAAATAAGCAGAAAATGAACCAATCAATCAGTATTATTGTCGTTATCCACTACTATTAGCCATTCTAAGTAAACCTAACGTCTGTGGCGCGTTTCATTAGAATCTAGTACGTAGGATACGAGAAGGTATGGAGTGCAATTGAAGCCACTTTTTTCAAACTGGTAAATTAAGATACAGCAAGGTTTTAACGTCTTCATCGTCGCCATTACCTGCGATAGAAATGGGCGTTAAAATGCTCGTTGTATTGTACGTCTAGGGGTGTAGCTACTCTAGGTGTGTCGCTGTTTGGCGCTGTACATTGTGTGATTATATAGAGAGAATGCGACGGAAGTCACGTATGTACAGGCGGCCGGTTTCTACGCATACTATAACTGTTCAGCAGTGATAGTGAGATTGCTACGTTGATAGCAAGACTAATATCTAAGATCTACAGACCTATATTGTTAGACGGTTGTTTCTGTATTCTGATCGTTAGATGGAGTTGTTTTGCTCATAGGATGGTTGATTGATTGATTGATTGAGTGATTGATTGATTGACTTGCTGATTAGTCAGTCAGTCAGTCTGACTGACTGACTGACTGAATGAGTGAGTTACTGGCTAACTCACTCACTCAGTCAACTCAACTCACTCTCTGACTGACTGACTGACTGACTGATCAACAGGGTGATGAATGAGATTCTAAATTAAGAAATTGTACTATCATGCTCGTTACGCGCTCATTCCATCTGTCGGAGTTTATAGTACTACTTATTATGCACTTCGAAACCGAAATCAACCGGGAAAATCACAATAAGCGCTTTTAGCTGTATAGTCGAATGCATTTTCTGAACCAACAGTGCCTAACTCGTGAGCAGGCTATTGTGGGTCGGTAGGTAACTAATGCGTTAGCTGGCTCGATCATTGTGTTGTATAGAGAAAGTCTGTGAGATTGCTCGCTGCAGTAGTCTACTTAGCGGACGACTCTGCCGACCTGTTGGTGGTGTTTAGTTGTTAGTGAGTGCAGGATTTTAACGCTCTCTACGATCCCGAGCCTAATATAGGCTACATTATACACTTCTCGTATCGGCCTAGAGTTCTGGGTGTATTTGGGGATTTTTTAGTTGTAGACTGCTACGAAGAACTGTTTTATAATGCTAACAAAGAATAATCATGAGATAAACATCGTTGACTGATGTTATGCCTGTATTCAGCTTGCGCTGTATATATCAGTTTTACAAGATGGTTTTATTGAAATGTAAATAAATATCCTCACTCTCTTTCTGACACTATCTCTTTCGTACCGACATCACCATTGGCTCTAGCCAGTGGTGATGTCGGTACGATATTCGACCGCGGATCAGTATGTGCTGGCTTCAAATCCTGGGCTCGCCCGTCACTGACATCGCTTTCGAGTGAGGAAACTGACGTTAACACCAGCTTTCTCTCTCTTACTCGCTCTCTCTAGTTTTCTACCAACTAGTCTGAACTAACTGTCTCTCTCTTCAGATAGTTCAGAGAGAGAGAGAGAGAGAGAGAGAGAGAGAGAAGAGAGTGAGTCTGAACTATATGTTTAATTAGGAAACTTCATAGACACTAGGTGATCGATCAATCACGATATAGATACCTTATCTAATTAACAGCCTACAAGCAAACGAAATAAACAAATCACACCAAAGTAGCAAATAATTTTTTTTTAAACTACAAATTATTAAGTAAATTGCTTTAGTATCTTTATAGAACAGATTTAGGGATTGAGCATTACGAATGATAATGGAATATTACTCCATGCCATTACACAGTCAAAATTATACTTGTTACTAGAAAATATATAGTTAGTATTTCGTAGTCCAGTATTATATGAACTATTATGACAGAGAAATGTAATCACTCGAATGACAGCTGTTGAATGAGAAGTTGATATCACGAAGACCAGGCCGCTAAGCCATTACGTAAGCTTATTCTACTCTCTGGCTTAGGAAAATATGACTTCTGAGGTGGTGTCCCTTTGTCATCCTTTGTTTCTGCTTAGGCGCCTCTTCGATGCGTGCACAGTACGGTGTATCTAGTAAAACTGTAGTTGCTCGGACACGACACGGTAATATTCAGGTCATGCTACATATGATTACTGAATAGTCTTTCTCATCGAGAGCTCCCTTTAGTCATGGACGTCTCTGTATACACTGTATATTAGGCTTATAAGGCTATCTTAGACTATAGGCTACCACTGTCAATATATATATATATATATAGTATTATATATATATATATATATATATATATATATATATATATATATACATACATATATATATGTATATATATATGTATTTATAGTATTATATATATATATATATATATATATATATATATATATATATGTATGTATATATACATATAATGTATATAGAAAGGCGTCCATGATTTATGTCTATGAGAACCTCTAGTCGGATCACCTGCGTGCTTTCAGTTAATAGAATGTAGAGAGACAATTTTTTGGATTTCTTCTCTATTCGGCTGATTTCTCTCAAATCATTTCTAACAGAAAGCAGTTATTGTGGCTTTAAATAGGCCTGCCTTAAAAATTAAACAATTGCGGCACGAAACTATTCTATTAAAATTCTGAAGTATTACTGTGTTAAGTGCTTTACTAGTTGTAATTTAATTTAATAGAATAACTTTAGTAGTGTAGTATAGTACTCCCCGTATTGACGCTGGGTGTGGTTGGGACCACTGCAGAATAGGGCAACCGCAAACAAGTTATACGTTAAAGACGACTAAGGTAGGAGCTGAGAAAGTCATTGGATACCTACATGTATATCACCATGAAATATATTTCCCCAAGATAAACAACAGTTAATGAATCATAAGATCTAAACAAACGCCAGAAAGGGTATTCGGTTGGTGAGTGCTTAAGCTCCAGAAATTGCTGCAAAATTTCCTAAAACGATTGGAAGAGTTTAGTAGTGTATTGAGTATTGACTGATTGTATGGTATGGGACAGAGAGGAGTGGAGAAGGTCGATTCATATCTCTATCCTAGTTCTAGTTAAACTGGGATTAAAGAGAAGAGGATCGTGAAGATGATGATAAATTCGTAGTATGGTATCGTACAACGCATTTAAGTTGTAAGTATTCTGCGTAGGGCGTAATGATATAACAATTTAATTATACTGCGCGATGTGGCTTGTATATGCTACATACATGTATAATGTTATCAGTGTTCGGGGTTAAGGTAACTCAAGTGTCCATTAAACAACGACAAATTTGTAAAGATTCTTTAACCCTGAATATCTCCTGACCCTAACCACAACTCTAAACATATCCTGTTCATAGCACATATCTATATAACAATACATTGAAACGATAAAAGAACTAACGAATAAAAGAAAAGATTATCCACTTAACATGAGAAAGTGTCGTCGTTTAATTAAAAGCTTTTATAAACTCGTCTAGTGGTGTAGCTTAGGTTAGCGTAGCAGGCGGCAAGCTTGTTCTACTCTACTACCAAAGTGCTCCTCTCATTCGCTGTGTATTCAGTAATACAGCAATCATAATTCTTCTTTGTTATTATTTGGTTTATTTTATTTTAGTGTTTATTTTATACATTTATTTCTAATTCTTATTTATAATTAGTATTTATTTATAATTATTCTATATACAGTATAATTGTATAAAATGTAATTATGTAATTGTATTGTATTATACAGTATTTTCTGTAATTATTCTTACTGTCGCTTTGAGTTGCTATCAGAATACCAGTTTGATGCATGATCGAGAGTATAAGAGGCTTGCCTGATACTTAACAGGCCCTCGAGTCGAATCCAAGCCCGGCCCTTATCGGAAAGTATCTTGTATTACAGAAGCAGAATGTGTTAAATTGTTTCAATCCTTGCTGTATAGATGCATCTGCGTCCTGTGTAAGGTGCAGCGTCTCAACGACGCACATATTTTACACATCAGTTAACACCCGTTCCTTGTTTTAAAGCTACTCAATATTCTTACCGGTTCTTATGTAACTTTATTTGTCTTTGTTACTTTGTTAAGCCTTTTTTATTAGAGCCAATCTTCCGACATAAGGTCAGCTAAGCGTCGACTCACGTGACCTCTAGGACGATGGACTAGATCAGAAGTTTCTCCACTTCCTTGTCGTAGATTAATTCCTCCTAAAAGTGTGACGATTCATTGTCAAGGTTGAGCGATATAGCCAATAGAAAATAAGTAAACAGACACCAGAAGGCGAAGGCCGGACGCAGTGTGTTGACACACAAATGCTGTTTTTTTATTGGCGATCCTAGCAGTTTAATCTTAAAAGCACAAAATAATCGTTTTCAATGCGTTTCTTTCTTCTTAGACGATAGGAAATAGTAAAGTGCTTTGCTGCTTTATTTAATCAACAGCTTCTACGGGGTAATAGCTTCTACCAATATAAATGTCAATTTAAGGAACATTATATATATTTTTCCTGTTTTTATCATTGTGTTCAATGCATTGTATAGAACCAAACGATTATAAGCTGTAGCGTCGTCACGTGAACGGTGACTTCATGACTTTTATGCAGGATTATGCTAGTGAGCGCAGAAAGTCTTATTGGTTGATAAAGACGTAAATTATATTGGTTTATAAAAAGACATGTTTTAAAATTTAATGTTAGGAGAGGACCAACCGCAGCTGCGGGTAATGCTTAGAAGTGCTCTAGTACTATAACGACATATGCGTGTATGAAAAATAACTTATATAAGAAAATGAATGAATTTGATTTGGAAACCTGTTTCATGTCACGTGACCTCCTTTGTTATTCTGGTGAACAACTAACAAAGAAGTAAACTGCTTTCTATAAGTTACTCTTCCAATCTACCATCCTGTGTGTACAGTGTAGTTGCTGTAATATTAAGTAATTAATTTAAATAAAGGTTTTATTTTTAGTTTAATTAATAAACTTTAGAATTTGACGTTTAAACTTTAGAATTGCACGTTTCTTGTGATGATCTAATGTTTCGCACGAATAAAGCTAGTAAAGCTAAGGTTAACGTCAGTTTCGTCACTCGAAAGCGATGTCAGTGACGGGAGAGCCCAGGATTTGAACCCCGCACATAATGATCCGCGGTCGAGTATCTTACAGACTTCGCCACTGGCTCCAGCCGAATATGATAGAATTTATATTCACATTTGGGCATTTGGCCTTGAGAACAATAGACGTAAAGAAAAGGCTCTTATCTGATCGTATAATTATTGTAGAATGAATACGAGCAGCTACGGTGTTGTAGTGGTGAGTAGGGCGCCTAGCCTTGACTGTCTGCTCATTGGTTTGTACTGAGCCCGTGACGGTCTGATTGATTATCTACTGACTGGGCGAGAGAGAGGGGGGATGAGAGAGAGAGAGAGATAGAGAGAGAGAGAAAGAGGGAGAGAAAGAGAGAGAGAAAGAGATGATGGGATGGAGGGAGACAAAGGAGAGAGATGATGAGATGGAGGGGACAAAAAGGCAATGAGCGAATGAAAGTGAAAGAGATAGATAGATAGATAATAGATAGAGAGAGAGAGAGAGAAAAAAAAGAGGGCGAGAGAGAGAGAGGATACAGCAGATAGGGAGAGTAGAGAGGCAGAGAGATCACCAGATAAAGGGAGGGGTGACAAAGAGAAAATGAGCGAATGAATGTGTGTGTGTGAGAGAGAGAGAGAGAGAGAGAGAGAGAGAGAGAGAGAGAGAGAGAGAGACAGAAATAGAGATCGAGAGAGAGATCGAAATTCTGAATAGAGTAAACTGATATTAACAATTTGACATTACATTTGATAAATGCTACAAATTAATATATTGCATTCCGAAGTCAAGTTAAGCTATTAGTCAAGTGGTAGTCAAGCCATTAGTGCAACATTACATTTCTTATTGACGTTATGATTTCAAGATTTCTAGATTTTTAACTCTGGAAACCCTAAAAAATCAAAAAACTTACATTTATTTTTGAAGGAAAGTATGGTTCCCCACCCTTGGCTGATATTAAAAATTACTATAATAGCAATTTCGGTTTGAAATGGTAGCTCGAGTTAGTGGCGTCGTGAGAAGCGGTGCGCATCTGAAGCATGATGTTAAACACACTAAGAACTATAACAAACTACCTCAGACTCTCATTTTATGTCTCTAGAGCGCCTTCAGTAGCGAACCCGGCTTATCTAGAATTACGCGAGATAAATTTGAGAACATTAGTCCAAGATTGACTATTGATTTGATTATTGATTGATTAGCTACATTATTTAGAGATTTATGTCTATATTGTGCAAGCAGCATTTTATTCATGTTTAACCATTTGGTCATTTAAAATAGTTTCGTTACATTATTATAATTGAATGCATAATATACATGTATATAATATATACTTATAAATAGTATACACTGTTTTTTATAACTGATACCCCACATTATTTTTACAATAAAGTCGTAAGGGGTTGACCGATGTTCTTGAAATTTGCAGTACTTGACCAGCAGCTAATTCTACCAAACATAGAGAAATTTCGTTTGAATGTCTGTAATAACGTGAAAGTTATAGGTTTACAAATAGGAGTGGGATCAGATAAGAATTTCTTATACAGGATTACGGGCGTGTTACATGCAGCGTAAAATTATCTCTATTAAAACAGTAGCGAGCACCTAACATAAAATTTCAGCTAATGCAATTTTGAAGAGCCATCATTTCTTATGAAAATGACGTAAAATACCTGATGATATGTTCTTAATTGACAAAGTTATTGAACTTTTAATGCATGCATTGCATGAATTTTAACTGTGGCGCTAGAGAGCGCAGCTGCAGTAGCTGCGCTCTCATCGTCTCACGGCAGCTAAGCTCTCGCCTAGCACACATAGGCCTAAAAGTTCAATAACTTTGTCAATTAAGAACATATCAGCACGTATTTTACGTCGTTTGAAAAGAAATGATTGCTCTTAAAAATAACATTAGCAGGAATTTTATGTTACGTGTTAGCTGTTATATTTACAAAGATAATTCTGCGCTGCATGTAACACGCCCATAATCCTGTATTGGAAATTTCTTATCTGACCCCACTCCTATCAACAAACCTATAACTTTCACGTTATTAAAGATATTCAAATGAAATTTCTCTGTTTGGTAAAATTGGCTGCTGGTCAAGTACTGTAAATTTCAAGAACATAGGTCAACTTCTTACGACTTTATTTTAAAAATAATGAGGGTATCAGTTATAAAAAACAGTGTATATTATATATTATATACTAGTACTTACATAGTACTTATTTAGGATGCACTATATTTAGAAACTGGATTCCAGTGGTTTGAAATCTGAATTGTTTCAGTTTTGGTTCCCGCTAAAATTTATTTGTAGAATATTAAGCTTAGACTGGGATTGATAGCGGGTTAACAGCCGGAAGGAACTGTCAGTGACGGGCCATGTTGAGGCTTGCTTGGCGCAACACAGTCTTTAGGGACGTCTATCATCGCAGAGTTATAATTAATCAACGATCATTAATTAGAAGATTATTAAAGATATTTAATCCATGAGTAATTAGAAGATAATTAGTGATATTTAATCGATGAGTAGTTAGAAGATAATTAATGATATTTAATCGATGAGTAATTAGAAGATAATTAAGAATTTCTATTGGCATTTATCGCGACTCTGGAAATACTGGGATGCAAAAGAAGATGATGATGATTAGTATTATATAGACCTTTTTTCTGATTTGATAATTAGTACCATACCATCTTTAAGATTTGATGGATAGAGAGATGGATGGAGGATGGATAACGGATTTGTAGCGGATGGATGGTAGTATTATGGTGAACAAAGAATGGAACAGCTCTACCGGCCGATGCTTCCATTTTTCTCATCCTTCAATCTCTCCTGGTTCCTCGACCAGCAACCGTCGTGGTCACGAAAATTGTAGCCCCCAAAATTCTGAAAACTACTCTGCCAGCGTAGGCCTTAATGAAATAGTTGAAAATTGTTTGATGGGGGAGTGGGCTGATGTGTCTCTATTTTTTGTACTTCAGGTACTTCTCTATTTCTGCTTAACATTGCTACCCTTCGTACGTTTCGGTCTCGTAATAAGCTAATAATTCAAATGCATCGCTCTGATAACACTAGGCCTATATCTAGCATTAATAAGGAACTTTTTGTAAACAGGACTGCAAATCATGATTACGAGACAGTCGAACTGTTTTATCGTCTTTCTAATCTTGGGTTTTATAACTCGATCATTAGCTTCAAAATCTTGAATAGTATAGGCCTACCTGATTCTGTAATGACTGCTGTAAATGTGTATAGTTTTCAAATTCTAATTGAATCTTACTAATCATCATATTTTTCATCTTCACTGGCTGGAGTCAGTGGCGATGTCGGTAAGATATTCGATCGCGGATCAGTATCTGCGGGGTTCAAATCCTGAGCTCGCCCGTCACTGACATTGCTTTGTAGTAAGGAAACTGACGTTAACATTAGCTGCTTTTACGTATTCACAAATTGTTAAAGAATTTCATCCCTATACTTTGCAGTGGCTAGCGAGATTGGGTTTGCTAAACTTCAGTGTATCAAGTATTATTTCTCTTTTACTCTGATACTGTTGTTGTGTGCTGTGCATTCATTTTTTGTATATTGATATGTAGCCTGATATATTGTCAAACAAAACCTAATTCTCTCTCATTATTTCCTAGTTTTCTCCTCTAATAATGAATTTTATCGATGAGTTTATTTTTCCCATTACTTCTTTTGTCAATTTCTGCGCCCATGCGGTTTTTTCGATAATTTCTTTTTCGACCTTTTGAAATCGCTTTCTCTTCAGAGTTTTGTGATTATTTTCATTTCATCACATTGTCGTTATCTTCTCATTCACTGGAGAAAATCCTCAGGCCATCTCTCTGGTGAAATATTCTTCATTCCTCTGACTTCTCCCTTTCTCGAATATTTTCTCCAGCAGTTTCTCCCGCAGATGCATCTAGTTTCTCTCGACAGCGATGTCTGCTGATTTATTACTTGCTCTTATGCCTGCCTGTATGTGCTCGTGTATGTGTGGGTGTGCGTGTGATGACAATACTCTTCCGCGAGGAGTCATATTGATCGAGAGCCGGGTTCATGCCGTTTGTATGGTTGTCATTGTCGTAGCTCTCTCTCTCTCTCTCACTATCTTTTTTTTTTCTCTCTCTCTCTCTCTCTCACTCCCTATCTCATTCTCTATCTCTTTCTCTTCCTATTTCTCTCTGTCCCACGCTCTCTCTCTCTCTCTCTCTCTCTCTCTCTCCCTATCTCATTCTCTCTTTCTCTCTCTCTCTCTCTCCCTATTTCTGGGTCTCTCTCTCGATCTCTCTCTCGATCTCTATTTCTGTCTCTCTCTCGCTCCCTCTCTCTCTCACTATCTATCTCATTATCTCTCTCCCTATTTCTCTCTCTCTCCCTATTTCTCTCTCTCCATATTTCTCTCTCTCTCACTCCCTATATCACATTCTCTGTATTTGTCTGTATTTTTATGTACGCCTGTCTATGTGCATTAATTAATGTATATGTACACACAAACATGAATGTGTTTAATTCAACTTCTTGTCAATCCATCAAATCAGACAAATACTATTTACATTTTACAGTTTTTTTCGGGCCTATGTGTCACTATCTCTACGCGCACATCTTTTGCAAGGCTGAATTCTACTTGAAGTGAAATAAATGGGATCTGGATTCCGATTTTGATATAGTTTTAAAATTAAAAAAATTTAATTTATATATGTATATATAATTATATTCGTCGAAATCTACTTTTGCTCGCGCAGGATAAATGAATTTCTTACGGATGTGTCCGACAGTGTGCGACTTGTTGGAATTTTATTGTAAACCTGAGGCGGATATTAAAATAAGAAGAGGCTCATTCTACATATAACTTCTATTTTCGTTCTGCCATGGCATTTATTGAGTTTCTAATCGGCGGCTGGGCCATCTAATGTGAACATGAATGAACTGGGGAGATTTTCCGGTGTGTTCATAATACACAACCTATGGATTTGATAAATATCCTGTAGCCACTAGGTCTGCTGTGTGATCGGTAGAGACGTGTCTATAGTATGTTATACTGTCTCATCAGTGATGGACAGCTTTAAGTGAACGGTTAGACGATATATTTTTGTCTTGTGAAATTTTAACAGTCTTTATATAGATCGTACTGCATCGGTTGTGGGCGTTGTAAATAAATAGCCTACGCTATTTTTCACTGTACTGCTTCTGCGCCTATTTATATATAGTTAAGTGTTCAGTTTGTTGTTGATAAATTTCTACTTTTTTGTGGGAATATTGATTGATTGATTGACGAAATAGATTGACTTGGCATACTTTTAATAGACCTGAGGCAGTGGGCTCGTCGTTTCGATCTTCCAGTGTGTGTATGTGTGTATATATATATATATATATATATATATATATATATATATATACACTGGAATATATATATATATATATATATATATATATATATATATATATATATATATATATATATATATATATATATGTAATGTATTATCATGGGCGTGCTGCTAGTGGCATCTGGCAGTATTTATAGAAATGTGCACCGTTGCTTGTCTGATGTAATCACTAAACCTTCAATAGTAATTAGTCCATCAATCAGTAACATCTGTGTTGAAAGCGACGTCAAGGACGTCTCCAACAGACCTTGCAACAACAACAACGTCAGGGACGTCTCTAGCAGACCTTGCAGCGACCACAACAGCGCCAGAGATGTTTCCAGCAGACTTTACGAAGACAGACATTAAATGATAAACTTTTTTAGAAGCGGTCATCCGGTTATTGAACAACCTGTACGATTATTACAATTTCACTAAGCACACTCTGACAAAACGCAGAAGTCTTAATTAGACTAACAATAGTTCGACAAACCACAGTTAGATAATGTACTGGCGACGGTGCCAGACAACACGATAGATTGTAGTGTGTTTAATGTCTAGATGCAGATACATAAGACTTCTCTTTAAGACGACTCGACACACTCGAGCTACCGTCATAATGATCAAGTTAATATCTAGTTAACATCCTTTAGTGATAATGTAACAGATGAGACCCAGGCCGATAGACCAAGAACACTGATAACGATATGGGCGTTAAATATGGTTTTATTTAGTCGTAACTGCTAGCTGACATGCCAACTGGAAGCCAACTCAAGGAAAAAGGAAACGAGGAAGACCTAGAAGTACTTGGCTAAGCACGATCAACAAGGATTTGAGAGCATTAAACATTTCATGGGAAGACGCTGTGAAGATTGCTGATGATAGAAACGAGTGGAGGAATGTTGCCGCCTTATGTTCTGTACAGAACGCAAGGAACTGATGATGATGATGCTAGCTGGTCTGAATGTTTTTACTACACTTGTTTACTTCTCCAGACAGGCCGTTGACTGTTACTAGTCATTACCATTTACTACGCTATGATTCCAGTGGAGCGAGAGCACACTGTGAGATTTGTAAAATTTGAATCTTGGGCTCGATGGAAGACCGTTGTTATACAGACGCCGTGAAGCAGCTCTAAAATTAGACAAGTGTGTTGTGTTAGGTGCGGAGATTGTTATTGACAAATAGGCATGTTTTGAAAAACAGGCGAAGTCCAAAACAAGTGGAATACATTGTTTGCGCTTCGAATTTGATAGCGCAATGAGCCATACGCGCGTCGAGTCTATCTTGTTTGTTGTATTTAGAACTGTATACTTTTTCTATTTCATCGAAATCCTGGAACGCTCATAGGAAAAGGAAATATCAGTTAGCCTAGAATACGACTGAAGCAGGAATTCTAGAGTAAACGTATTAACTAATGTAATGGAAGGCCATAATAACTTTCTGTCTAGAATTGTATTTCGCTATATCATTTGTCAATGAGTTTAATTATTAGGCCACAAACTCTTCGCGTAACTTGTAAGCTTGCACGTGTGCCGGTGTATTGTATATAAGTAGATCAAGAGAATTTACACAAATTGAGGCTTGATTAATGTAAAGTATATTGTCTTTTGTATGTATTGGCAATACATACAATACAGATATTATACATATAGATAGATAGCAATACAGTATTGCTACTGCGTTTGCTAAGAAATCATTTTAGACTATAGTCATTTGCCCCCCCCCCGCCAAATTATACCCAGACCAGTAAACGAGATCCTCAACCCCTGTAGTCACCCTTGTGATTTGTCCCAGTTTACGTGAAATTCAAAAATCAATATATAAAACGGTTGTCCAAGTCCAAACAGGTGGTGACTTTGTTTCACAAAGAAAAATTAAATAACTAAGAAAGCATTAAATACTGGCGGAAGGTTTCATTGCCCTTTTTAAGAACTTCTTGCCTTTTGAAGAAAAATTACCCATATTTGTGCTCCTACAGTAAGGATATACAAAAATTTGTGCTCCCAGCCCTACGCCTAGTAATCCGTTGTAGAACAACTTGTCCACAAGCCACCGGCTCAGCCCAAACTAATTGCATCAGTTGCATGAGTTCAGTAGTAGCTAAATGGAACGTTCTTTTGGAATATTTGCATAATAGTTTCCAAAATCGTTTTATTAAGTGCCATATTAATTGTCCGACAGAAATTTTTAAATATTCCCCTAAATTGCGAAGTGTACAAAATTGTTCGTATTTACTTAAATAACTATATTGAAATCATAATATACTCTTATATACAATTTCTATGTATAAGTTCGTACAAGTTTATTTTAAAATTAAACTTTTTTAGGTAAAATATGGCATTGTTAATGGGCTGTAAATTGTGAGTATGCCCTGGACTGTCATTAATAAATTTATACAAAGATCTACATGAATATATGCCAGAGCCGGTGGTTTATTGGCAAGTTATTTGTCAGCTGGTCAGTAGGTTCAGTGTTCTAATCCAGTGCTCTCCCCGTCACTTACATACTTTCTAGCAGAAAACTGACGTTAAACTTGGCTTTAGCTTCATATCCTTTATTCATGAGTATTGATAGGATTGTATGTTCATTATTTTGTTACGTACTGTAGAATCATTGAGTTGTTATTATTTTCCCACTTGTTGATATCGACAGTGACAGGAAGCTGATGCTACAGAGCTCGGTTCTCTCCTCCAACAGGAAGCGTAAGCACGATGACCTCGAAGAGGAGCCACTCTGGGGCGTGGCCGGTCTAGACCCGTACCTCGCGGTGGGCGGGCCCAGCGAGATATTAGACTCCTCCTACCAGCCGAGGAACAATTCAGACTCGTCCTCCTACCTCGCTAAGGTTCAAGCTAATGATGAATTCAGCTCTTTCATCACTGGTGGAGCATCGAGTGGCAGCTTAGACCACGCCCGGGATGAGGCAAGCGAGACTCTAGACCCCGCCTATCTCGTCAGAGGCGGGGCCAGTGACAACTTGGACAAATGTCGCTCAACGCTGAGTCTGTCCGTCGCTAAGCTGCAGAACATCGTGATGGCGTCGAGACGCCGTGAGCCGTCAGCGAGACAGGCTGTGCTCCTGCTCAATACGATGAGGCTTTGCCAAGGTTCGATTCTTGTCTTCTCTGTATGCACAACTGTTATAACGTCTTATGACTCTATTACTTGTGACACTAGTGTGATTTATGAGTTGAACCTTATTAAATATTATACATTAACAATAATAACAACAATTACCGTGCTACAATCATCTATGACAACATCGGGTACTATTGAGGCAAAAATTAAATATTATATTTAAGTACAAACTGTGTAGGAATTTGAAAATTGCTTATATTAATAATCTGAAATTTGAAAACTGCAGTTCTCTTTTAATTAGTCAAATGTAAACACTGTTGAAATTTAAACTTTCCTTGAAATTTTAAAATTATAGTTCACTACATAATTTCTCGTCACTCGCCGCTTTTCATCAACTGTCTGTGAGAACTTTCTTTCCTAAGTATAGTTTTTATTTTCTAAATCTTTTCTGCTATTCCCAAATAGTAAATAAACACCTTCAATGTTATTTTAGGATAACACATGTTCATTGTATGTTATTAGAACGGTTGAAATCGGCGGGAGCTCAAGACATGTCTGACAGACCAGGCATTTTCACCGCCGCCATCTTTCCCATTCCCGTCAGTCCTAAACTAAAGGCATCATCTGCAACGAATCAAATATCTCCAGCCAATCAGACATTAGAATCCTCCAGTCCATCTTCTCCATCTAGCGTCGATCTCCAGCCTTGCGACTCAGAATCATCTGCCTTAACCCCTCCCCTACACGTTCTAGCCGACGACGTCGTGGACCATAACAACATCGAATCGTCGCTGAGACACGTTCGGTCTAATCTAAAGCAGACTGTATCAGACTGGACATCCCGGAGTAGAAATCCGATAGATATTCTGCTCGGGACCCCTATGGACGAGTCGTTAGATCATTCGAGTGAGTCTTGCAGATCAGCGAGTCTGAGTCCAGTGGAATGGGAGGAACTGACGTTTCATTCGGACTTCATGACGTTTCTCGCTCAGGAAGATCTCCCCGGAAGTCCTATGGACGCTGGAGAAGTCACCGCCTCCAAGGACTCCCTCAGTAGTTCGTCCTCAGCTTTAACGTCCTCTGGTGCTGCCTCCGTCTCATCTCTCCTCAGCAGTGTTAACGGCGCAGTGATGAGTCAGGAATCTGCTCGAACTGTGGAAAAAGGGTTGACAACCATTTCTTCAATTAACATGATGAGTCATGAATCTGCTCGAACTGTGGAAAAAGGGCTGACAACCATTTCTTCAATAAACATGATGAGTCTGGAATCTGCTCGAACTGAGGAAAACGGGTTGACAACCACTTCTTCAATAAATAGTAAAGTAAACGCCCTTTTTCTATCGCCGTCAGATCAACCGGTAGGGTGTTCTTCACCTAGTAAAGCCTTCGATACGGAAAGCCTTCTGTGTGAGATAAATAAACATCTATTCTCAGGACCCGCAGCCAATGATAAAGAACGGGCTTTCTTATCAGAAGAAAAAGGAAGACAATCCTGTACAGTATCTCTTAATAGATCATATCAATCGTCAGATGAGCCTCCATTTTCAGCTCCTTGTTTAGTTGACTTGACTAATCCATTACACATATCCAACAATGACGCACTCACTTCGAACTTCTCTTCTTCCTCCTCGTGCCTAAATGATAGTTGTAGTAAAGAGGATATCTCTGAGTTAGCCGGTGGCAGGAGCTGGAACCTTGACAATGGTACGGCCGGCATCACATCCAATAATGTAGACAATGGACAGCAACGAAAGAAAGAAGCGAGTGACCTCTGGAACGTTTCAGAAAGGAGACCAGAGGATGCCATCATCACGTCTGATGTGGTAGTCGAACAACAACAACAACAGGACGATATCAGGTGTGACGTTACTCTGCTCAGTGACGTAGACTTGTGCTGCGACGTCGACCTCTCGTCGTCGTTTGATCTGATGATGACGTCAGAGACTTGGACAGATGCCAGACCAGTGACCAATCAGAGTGAGGCGAGATCAGTCCAGCAAGATGGCGTCTCCACCTGTGTGCACCGAAACGACCTTCTCTCTGAGGAGTACCTCATGCAGATACTTGTGGGTTGACTGAGACGTACCTCATACAGGTACTTGTCAGATGATTGAAGAGGACCTCTTGCAGGTACTTGTCAGATGATTGAAGAGTACCTCATAAATGGTATTTGTCATATGACTAAAAAGTATGAATAGAGGTACTTGCTGACAAAGGAGTACCTCATACAGGTACTCGTCAGATGATTTAAGAGTACCCCATACTAGGACTTATCCTGTGGTAGCCTTAACGAAATGTTGATGTTAATTAGCGGTTATTTCGAAGACCATTTTCTGCAGGGACGAGACTAGGGTCATGACATAGAGGGGGCTAATTGGGGTAGGGCAAAATGGGGGGGCTTAATTCTATCCCATACATACGGTTATTTATTTGGACAAGCGTTGAAAGTTGGGAGATTGAACATCAAATTTAAGGGGGCTTAACCCCCCTCTAGTTTCGTCCCTGATATTCTGTAATTTTCGCTGAAATGTTAAACGATAATGGGCAGTATTGATCAGAGATACTGAATCATGTCAGCCTCTAGGTAAACAAATTCAATAAACTTCTGTTTGGAACTTGCCAGGATAGTTTCGTAGTATTAAGATAAATATCAATGTAGCTTGAAAAAATGTTTAATCTTATTGCTCATTGCTCAAGTTTTCACGGTCATACATGAGATAGTAGCAAATGGACCGAATTTACTTAATTTTAGCCAAAAGAATACATGGTCAGTGTCTTTTATACTTGATTGAAATATAGTAATCTGTGCCGTAGTATTTTACGAGTCATAATTATGTTGTTTTGTTAGGTAACTAAAAATTGCTGAGTATCACTTGACAAATGTAACAAATTTATTGCAGGAAGTCTCACCTAAAAGACAGTCAGTTGGCTTGATAAGCCTCACTAAAATATTTGTGCACTAATTTAATTCACGTTGAAGTATTTAGTTACACTTGTATGTACTGTAATTTGTGTGCAAAATGTAGATGTATATTTATAGGTTAAATAGGAATTCATGTCATAATACAGGGTAAAACATGAGATCTGGTCTCTTATGAAAGTTTCAATAATTTACAATATGACAGAAATTTAAATTAAGACTTTCTGCTGTCATGTAAATTGTTCTGTCTATTAAACACTCTACACCAACCTTTGACACAAAATTGCCCCAGAATGATTGCATTATGTCAGGTATAGGAGTCCAGTTTTTCATATTTCACCCTGTATCTGTTATTATGTAATGGAGGATATAGACAATAAATGTATTTAGTCTGTATGTAGTCTCTGTGTACATAGTGTATGTATAGGCCTATGTATATACATGTATGATTATATACAGTATATACATTCATACATGCAGTGGCGGATCCGGGGGGAGCCCAGGGGGCCCGGGCCCACCCCTTAGGCCCGATGATAAAAATTTGTAAACTATTTTGTTGTTGTTTCTATGGCAATTTGTAGGTGTAAATATGTTTTAAGGGCGTTTGGGGGGTTGGGGGGGTACGAGAGGGAACTCGAACAGTCCTACTACCTGGAATTTTCAAATATGGGCCTCATTAGGGGCCCATATAATGGAAGATGGCCCGAAAAATGTTGATTGTTTTACTAGCTCTCACTTCAACCACTGGTATAAGAGAAAAAAGGGTGTAAGTCAAAAATGTGAACTCTGTCCCGGAGTATTGGTGCAGACAGCCTTGGCTGGGATCGAGGGGCTTTAGCCCCCCACCTTCCGCCAAAAAGTTTCTTTCTTTCTTTCTTTCTTTTCTGAGTTTCTTTGGAGGTGAAAAAAATTAACCTACTATTTTTCCTAAACAAATGTAGAATTTTAGGCATTTTAGGTTTTCCTCTCACTTTAGTACGGGTATGAGGGGGAGGGGTAAGATACGGGGATACACTCACTCTATGAGCCGAGCGCAATATGCTGAGAAATTTTGAGCCCCTCCACATTGCATTTTTTCTGGTTGCGTCACATGTCCCGAAGAAAGCGGAGCGTAAGCAAAATATGTATACACTCTCCTAAAAAAAATTTCGAGTCCCCTCTTAAAAAATTCCTCTATCCAACCCTGCATACATGTGTGTGTGTGTAATTTTGTGTATATATATATATATATATATATATATATATATACATGTATACAGCTATATATATATATATATATATATATATATATATATATATATATATATATATATATATATGAGAACTCTACTAAGTTATCGTTTTCTAGTTAATGCTAGTGAATTCCTTCTATGTGTTTATTTATGATTTTACTGGTTTTATATACTTGTCATGAAACGCCTTTATAACGATGCAATTATTACCTATGAACATTGTGTGGCATGTGATTGGTGTTAGTGTACATTGGCATTAGCTCTGGTTACTGCTCTAAAATGGAAGGCTAGTTTGCTATGTTGTTCGCATATATATATATATATATATATATACTATATATATATATATATATATATATATATATTATATATATATATATATATATATATATATACATGTATATATAGATATATATATATTATATATATATATATTATATATATTATATACATATTATAGACATATATATAATATATATATATTATTACTAGATACTATATATATTATAATATAATATATATATATATAATATATATATATATATATATATATATATATATATATACACACATTATATGTTATTATTGATCACCACTACAATGCTGAGCATGTAGCCTCATTTTCAAGAAATAAAACAATTTGTGTTTCTTATGGATTTGTGTAGGCCTACTTCTTTGCATTGGAAGTTGCAATTGATTGTTTTATGTTGGACTTGTGGTTGGTATTTTACATTCACAATATATTATGTGCGCACCAATTCTTTAAAAGTCTGCCTGATTTGTGAGAGGTTACAGATTATAGTTTTGTGCTGCTATTATAGAACACTACGATTTTGTTGACGTTTATCATGCTGTTTGTATTTATAAAATAATTATGTGGACTAGTGTATTTAATTGAAATACTGCTGCCTATAAAACTATATATATGTATATGTAACTGTGCTCTCTATTATAATGATAACTTGTAATTTGTTTTGTCTAAATATGATGAGTTGTAATTACGCACACTATGTAATTGTATCTATGTAATTCACTACGTAATTTTATCTGTTATAATTCGTTACATCATCTGTGTATTTACTGTGTTAACTCGCTGCTTGAAGATATTGCTGATATGTTTCATGTTTTGTTCCTATGGCTCTGGGGATATTTCTGTTTACTAGTAGTCCATTTTCATTGTTCCTCGCCCCCCCCCCCCACCCCCTCACTAATGTTGTACCTGGTGGCTGATTAGCGGTTTATAGCCCGGCAAACTTCTCACACTATCTATTGGTATTTACTAGGGAGATAATCGCGTGTGTTTAGGCGTCCATCGACTGGTTGCTGATGCCAATCTTTATGTTATTTTTACCTATGATAACAAATTGCTTAGTACGGCTATATATTAATAATTTAGTTCTGTGTTTCTTAAGTGTCTTTAATCAAATTCAATTGTCTCGACTCCTGGTCATATATTTTGCACCTGCTTGTCTACTCGTGCCTCTTCCATAACGCTGTAGATTGGCAGGGTGATGATGCATTGAGCAATACACGAGAATGTCACTGTAGTTATTGTTTATTTTGTGATAATAACTATACATGACTTCCTTCATTTCTGTGTTGGTTCTTTCGTCAGCTTAATTTTCTAGAACAGTGTAATAGCTAATAATACATCAGTTCTTATTAATGATAGTATACATTAATAATGAATGCAGAATAATAAGTTATTAACTGATAATCTGCATCTAATAATTATAATTGCTCTTTAATTATTGTATGGATATTGACTCTTCCTCTTATTAATTATGTAACTATTATGTCATAAATAGGAATAATTAATATTGGTGTATCGTTATGTATTATGTTATATTTTAGAGCTATCAAGTAGGCCTAACAGGAGCACTTCAGTGGGTTCCGAATTCCGTTTTAAAATTTGAAGATTTAAAAAGTATATGTTTAGAAGTAAAAGTTTATTTGTAAACGTATATATTTATATTGTAATAGGAACTCCCATCATCATCATCATCTTCTCTTAATTTCCAGTTTAACCAGGGTCGGGATACGTATAGACTTTTTCCAGTCCTCTCTGTCTCACACCATATCATCAGTCAATCTCCTATAATAGGAACTAGTAATAGGAACTACCATACATATATAATTTTTATTTGCATCCTCTGGGCACTTTGTCAGGTTACAAATAAAGGTTGACGCATATTCGCTTGTCTTCCACCCTGATGAGCAACGGCACTTAAGTAACGAATTTCTTATATGCATGCATGTAATCCGTGACTATAATTTATGACGTCCCTGACATGATCCTTGTATGAGGAAACGAACGTTAAACCTTTATTATTTATTATTTAATATATGCTCTTGCCTCTTTAAAAGTGATGTCTTTGTAAGAAAAAGTTTCTGAAACTTAATTAGGATTTATTGAAAATCTTATTAGCATGTATTTTAGCCCAGTTTTACGCAGGTCTGAAATTTCTAAGAGATTTTTTTCTGTAATATAAGTCGTAATTGTTATGTTAAGTTGATCTTCAGATTAAAATGTACTAGGTTTCTTCATTGCTCCATTTATAGTATAACATTTGGCTGCGTTGTGTTAGACGACTTAGATGATATGCGAATTTTTTGAATTTATCGTTTCTATTTATCTGAATTCTGTATGATAAAACCTCGTGATACTTTTACGGCTGTTCAAAATTTTACGATCAATTATCATAGATCCATTGATTTATGATAATTGATCATGTATTTATAAGAAGTTAGTATTAATTTCGTCAATTGATAACAGTCATATTTTAAATGTAGTAGGTACTGTGATGTCCTGCATTTTTACTTCTAATTTTTACTAATGTAAGATAATTATATTAAATCTTAATTATTATTAAGATTTAAATTGAACTAGTTTTCAGAAGATATTTGATGTAAAGAATAAATGTGTTGTTAGATAATAATACAGGCAGCACATAAGGATTAGCATTTATCAGTCCTATCAGCCTTAAGCTAAATATAATACTGTCTGAGAGCTTTATGTGTAGATATGAATCTGTTTACATGAAACTTTGAACTATTTTATTTGATAGAAAATATATTAATTATGATAATTATAAATTTGCTAATATTTTTAATTTGCTATTATTAATTTTAATCATCATCATCATATTCTTCACTTGAGTCCAGTAACTAACTCATTAATTTAATTACTTAAATAAATTTAAATAATTTACAAATTCTATTTTAATTGCTTCAAATTTTTCAAATCCCGACTCTAGTTAAATCGAGATTCAAGGGAAGATGATGATGATGTGATAATTATCTTTAAATATTATGTATTTTAGTTATGCATGTGCTCAAGTTCAATAATGAATGACACAGATAAATATTTTAGAAGTAAGCATTTCATGGATTTTGAATAAGTACATGGTTCTATTTATGTATTTAAATTAATTGTATAAATTATTTAAATAGATCTTTGATTTTTGAACACGTTGCTTCTCTTTACGTTACAGTTCCATCCTCCTTTCTTAATACGTCTATCTTCATATCCACATTTTCTGGTATAATAAACAGTTTCATAGGCAACTCCCGATTTAGGTCTATCGTATTGGTACATATTTTCCATCCAATGTAGCGCTTCATCTTTACTTATTATAGAATCATCGTTGGACTGATGATCTTCATCATGAAAAAGCGTAAAATATTGAAAATTTTATATTCCCTTTTTCGGCTTGGTTCTTCGGTTCATAGTGCTCCATGTTGTTTTAGATACCTGAGCTCTTTGGTATTATTGCTATTGTTATTAAGTCAGTTAAATTCCTCAGTGTTTGTCAAAACCTTGTAAGCTATTACTTGCTTATTGCAAAGCCTTGTAAGCTAGTGACATGAGCCTTAAAGTAGTGAATGGTACGATATATTCCTCTTTAATATCAACTTTTTCAGTATGCCACGAAGACTTACTACTCACTGACAGCATTTATTTGCTGCATTTGTAAAAATGGATGTTGCATAGATCTTGCGTCTGGGATGAATTATTCTATATCAGAAATACGGATTAGCATATATTAAAGGCTTCTAGCTAATCCTACTTTTACTCTGTACCATTCACAGAGCTCTTAGTGCTGTAACATTAATTTCAAATTGTTGCCTAACGATGTTGCCTAACGATGAAGATGAGTCATCTGATGACTCATCATTGGATGACTCATCAGTGATGACTCATTATTGATGACTCATCATTGATGACTCATCATTGATGACTCATCACTGATGACTCATTTTCATTGTGACTAAAACATCATTAAATAATGATTCATCGTCAGATAACTCGCCATCAGATAACTCATCATCATAATCATCATCACCTTTCAATATCAACCATGTATCTCTGCCACGTAGTCTAAACCACTTTGCTAAATCGTCTGTTTCATGTATGTTTCTGTTTCGTTAACATTGAATTGTGGTACTCGCTAGAGACAATTCTGTAATATACTTTATATACTTGTTTAATTGCGCAATCAAGCTGTTCATAATTATGCTGTAATATTCCTGTTTAATGAAACTGTGAATAACGTGTATGCTAAACAGTTACTGGACTACCGAGTGTATTAACTGCATAGTTAATGGTGAAAGGTTATTTTTACATTGCTTCTTTTATATTTAATCATTATATCAAGTATTGATTTTGATTGCTTATTTTGTATTTTACCGGTATAGCTATCAGTGAGTTTGACTATCATTTTAAATGGACTTCTATAACACTGACGACTTTGGTTGACCCCTAAAGATTTGTTCCTCACAAATCTCTCTCGTTCTCTCAAATTTTTTCCATGATTATATCTTGGCTCATTATTATCCACAGTGTAGCAAGTTATCGGATCGTCCTTCTCTCAAATTTTCGTAGATTTAAAGGTTTGTCGTTATTTTTCAGTGTGTGCGTTTACTAAGTTGTGAGAAAAGCAGCTATTTATTATAGCGATTGTTCTATTTATCAGAGTTTTGACTCCTTAAACCTATTCAGTAAAGCTAAATTCCTTATGAAAGGCAGTTTCGCTTTCCGTGGCCTCATGTATTTCCCATATGTAGACCTACTTATATCTGTCTATTTGCGTAAAGTTTTTTCTGGATTTTTTGTTTTTGTTGTCATGTTACATAGTAAAATATGACTTGTTTTCTGGTTACGAGCGCATTAATTAAACTCTGATCTATAACTCTAGCGAAGAATTTGTTACTTTACTTTAGGATTGAAGGATACGATAAAAAACCTCTGAATATTATAATGTCGATGACTATTTTTATTATTCTTCCATTGTAATTTAACCGTGCCATTAAACATTGGACTTCCGATATTTTGTTAAAGTCGTTATTTAGACATTAAACTGTAATATTTTTATGATTCTAAATCTAAACTCAAGAATGCTCCTTAACGCACTGAAACTGAAAATAAACTTCATCTCTCTTATTAGTTGAAATATATTAGTTAACTGATTATATTAATATTTGGTAATTCGCATTTAATTGTATTTTCTGAAAATTGATAAATAGTAATATCTTCAATAAATAATATGGTGATCATCTTGTCTATTGTGCTAATTTAATTCCGTCATAAAATCTAATTTTTTTATTTGAATTTCATTTAAAAATGTGAAGCTTTTGAACACATATTTATAGGCCTTAAGATGCAATTATTGGAAGCAGTGAAAGTTAATCCAACTTGAGTTACTCTAAAAATTATAATTAATTGTTTAGCGGACTAATTAATTTAATAAAATTGTCTCATTACTTGATTTCGAATACCAGAATTGCTTGCGTAAGTGTGAAGTTGTACTCTAGTTTACATGTAAGGACATGCGTATTTGTCTATAAGCGCTGTGTATGGCAAGGACAGTGGTGCAATCGTTATACGTTGAGACCAGGAAGCTTGAGAATAAACCGGCCGAAAACTACACGTATATTTCTTAGAGCAGCCTAACGCAGTTACTGTAAAGCGTTATAGATGTATGTCGTAATGCCTGTGCCCTAAACGCACTGATTACTCAGATTTCAGACTCATTTCATCACGTGGTAGTTTCTTTCACCAAATTTCACCAAATGAAAGTTTGTATTGGTTAACTCTCTGTGTTGTCACTATTGCGATGAGGTGTGTGGAATTGAATGGAATCTGCTAGTAATCGTTTTGTGGTTATGGTCAAATTGCTTGTCGGATATTTTACTCTGCATCTGAACTAGAATATATAATAAACCGTTTAAGTGCGTTTTGCATTTTTATTTGCACACAAGGACATTTTAGGCTATTCGGCTGTGGAGATTTGCGTAAACTTTGTCGTTTCAGTTCTTTCAGTATAATTATGATGAATGAGCGATAAAGAATTGTGTAGGCTAATGTTCTTTCACTAGGAACAATGCGAAAAATCCGGACTCTGCTCTATAGTGAGCTAGATAATGCCATCTTTAGAACCTATCTAATTAATCTATTTCAAAATCTAAAAATTGTGAAATAGCTAATCAGTGACAATTATAATGATGGTGATCATGATGATCATGATAATGCAATGTCGAAAGTGATGATGATACGTCAGTATGATGATGATGATGATGATCACGATGATGATGATGATGATGATGATTATGACAATAGTTATGACCATTATGAAGATGATTTTGACGATGTTATGAAATAGCGAAGGTTTGACTTCCATTTCCTCGTCAATGATGTCGTCAAGAACTTGCCATTTAGTACAATTATTTCTCATTAAACCGAAACACAGAAAAAACGTAGCATTAGAGTGTCGAGAGTTTACTAATTAGTATCCATTTTTGACATTTTAGGAGACAAAAGCTTAAGAATTCTTTAGTTCTAGAGCGCAACCTGTTGATGTGTCCAGTACATATATTATCTCTATCACTTGAATTACTAGCCTAGCAGTTCAAAATTACACGTTACCCAGCTATATCATAGACTCCAAAAAAAGGGTTGATTGATCTATGCGCAAGAACATTCTTTATTAAAATTAACGTTTTGCTCTTAAAGAAAGGAAAATGGAACGTTAAATGATCTTTCATTCCCAAAGATCTAGATTGGACGCCGATCAACTGCAACTTATAAATTCATTTTCAAGCTTACTTAACTTTCTTAATTCTTCCTTAATTTTCTTAGCGAATTCTTCGTTTACTTTCTTTAGCGGTGATTATATTATTGTCCCCTAAGCCTGCGTGGCAAGTTTTCTTGTAACTCCAACTCAATTCCCTAAGAAACTCATAATTATTGTTGTCTTTTAATACAATTGATTGATACGCTGCAATGAGATCTCTGGATTAGCTGGCCTCTCATTGGTCAGCCCTGTAAAGCTAAAAGCTGGTAAAGCTAAGGTTAAAGTCAGTTTCCTCACTCGGAATTGAACCCAGCACATACTGATCCACGGTCTACCGGGTTTAGTATCTTACCGACTTCGCCACTGGCTCCAGTCAACTTTCAACTTATAAAGAGTTGAAATCTAAAGGGAAAACAGATAGAAGAATGAAATGTAGCGAATAGTGGCAAAATATAAATTTTGTCTATGACTTTCGCTTCACATCAACTTTAGATTTCGATCAATGACTGCTTTAATATATTATCTAAAATAGATAATTAATTTCTTAAAAACGTAACTTCAACTCGATTTTATATAGCATAGACTACGAGTAAAGCTTGATTTATTCAATACCTACATACAAAGCCTTTAGCAAAATATATCGTGTCATGAAAAATATTACGAACAGACTTTACAAAAACATTTGAAGGTTTGATGAGTACGAAATCAGAGAAGTAACTTGAAAGTATTGACTAAGCCTATTGTAAAATGGAGCCTCTATGCATCTAAGCTTCTATCTGCTGCAAAGTTTTCTCGCCCCAATGTTTTAGAAATAAATACCATATTTGTAATATACTACTAGGCGTATAGACAGTATTTACTGCAGCGTAATTTTTGCAATTTAAAAATTATTGTAAAATTTCTACTTAGCTACCGGATTTTTAATTGAAATCATAAATGTATGTCACTATTATAATTTCAGTGGGCAACGACACATCAGACTTACATTGCTACTATTATCCATAATAACACCGAGCAAATTCATGAGACTAGTGTGTCGTTTCGTGATAAGACGTTAAGTCTTTTTTAAATTGTCTACTTTTTAGAGTTAAATTTGTTTACTTATTAGATGTGTTCTATTCTTATTCTTTCTGTCAATTATGATATTTCTCAAATTAATTCAAAACTATTAAATAAAATGGCAATAATTTCTGTTAAATTGCATTTATGTATCGCCACTAATATCATTCTTGAATTTATCTAAACAATGGTCTATATTATGCTAAACAATAATAATTCATTTTTAGAATGTCTAAATAGCGTAGGGGTAACGTCATGAAGTTTTAAATGACAAATCCTAAGGTGATTTGAATCCTCGTGGGTTCGAATCCCGGTCGCGCTGATCTGAGAGTAAAATCTCGGACATTCACTGGACTGGTTATACGGAAAATGGTCTAAATTGCCTAATGGATTAAGCATGTGGTTTTAAAAGTGATAGATATCAACATAATTGATTATTCACTATAATGCGTATTTACTTTTTTAAACCAAACCCAAACACCTTCACGTAGTCGACTATCTTACTTATTAATGAGGACACCATTGATCAACTAATTAATACAATGCTATCAACTACTGAAGCTTTTTTACAGTCTACATTTACTGTAAGATTCATTTGATTTCATATCATTAAGACACTTTTAATATTCTGAAATTTCATTGGACAATCAACTTAAGAATAATTTCAAAATCTCGATGACCTCTACAAGTTACTTCTCTGGGTTGAAAATGAGACAGCGAAAGATTTAGACTTTTCTGTACAACACTAATTGAATGCAATTTCACTGAAGTAGACGTTACAAAACACAACTAAACGTTCAATTCTGGCCTTCGAACAACATAATACAGACACCATGAGGACACCATTGAATAATTAACTACAATAATAGAAATATCTCTCCAGTTGTAGCCAAGCTACGTTGCTTAACTCATATTCTGTTTCAAGCTTAGTAAGGAGCACTCCATCGATCAACAGGTTGATTTAAGTAGAATTTCAAGGATGTAAATCTAAATTTAACCTAAATGCCGCCTTTTGTTTACGTTATAAATACTTACAAGCAAAGCATCACAAATTAAATAGTGCTGTAACAACATAATATGACATTTATTTTCAATTCTAAATGCCAACAATTTTGTACAGTTCATCCATGAAACATCATAGCAACTGAATACTTAAAGCCGTCTCGTTAGGTAAAAAATGTTCGATCGTTCGTTAAGCCACTTTCCTTTGCGTTAATTTATCAATGAATCAATTTACAAAATGAAATTTTAATTTATCACTAGTTGAATAAAAGTAAGGTCCTAGGCAACAATTTCTGCGCTGATTCCGAGCAATAAATCAATCGAATGTAAAAGCCTGCTAAAGCATATATGTACACCGAGAGAAAGGTCTGAGAAAACAATTTCAGAAGTGGCACTTTTCAAGCTAATAGACGTCCCTGACATTGCCTTATGACGAGGAGCCGGACATTAAATTCTTATTTATTGATTGATTGATTAATAGCAGCAAAGTACGGCAATTGCAGTATTAGACTCGAATTATTCTTCTGTTACAATCTATTTGTAGATCAATGAAGTGTTTGTTTCTGTGAATATTTAAAGGTAACAAAAATGTGCGCCTTGACCAGCTCATTACAAAGCACAGTAATCAATGCTCATAGAAGTAATAACTTAACGAAGTTTAAGTTACAATTACATGAGACTGTTTAGTAAAAAACTTTAAATTACTATTGAGTTAATTGAAGTTCATACAAGGATTTATTTATATAGCAATAACACTTGATTACTTAATACTTATAGCAAATTTTTTACTTATAGCAAAGCAAGCAAACAGTAGGCAGAATATCGCAATGGATTAGTTAACACGACCTTAAACAACGGCGACTGATAATTAATGGTTCTTATGAAATGCGTGAGACCTTCGAATAGACATTTAGTCTATTTATTTAATAAACATTTGTCATTCGTAGGCCTATTGAGCGCGTCTTCTGACATTTTATGAAATTCAAATTGGAAACAAATAACATTATATACTATATAGTTCAGCCTAATCACTTTACATATAGCCTACAAATATTACACACATATAATGAAGCAGATACAGATTGACGATTTCCAAGTACAAAAATTAAATTTCTGTTGATGTTGAAACACGCATGCAGTCATTCGCTTTAATCTGTATACTACAAGTTCTAAGCTTTTAAGCTCTAAAAAGGAATTTACTAACACAAAATATATAATTGAACCGATTACATTACTGTATTAGGCATATAATTATAGTCAAAATGTATGGCGGTGAAGGTAAGATATCTGGCCGGGGATCAGTACGTGCGGGGTTCAGTTCCTGGACTCGCCCTTCACTGATATAAATTTCGAGAGATGAAACTGACTTTAACGTCAGCTTTAAAAATCTCTTTAAAAATCTCTTTAAAAGTATTAATAGTATTAACATGAGAGAATTGAATGAAAAGAAAATCGCACATCAGAGCACTACTAAGCTTGATTGTTTTAGTTATTTCCTATTCACTAGTATTGATAGATACAAATAGCTAAGTTAACAGAGCAGTAGCATGATCGGTTCGGTGAAAGATTGAAAATCTGTAGATGCATGGTTCAAAACCAGCGCTCGTCCCTTAACTGGCCAGTTTTCTTGAAAGTCAAACTCTTGTTTAGATTTTATTACTTGACTCTATAATTTCATTCTTACTTAATTTCCTGCGCTTGATATAAAGTTATAGCAGACATATTAAAGATAAAGGCATGCAGAGAGGTTAAAAAGGAAAGGAGATTGAGCGACGGAAACAGAGAAATTCTGAAAGACAGCCAATCAATGGCATGACAAACTCTTGGCATTTTTGAAGAAAGAGCAATGAGGGCGAATAAATAAACAAGAGTTTAACTTAAACTGAATTCGTAATCAGTTGAAACGTCAAAGCTAGTCAACTTTACTATTAATTCTTTCTAATATGCTGGTTTCCAAGTACATTTGATATACCATTATTCTTGGGGGATTCTGTTCATGACGAGGTGGGCCCCATGCCTTCCTTTAACTAATAATGGTATATCAAAGAGAATTAATGTTCTAGATGATTTAAAGACCCACTATTCTGTGGACATAAGAGGAAAAAGGAAGATAAGAGATAAGTGGAGGCGTTATATACCATGGACCTGTCAGTAGGCAGTGCTTTAAGAGAGAGAGAGAGAGAGAGAGAGAGAGAGAGTACATTTTAATGCATAGGTTTTAATATAATTACCAACGCCTGTAACCTCTTTTGTAATATTCTTGGACCGTCTAATTTTGTGAGCATTGAAAGTGTCGCTAACCCTACATAGGTCCACGTTCCCAACGGCCCTGCCAATCAGAATGAAATGAGAGAGAGAGAGAAGAGAGAGAGAGAGCGTGGAGAGAGAGAGAAAGAGAGAGAGAGTAATAATGTTAGAGGCTGAAGTGAACATTAAGCAAAGAAGACGTGAACCAGAAAATCTCTCCATCTATCTCCAGAGTTTACGTCGTTGGGCACAAAACTGAAAAATAAATTATATGAAACTGAAGCTGTGTTCTTAAAAATCTACATTTATTTATCTCAATAAATCAATACAAAAATTTGTTCATTTCATTAATAATTGCATAAAACCGACTTCAATCCAGTTCATGGAATGAGTTCATGGAATGAGTTCATGGAATGAGTTCATGGAATCAGTTCATGGATTCAGTTCATGGATTCAGTTCATGGAGTCATGGACTGTGCAGAGTTTTGATGACGTATAACGTTGCATAGATTTATTTGTCTTTCAATGATATATAAAAACTCTGCATAGTTTCTATGTATTCTTACCATAGAGATATTGATCGTAGAAGCAATAACGTGCATCATTGAGGTGGTTAAAGTTTCTTAAGAAATTTGTAACGTAAGTACTCATGAGGCAGATACTCACAAGTACTCATGAGGTAGATACTCGTAAGTACTCGTCAGTATTCATGAGGTAGCCACTGTTATCAAATTTCAATGATTCTCAAGCACAGCAAACGACATATAGTCTTATATCTACTCCCCCTCGAGATATCCACTAGAGCTCAATCCGAATCTCCTTGAAAAATCCTTTCACGAATTGAAACTACAATTAAATTAGTTCTATACATTTATTATTCTATCTGATAAATGAAACATTGGCGAATTCTATAGCATAGAAATGACTGAAAACCTTTGAGAATGTAGTCGGTCAATAAGGTCGGCACCTGACTGCTGTTCTCGTTTATACCAGATAATACTGCATAGAAAATCACACAAGACATCATCATCTTCTTCTTCCCTTAAACGTCAGCTTAGATAGGCTACGAATAATTAAACTCTCCTGTTCTTTTAGAAAATTTTGTAGCAATTTCTGGAGCCTTGACGTTGATTTTGAGCAGTGCTTTGTCGCCTTTTACGACACGTGGACTTTGGTTAGTCATAGAGCTAGGGGTTACTAAAGAATGTTTTTCCATTTGTCACCTGACAATATGTGTGTACTTATGTCTACGAAATTTTGCATTAACAATATTAATATTAGCATACGTAATTATTTTGCCATATGAAAGAGCAGTCACACTGAAAGCATTAAAGAATACGTTATTTCAAACAAATTAAGTCGATCCGAAGATAGACTGCTATTTTCCAATATTACAATGAAAATTAAAACGAATTTACGTATTAATAGGGTAGAAAATATGGTATAATAACAATGAACAGTACTTGTTTTGTTTTCTATGAATCAGTTAAGCAAAGAAGAGGAAAAGGGAATAAAATAGAAAACAACTTACTTCTTATGTAGATCTGCAATCGTTCAATGACAGGTGGACCTTCATTGGACTGATAAGGTATCACTGTTGTCAAATACTGTATACAAAACAACAGCAAAAACTATTTCACCGATATCGTCAACTTATACAACGAACACTTGCTGTCGAATTAGAATTACGTTCATGAGCACTATATGGAGGTCTTTGGGACATTGGTAGAGTACGTACCTTAGAATCATAGTTTCCAATCCCAGGTCAGTCGGAATAAACTCCGTTGTTGTTTGATATGAAGTCAAGCTAGCTGCATTGCTAAAATACGCTCTGTCAATAGCAACTAAACTGAATAGTCACTAACTTTGAGTAGAGAACGGCAACAGAATATAAAATCACAGACATAAAGACAGCAACTCTATAAATAAATGCGTTAGTTAGGTCAAGAGAATAACTAGTTGAAAAAAAGTAATACAGATATAATCCTACATACACTGTATTGTACAACTGAGCTCTTGAAATGTACATGAGACAGTGCTTAATGAACGTGAAAAAAATAACTTTCTATTATAATAGAAAGTAGGCCTATATATAGTAGGAATGTAACATAAGATGTAGAATACACAGCACACGAAAAATACAACAGCACAGGCTGAGTTTTATATCCAAAATTTAGAAACTATTAACCAATGTTTCACTATGCTAAAAACATTTTTCAACTATAAGAAAAACTTAAATAAAAACTTAAAAACTTAGAATGTAAATAAGTAAAGTTACACTCGAATTATATTAACTGAATATAATAAATAATAAAAATTAATAACTAAGCTCTAAACTTAACAGAATTGAATAAATGCAATTAAATTAGAATTAAATTGATTACAAGTACCCCATTTCCATTTAGCCCTCCGTTATCACGCTGCTTTTGATTGGATGTCGAGGATGAATTGGTCTGTTGCAGAGACGCTTCCTTGCGCCTCTTCTGTACTGTGAGCAGGAGCCAGATGAACTGATTCTTCAGTTCTTTCTCGTAGTCCAGGTCATCTCTGAGCGCCAGCTCTTGAACGAGGATCTCAGAGTGCTCTCTGATGCAGTTACCTAGCTCATTCTTCAGCTCCGTCAGAGCTCGCACTGACAACTTCTTTAGACCTACGTAACACACGCATAAACATCAAGCTCTAAATTCAAGTTAAATTGCTAATATTAATCTATAAGTCAGTCAATAAGAACTTAACGTCCGGTTCCTCGCCATTAGGCAATGTTAGGGACGCCTCTTGCAGACTCTGTATAATCAATCGATAGAATAGTCTATCAATCAATCCTTCCATCAATCGCTCAATCTATCTAAATATCTAAATATTAATTAATCTGTCACTCCGTCATTTCAAAAATTATTTTAAAAACTAGCTAACGATTAAAATAACAATATTTAAGCAACAGGACTCCATTTTAACACGTTCCTTTGATTTAATCATTTTATAGATATCAAATAATTTAAAATATTACTAATTAAAACAATAATAAATTAAACTTCAATTTTAATTTTTAAAAAGATTTGTTATGGCTATTAAATTATTTCTTCCTCTTCATAATAGCAGGTTTATGGTAAATAAATGTTCTAATAAATTTTCTCCTTTTTCTTGCAAATCTACTTAAAACAGCCTAATTTTTCGACAGTAAATTCTATTATGAATCACAGTAAAGCACTACAACCATGGATATTATAATTGCTAGACCTACCAGAGGTCAAAGCACTACAACCATGGATATTATAATTGCTAGACCTACCAGCGGTCAAAGCACTACAACCATGGATATTATAATTGCTAGACCTACCAGCAGTCAAAGCACTACAGCCATGGATATTATAATTGCTAGACCTACCAGCGGTCAAAGCACTACAATCATGGATATTATAATTGCTAGACCTACCAGCGGTCAAAGCACTATGACCATGGATATTATGATTGTTTGATCTACCAGCGGTCAAAGCACTACAACCATGGATATTATAATTGCTAGACCTACCAGCGGTCTCATCCTCGACGGTACAGTTCTGCGAGAGGAGACTCTGAGCGTAGAGACGAAGTTCAGCTGAGACGCTAGAGGACAAGGCCCTTGCTCCTCCAGCCTTGCGCAGCTTTCTAGGACTTCCCTGCCGCAAATCAATCAATTAGTCAATCAATTAATCGATTAACCAATCAATAAATCTAAATAAATCAGATGATTGGTCATTCATTCAGTCAGTCAGTCTGACAGTCAGTTTGTCAGTCAGGCAGTCTGTCAATCAGTTAGTCAGTCAGTTAGTTGGTCAGTCAGTCAGTCAGTCAGTCAGTTGGTCTGTCTGGAAAAAGATTAATAGCCATAAAGGAAAAATATATTAAAAGGAATGATATTTTAATACCAGAGAGTTGTTTAGTGAGATTTTACAAGTTTAAGCTCATCAATGATATAGTTACAACGTCAAAATGAAAAATAAAATGCAAAGACTCATTTTCAAAGAGAGAGAAAGGGTCATTGCGAAAAGTTAAATTTGGAAAATCAGCTAAGAATAGAAAGGCTAGGATGACTTTTCATGGTGAGAGAGATAGAGAAAGAGAAAGCGAGAGAGAGAGAGAGAGAGAGAGAGAGAGAGAGAGAGAGGAAGCGACAAAGACACAGAGAAAAGCAGTAACACAGTGGCACGATATATACCGACGGGTTGACAAAATTACTGCCTGTAGGTGAACGGATATGTCTAAAAAGCTACTAGGATGTACGGATAATGTGACAGCTGAATCCAGTCTTGATCGATCACATCGTGGATTAGGTCACTAGTATTCAATCACACGGTTCCATCTGCCTTCAAACAACCTCTCGCGTTCACGTACATTCGCTACGACAGCTGCTGCTACAGCTAAGTGTGAGTCAGTTATTTAATGTTATGTTATTGATTCTCACTAAAAGTGTAAGTCTGCTTTAACGTCAGTTTCAGAGTCCAATAAACCGTCACAACACACGGCTCAGCTGTCGAATTGTAACCACGTCTGATTCAGTAACAGTCGAGGAGTTTAATAGTTTCAGCACTCATTAGTGATTATATTATATGGCATACAGGATGACATGAACATAATGAGAAATACAATTGCATAATACTGTATAAATATACAGTATGTATACAATATGGTATGTATAAATATACAGTATGTATACAATATGGTATGTATAAATATACAGTATGTATACAATATGGTATGTATAAATATACAGTATGTATACAATATGGTATGTATAAATATACAGTATGTATGCAATATGGTATGTATAAATATAGTATGTATTCCCCGTGTTGTGCTCGTGCGTGGTTGGACCACTGTAGAATTGGGCAACCGCAAACAATCTGCCGCGTGTACGTAAGAGGTGACTAAAGGCAGGAGCTGAGGATGGCAAGAGGGGACCCACCTCACCATGAAATATTTTCCCCCAGGATTAAATGGTAACTAATCCACCTAACTGAGGAAGGCAACGGGAAACCACATCAGAAGCCATATTTTTCCCAAGCTATAAGCTACATAAGGTATGGATAAGGCATAGACTTTGTGAAAGGATTAACTTGTTGATCAAAGGAGTGCTCGTATGGAGCGAGAAAACAGACTTTGAATACGACTATGTACCTTGAACCTGCCACTTGGCAGTGCACTGAAGAGAGAGATACAATATGGTTGAGCGCATCATCTGTAACCGGGATCAAGGGTACAATAGCCGTGCTCAATGCGCTCGCTGGGTGGTGACCACAACGTACAAGCTAGCGGCTACTTTATGGACTACACGATGTAGAATGTATAGTGAAAACTGTATTGATCGAGAACACATGCAGTATAGAATGTAAATAAGTAAAGTTACACTCGAATTATAGTGAAATGATCAACTACGATGATATCTATCACTTTTAATACCACATGTTTAAACCGTTAAGCAATTTAGTCCATTTTCCGTATTTATAGTCCTATGAATGTCCCAGATTTTACTATCAGATCAGCGCGGCTGGGATTCGAACAACTAGGGTTCAATTCACCTCAGGATCAGTAATTTAAAACTTCATGACGTTACCACTATGCTATTAAGACATTCTAAATTGTTTATTCATTTATTGTAGAGTGCATTCTATGGAGAGCACACAGTGCAGAATATATTTATAATGCAACTGTGGCAACAAAACACATAGAATGACTTTGATTTATCCACATATTAACTTGCGGATAAAGAATGCACGACGATAAATCAAACCACAGAATGAAAACATCCATATCGCTGCGACATGTATCGTAAGAGCTGTCAAAAGCAAATCCCTTTAAAATCACGACTTCACCGGAAGTTAATTGTGATAGATGTAGATATATACATCAGGATTTTCCAATAAACATCAACTGGCGCTGAAATAGGGAATACATTCAAGCATTCTGAGATGTAATTAAATTGAATTTGCTTTATAATATCTTTATTTCACCAATTTCACCAATACATGCAGTGAACTATTTATTGAACTTTTTCAACAAGAATAATGCAGAAATTGAAATGTTTACTATTTCAATCTCTCTCTCTTTCTCTCTCTCTCTCTCTCTCTCTCTCGCACACAAGAAAATTGAATGTATACAAGAGGTTCTCAAATTAGGCGATGTGGAAAATTGAAGGATGGTTAATTAGAACTTGCCGTGGTATCAGCAAAGATAAGTCATAAAATGTTCACAACTACCAAAAGCTGTACGACTATGAAGTAAATTACGGTTTCCTTATGTCAATTCTTAATCAAATATTAAATAACTAAGAGGAAATATTAGAAAGAATCTCAAAAGATACTGTTAAAGAGGGATACGATTACATATATATCACGCATTAGCCAGGTTAAAGTTCAAGTCCAAAAATCCAAATTTCACGTTAGTGTCCTGCCTTTAAATGCATCAATGGTTCAACCGGATCTGGCTACAATTTCCTATTCCGTACTTTTCTGAGTCTATATCGTCAGTGTATCTACTAAATGCCCGGAAGCGCCATTTTGAATTCTTCGGCGAAGAGATCGTTCCCTGCTCTTCGATATTTACTGACATTACTCTATATCCAACCCTCATTAATTTCTTCCTTGTATTCTCTTTTATTTAACGCTGTTTCGCCTTTTTTTATCCTACTTCAGCTTGCGCCAGCCTGCGTATTCTAAATGCAAAAAGGATAAAAGATAACGCCTATCTTTGACTTTAATGTTATGTCTTTAAAGAATATCAGCGACGGCAGTGCCCAGGATTTGAACTCGAAACATACGTACTCCCTTTCTTGTGTTTGGACTCATACCCGGTCACGGGAAATCGTATCGTTAGAGAAACAAGTATTACAGCATTCTTTGAATTTACCGCACTTACCACTTGACAGAGGCAGGGGCATGCCGAGATTAGTTATGTTAGATGATTTAACAAGACCAACGAATATATATGGAAATGAGGAGGAAAGTGTAAGACAGAGAAGAGTGGACACGTTATATAACATGGACCTGCCAGTAGGCAGTGCACTAAGAGAGAGAGAGATCACTTGACATATTTTCTGGAGCTAAACCTCTATCCCGGACTAGAGAATTTTTTTTATGTCTCTCGACTGGTTTACATCTGAAGCTGCACACAATTCACTATTGATCAGCAGAGCGAGAATCGTTAACGCATTTATCGTCCACGCAGCCTTCACGCTCTCTCGTTCACATTTTCCAGATCTGACCTATTGGTTCTTAAGATGGATTTCTTCCCTTATCTCAACACTCCCTTGTCATTACACACTACCTTACATTAATATACTTCACTAGCGTAACACTCCGTTATCTCGATATTATATTATTTTAGCACTTCCTTAACACTGTTCCCTATTTTAGTAAATTCTTATTTTAACACTACCTTATCTAACTCTTCCTTTATTACCACTCGCATAATAAACATAAAATGAAAAGAAACTCTTATTACACATAATATTAAATTATCTTAAATCGACTATAGCTACCCATATTAGGCCCATATATGGTAATCGCTTACTATTCATTAATAGTATTATACAAGCAATACTGAAGGCAGAGGCCATTGGAAGGGGGAGACTAGGAACGCTCGGAGGCCCAAGGGTAACGCCGAAATCACAAGGGGGACCTATCCCCCGTCTCTTTCGTCCTTACGCCCCTGGCTAACACCACTCAAAGCCCCTCCAGCGGTAAAAAAACTCGAGTCTATTTAATACTATCAAGCGCCAGTAGCAGAACCTTACTCTACCTAGCGTGACACCGCTCTGCTGCTTTATCACTCTGACCGCAATAACCAACGTCATAAGACTCTCCGCTTTTAAAAAAACCTTTCCACTCAATTCTGGATCGATAGTGAACATAAAGAACGGTCGCAACCCATCGCTGACCAGGCTGTGAACCACAAAACCTCCTCCTGATTTTTAAGTCATGAGTGATAACTCAAATGACAAACGGTATTTTATAAGGACCTCACAAATATACACAATTTTTAAATCTGCTACTTGAATATCCTGAAGTTAGAGAGGCAACTCCTCGCCAAACGCAGAAAAATTTAAACCTCGATAAAAGTCATGTTCATAAACTCTCTGATGAGAAACCTAATTGCTCATTTAGAGCTAAATTACTTTCCTAATGGTTTCCAAAATAATTTATAGAATATTATAGGAAAGCGTAGAAGGCACAAAGGCGTAGTAAGATTATAATTGAAGGGCGTGATTTATGAGCTTCCAGTCAACCAATCAGCAAATGCCATTTCATATTCACTGTGAAGCTCGAATTCGATAAACTCTCAAAGCTTCGTCAGGAAACCTTGAGAATGGCTTCACTGAGATAAGGGCTGGTTTATTGAAACAGGCAATAGACGTATGAAGAGTGGAGAGAGTTAGAGGAAGACCGAGATTTGGATGATATGATAACGAATCTGTCTGTGCATAGATAAGAAAAGCAGAGGAAAGAGATATGTAGAAAAGATATGTGCCATGGACCGGCTACTAGGCAGCATATCAAGAGAGAGACAGAGAGAGAGAGAGAGAGAGAGAGAGAGAAAGAATTATAGCAGACATGTGAGGATTTTAAAGCGTTTGCATATTATCAAAAGTAAAAGAATACATTCTAGCCATTCGCAATGCAAAACTTGGCCTGTTGTTGTGTTTACTAGCGACATAGTCCAGATAGTTCGAGTGATTCAAGTGCGTAGAGGCACTGGAATGATAAAATTATTTATATAACAGCGTCTGAGCTAATATTATGTCACAATTTTGTAACTGCTTTGCAAGCAAATTCAGACCTTAAATTAATTTCACAATTAATTTTATGGTAATATAAACCTCATCTCAGTAAGTTAGGCTACGTCAACGAAAATAAACAGAAAAACAATGGATGTTTGCATTCAAGCAAAATGCAATTAAGATTGAGTTGAATGTTGAAATGTTTGTAAAAATCTCAGTTATGAAAATTTCTAGTTAGAAATGTTAAATGAACTGAATCCGGGAACTTAACAGAACTTAATACCATATTTATTTATCACCATATCTTGTTTCTAATCGGAAAGAACTAAGTAACTGAACTAATGAGCTTTTATTAAAGGCAGTTACTGTTGGCTTATATTTGGGAATTCAAGGGAAGATGATGATGATGATGATGATGGTGATGATGATGATGATGATGATGATTATGATGATGATGATGGTGATGATAATGATAATGATGATGATGATGATGACTATTGGCTTATATTTATTTATTTATTTTTCCTTGTTGAAAATTACTTTCTGTATTAACTTTTTTACTTTTCTGGCGGTAGGAAAACCATATGGCTGGAGCTAGTAGCGATGTCGGTAAGACATTCGACCGCGGATCAGTATGTGCGGGGTTCAAATCCTGGGCTCGCCCGTCACTGACAACTCTTTCGAGTGAGGAAACTGACGTTAACATTAGCCATACCAGCTTTACAGTGGTATTCTGAAGAGATATGATCCGCTGCTACTCGTCGGAACCACAGAATATCTTAGAGATCCAGATGGTCCGTTTCTAAGTATAAATTACTTTTCCTAAATATTGATTTCGTACAAGTAAATATCAACCAAATCTAGGTGAACTCAATTCTTTCTACTACAGTATATCTACTAATTTCCTATTACTCTCAGAGCGTGCACACTGTTTTAAGATAATCAATACTATAACTTATTTATCTACTGATAGAAGTGCTAAGTAGAGTAGGCATCAATATTTCAATTAAACTCTAAAATATGCGCATTTTAAGCTTTCGCTAATCAATTAAAAGAGAAAGGAAGGGTTGCTTCGTCAATTTACATATGCATGTAAATTGACGAAGCTGACGCATGGGATCAATGCTTTCTGGCTCTATTCCACCCTGCACATGTGTTTTGTAGGATCTAAGGCAGGTATCCTGGGACCGTCGGGTCCTAAGCGGTCAGCCGTGATCGAACAATAAGGGCGAGAGGCGAATCATCTGCCGCAACTTTCATCTCAACTTTCAACTTTCATCAATTTTTTACTCTTCATATCAACAGCGAGTCCTGCAGGAGCGAAAGAGTTCCCAACGAAATCTTTGCAACGGACCTGAATTTGTACCAAAAGTAAGATAATAAAAGTAAAGTAAAAGTAATCAAAGGTAAAATCTCGTGTTAATGCATTTCTTGGTGCACTGCTTAATGGTTAGTCCCTGGCTTATAATCAATTCCAACTTCAAACAAATTCTAGTATTAGCCTCCCTTTTCATCTCTATAGAGGAATTTGTCATTAAAATTATCCAACATCCCATATCTTAGTCAGCCTCCAACTCTTTTCTATGGGATTATTCCTTTATTACACCTTCAGCAAAACTATTCCCTTTTTAATAGCCTATTTACTTTCCTGCTTTCCTTTCTATTTTTCTGATCACACTTATTAACCGTCTATCTGTACCGACTCTCTCAAGAATTCCTTCATTTGTAATTTTACGGTCAACTAATCTTTTCCATCTTTCTCCACAACCATATTTCCAATGCTTCTAGTTTTCCGATATCCTCATTCCATTTTCAATATACTAGTATTGATGGCGTATACTACATATAGCATTAAATGGTACATGTTCTATAATCACTATTGGTCTAATCACTAATTAATCATGTGAATTATAATCACCGCAATCATAAATCACTTAGAATTTGTCATCAACAATCGCTATAGTGCACTAATAGTCTAAACGCAACCTAAAAAAGTACATGTTCAAAGTAAAGTTGGTCATATTGGAAAGTCAGTGAGCAAATTTAACTTTTGTAGAGGCTCCCCTTTCTTCTTCCAACAAATCGATTCGGTTTCGCCACTTCAGAGAGCATGGAATCAGAATCCCGGGACGCTTCCACTAAATCCCGTTCAGAATACCTGATGGGTCTTAACAGTAAAGGCTGTTCACGACTTCTTCAGTCAAGTAAAATATTTAAGACTTTAACCTCAGACGAAGAAACGACAGCTCAGTACTGCTAAACTGTCAATCTTAAGTTTAATGCGTTGATTGGAACTCTAGACTGATTCAGTTTTATTTTGTGCATTCAATGCAACACTCTATCAGGAAATCGAAAAGACTTGATTGCAAGCCAGCTTCTCACTAGAAAACCACATGTAGACAAGAAAAATCTCAGTCAACATAAATTAAATTTAATGTTTCCAAAAGCACAACCAGTTAAAAATCATGAGGAGAAAAGAAACTAGAGCCTTTTCCTTCAATCAGTGAAACATCCGATTATATAAATTCATTATACAAGAATAAAACAGCAAGAATAAGGCTTATACTTTAAATTAACTTTAACTAACTATGAAGCTTAGCATACCATATTCATTTTATACTAAATCTGCATATCTTTATTTTACCTAATTTAAAAAGAAATATAACTTTTAACTTTTTAAAGCAATGATTTTACAGATCTAATAACGGAATATGTGAGTGCTATGTATACAGCCTGTATTGCCTGTTTCACCTACATCTTTATGAATGTTTTTTATATTTTCAGTATGTACTAGGTACTTATGTGCTCTTGTGTGTGGTGATAAATGTAAATTAGTTAATTAATAAATAAAATAAGAATAAAATATTGGACGAGGATTCGATTATAAAGCGGCTAAATCGTTTCATATTATCGAAGTCGCATTAAAGTATTATATTGTTTCATCGTACAGATGAATAATCAGATGCAAGCTTAGATCAATATCCTCTCATACCATGCTAGACTATTGAATTCTATCTCATCGGGGAAATGTTTATCGGCAGGTCCAAGGTATACAAATCATTTAATTAATTCTCTTCGATTTCGCAATTCAAACGAATACGTTTTCAAGCCATTTGTATTATGATATACAATCTTAACAATATGTCTCATGATATAGATTAGTGAGTTTAATAATATAGTCTATTCAATTACTAATACGTTTAATACATTTAAGCTTAATAATAAACTAATTATTAAGCCTAACGATATTGATTAGTTAAACGCTTAGTTATATTATAGAACTTATTGTATGACTAAATCGAAGAATATAGGTGTAAGAGATAAAGGTGACCATTCTAAACCAAATTAGTCACTAGTTTTGTTTAGAATGTAATAAGCAACGGAGAGTGAAAGAGAGAGAGAGAGGGGGTTATTTATTTCAGAATCACACGTTATACTATTATTACGTATTGTAGTCCAAAAACACACATGAATTCACGTTAGGATAAATATTTCAGTCACAAAATCACAAACAGCACATGATTTGATACGGACATGTCGTAAAAAAGCCGTAAAGCCACTGATAACTTGAAACGTCAGTTTCAATTCTCGAAAGCGATATGAATGACGGACGAGCCCAGGATTTGAACCCCGCACATACTGATCCGTGATCGGATATCAGACCGACATCGTCACTCGCTTCAGTATCGTAAGCCAATTTATGCTTGCATTTATCTCTCAAACTTACTTCCGACGTCCCTGACATCATCCTTGGATGAGGAAACGGACGTTAAACTCTTATTCATTATCATCATCATCCTCCCTTGAATCCCAGTTTAACCAGGGTCGGGATACAAATAGACTGTCTCAAATCCTCTCTGTTCTACACCACACCACCAGCCAATCCCCTATTTGAGACTTTTCCATTAGATTAAATTTTTGTAGCAATTTCAGGAGCCTAGGCGCTCACCAACCGAATGCCCTTTCGTTTGTATGAATCTTAGTGCTTTAGTCGCCTTCTACGACAAGTGCAGTCATCGGTTACGTGCAGTCACCGGTTGATCAATTCTTCAAACAACCCTGACACAACACGGGGAACTCGTTAAACTCTTATTATTAATTATTACTATTATTATTAATCTTTTGTCTGCAGTTTCACGGGCTCATCGTCACGCTATGTCTTAGACTCTTAGTATAGACTATTTTAGAGCCAATGACTTATGCAATGTCTCTTTTTCTAGTGCTCAATTCCAATAAAATTACGCCAAGCAGATATCTGCAGCAGTAAGCGAGTAGTGACGTTATGCTGTAGCAGGACTAGGACGAGATGCACACAGGTGCAGCGCATAGTAATTGAATAAAGCACATGTGCAGTATCGGTGAGCTCTGGAAAACTATAAAACACAGCGTTACGACTTCACTCATTTCAGCTGAAGACGACTAGTGGATGAGGCAACAAGCGAGAAAAAGCAAGATTTATAGAATGATGCAGACAGAATGATGCAACAAGACTGGAGGTTGGAGAGTGTGTGTATGTGTGAGAGAGAGAGAGAGAGAGAGAGAGAGAGAGACGGAGACATAGACAGTCGGGGACGTTTTAAAAGTAGGCAGCGATAGCAAGAGATAGGTTTCAGTGATCTGGAAAGAGAATAAACAGAAGACTGATCGAAATATAATTATGGAGTGAAAAATGGGGAAGAGAAAAGAGAAACAAATGGAAAAATATGATGCTGTAATTATTGAATTATTGCTGTCACTGCACAGTCAAACTTCAAGTCGATCACTTGAACAGGCATTGAGAAGTAATGAAGCCAATCTCTTGGGTTAATTTTGCCCATGTATCAAAAGTATCTATGTATAGGAATAATTGCTCCAATATCATAGCATATTCTATTTCCAGCACCGTGATTTCATTTAACAGATTTCAGCCGTTAACTGATTATTATTGCTCACTCATGTATTGCATAAATGTACTAATAAAGTACAACCTAAATGTATTAATAAATACTACATAAATGTACTACCTAAGTGTACTATACAAATGTACTACGTAAATGTATTACGTAAATGTACTACGTAAGTGTACTATGTAAGTGTACAAGTACCTATGACAAGCATTGAGCTAAAGACGACAACAAATTAGATTCCGCAGACTTGATGAGTCTCTTTGAAGAGCTTAGATTAATATACGAGTGCAGAAAGGGCAAATATCTCTCAACCTTTCTGCAGCTTTAATGGCTCTTCATCACGGTTTTGTTTTAGTTTTTGTAACTGATTCTGTAAAGGCTTTATATCAATCAATCAATAATACATAAGAATTTAACGTCCGGTTCCTCGTCATAAGGCAATGTCAGGGACGCCTCTTGCAGACTCTACACATACAGGCGCCAAAACACCACAAGATGATGACGAGTACACAAAGACCACAGGAGAAAGCGAGATCAAAACTGTGCAAAATTCAATTAAGATTATATCATAAATAATTATAATATGCTTTTTATAGTATACAGGCATAAAAGACTACACAAAAATATTTTTGTACAAAACTTACATCGAGCATGTACTCCAGTTCACTGATCACTTCGTCAGCAGTGACTACCGGCTCATCCATTCCAATGACGTCACCACTGCTGTCTACGTCATCATCGTCTTCATCATCTGAGTCTGTAGTGATGTCATCGTCGTCATCATCATCTTGATTGTTATCATCATGACTGTTTTCATTCTCGTCACAAATGTTTGTCACTTCGTCATCACTTTCGTTAAAGGCGTCGTTACCGGATCTGTGGTTCTATAGAATGCATATTTACTAAGTTAATTAGCTCAAGCTTAAGTAGTAGGATTATTCTTAATTCGTAATCGAAAATAAGAGAAAAAAAATAGAAAATTATCTTAGAAAATAGTATTGTTTTAATATTTTTTTTTCTGTTTTAATACGGAGTGTCCATTTTGTAGAATTCAGCGAAAAGCGAAGCTGAAAAAAAATTCAATTTTAACGTTTGCGATTTGTTAAAGCTTATACGATATACGCGTACACTGACCGTATTCTTTAGTTCTCCTTGAATTGGAAAAATGGGAACTCTTGCAAAAGATGATTACTCAAAACATTGTAGAAAAATAGATTAACGCAAATGTAGACGAAAGCAACGAAATCGAAAACCCGATGCAGAAATTTAATATTTAAATATATGGCAAATATTAAATAAATGTTATTTTATTAAGACAAAGCAAAAAATGTTTTGAGGTAAATTTACCTGATTGGGCGACGGCCCGCCCTTCTTAGAGTTCTAGAAATAGTGTAAATGTTATTTGCGACATCACGAACATTGAATTTCATTCTGGAGATATTCTTCTTCTTTAGTAGTTCATTTGAAACAGTTTACAAAACCAACAGCATTGTGAATAACAACAAAGGACTACAGACGATGTTTCACTTTTCTGACCGACAACAATTGTGACAACAGCAGTTAGTAGGCCTACCTGTTTTCTATGTGATATCTAGCGTACAGAATTGAACTACTTACAGAATTATTTCGCGTCGATGTAACCGCAATTTTATTTCCGGCTTGTGTAGCCGTGTTCCAGTTGATTGGTAAAATGTTTCCGTAATTCCCGGTTAACGTCCACCAATTTCTGTTAGAAAAAAATCAAGAAATGAACCTATAATCAACAACAATCAATCCATCAAGCAATCCAGAAATGAACCTATAACCCATCATAAATCAATCAAACAATCAAGAAATGAATCTAAAACCCAGCATCAATCAATCAAACAATAAACTAATCAATGATTTATCAATCAGCTTCAATCAATTAATCAACCAAAAATGAATTTAGAATCCATCAATAATCGATCACTCATGTAATAAAAAAATCACTATGGATGACATGTTCTTCTCTGTATTACCAATTGATGTAGATGGCTCCCAAGGCTCCATAATAGGTCCTCTCTTGTTTTTAGTATGTATTAATGGCCTTCAGCACAGGTATAATAATAATAATAATAATAATAATAATAAAGGTTTAACGTCCGTTTCCTCATACAAGGATGATGTCAGGGACGTCCCCCCATCACATGTCACTACAAATCGATTCACTCCAAACGATCTGAAAAAAACAAGTGCTGAAGAGAAATAAAAGATCTTAAACAGTGCCGGTCCGGTGATAAAAAACAGTCAGGCAAGATGAAATAAAATCTATAATTAGAGAATCTCTCATTTCGAACTAAGAAAAGTACGAGATAGTTGACACCGCGCACGGTTAGTGTTGAGAAACAAAACTCGATTTGGTTGTTGAAATCCAATTCTATAGCATATTGTCCCTTGCAATTATATTATGTGCTTTGATATTGCACGTCTCCATGTATTTTGTTCTTGTATGATTACATACATGACAATCGCACGTACTGCAGTTTCCTTTCTTTATTTGCTGTTTTTGTAGTTTCTGCTATATTACTCAGTCACTATCTATCAGATTATCAAAGCTCAGTGAGTAAGCCTCCAATGTGGATAGTGATAGTCTTAGGGACGATGGTGGATTAAAAGAAAATCGTCTTTCCAAGTATTACTTCAAATTCTCATAAAGTATACAGAATCTTCGTCCTTTAATCTCTTGTGAATTCTATTGCAATCCATACTATGTTTTACTTTATATTTAAATGCCCCTCCCTAGAAGAGAACCAGTCTAGATGCGCAATGTCCGGGATATGTATGAATAGTGAAAGAGTGAAATGAGGAATTTGATGAAAGCAAAACACATCACGTCCTCATGTCCGATACAATCCCAGAGGCTTCCCATTACTATAATGTCAATACTGCAGCATAGGCAGTAGCAACAGCATGAGATCTCGCATTACTATAATATCAATACTACAGCATAGGCAGTAGCAATAGCATGAGATCTCGCATTACTATAATATCAATACTACAGCATAGGCAGTAGCAACAGCATGAGATCTCGCATTATTATAATGTCAATACTGCAGCATAGGCAGTAGCAATAGCATGAGATCTCGCATTACTATAATGACAATACTGCAGTATAGCCAGTAGCAACAGCATGAGATCTCGCATTACTATAATGTCAATACTGCAGCATAGGCAGTAGCAACAGCATGAGATCTCGCATTACTAAAATGTCAATACTGCAACATAGGCAGTAGCAACAGCATATGATCTCGCACTGCAATACGATCGAAACTGAAGATTGAATATTAGCCACAGCGTGAGATTTCGCATTGCTACAATGTTAACACTGTATCACGGTGATATCATCGCCAAACTAAAAAGAAGTCCAACATTCTAAACTGTGAGAATGGGTACCTTTTGATTCGTCGATTCAAAATATTTACACAATGACCAATATTGATTACATTCCATGTTGTTGGAAGTAATCAAATTTTATCTTAAATTTCAGATAACTATCGAATGCTAGAGTTTTTAGTGCAAACTACAAAATATTACTGTAGTGCAGATTTATCAAATTGCTACTTGTATATTTGTGGCGTTAGCGTTTTCTACTTATATCAAAATTGTTAAACTTTTCATTAGACTTCTACAACATTATCGCATGTTTTCCGCAATGATTATGTGTTTTGCACACTGTGCCGCAGTTTGATTCATGTTTCCAGCATTGATATCGCACCATTACAATCGTCTCGTTTTTATGAAACGTTAACATATATCATAACACTACAGGTCAAGAAGCAATTGCATGCTTGTTTAACACTCACTAAACTTTAACAACACCAATACTAATAATAACCAATACTTCAATATAAGACTGAGAACGACATTATATAAGTACATTTATCAAAAAAAGCAATTAGACAACTATATATGATCTTCTGATTAGTATTCAATGGTAAGTAACCACCGATGATATGATCCCACTGATATGAAGTCACTTATTAGTGGCCACTAACAAGTAACCATGAATCCACTGTTAACTAATCAGTGATAAGTATTGACTGATATGAAACCACTCATAAGGATCCACTTATAAGTATCCACTGATGATATGTAACCAAAGATAAGTAACCAGTGATAGTAACTACTTATAATAAGTAGCCACTGATGATAAGTAGCCACTGGTTAGTAGCCCCTGATGACAAGTAACCACTGATAATGAGTTAAGTTGAATGATGTTAAGTAACAAATGATAAGTAGACACTGATAAGTAGCCACTGATAGTAAGTCGCCACTGATGATAAGCAACCACTGATAAGTAGTCACTGATAAGCAACCACTGAAAAGTAGCCACTGATAAGTAGCCACTGATAAGTAGCCACTGATAAGTAGCCACTGATAAGCAGCCACTGATAAGTATCCACTGATAAGTAGACACTGATAAGTAGCCACTGATAAGCAGCCACTGATAAGCAGCCACTGATAAGCAACCACTGATAAGTAGCCTCCATTTTTATCGCTCAGACACAGAATTTCGCCAGTTTTCGCTTCGCGTTAAGACCATCCGTCAGGATTAGCTTTGACTTGCAAAACATTCCTCTGAAAATTTTCTTCTAAAGACGCAATCTTTCTTCTTATTTGCCTTTCCTCTCGCACGTCCATTACTGTCTAAACCCGTCTGCGACATTAGCCTAGAGCAAAAAAGCGTGGATGTTATATTCACCAGTACACACCCTAACACCGGTCTGCTTCCTAGACAAGAATCTGACGTTAAACTAGCTTTATATGTGGCTATTAGTTTCAATCGACTGCATAAGCCTGGAGCAAAAGACAAGGATATTATACTGATCAAATGTGGCGTATTCCTAAGCCGCTGCTAAACTAAATCAATTAATAAATCAATGAGACCTTAACGTCGTACCACAAGAAGATGTCAAGGACGTGTTGAGCAGCCTATGATAGACTATCCACGTCGCCTAGTTACTGGTGCATGTGCGACTACTCTATAGAACCATTAAGCCAGTAGCAATGTCGGTAAGATGCTCGACCGCGGATCGGTATGTGCGGGGTTTCAAATCCTGGACTCTCCAGTCACTGACATCGCTTTCGAGTGAGGAAGCTACCGTTAAAATTAACTTTGCCATTGGCGGGGTTTGACGAATTGGTAGGGAGTGCAACTCAGAAAAGAGAGGCCTGGATTAAATTTCAAGATAAATCGGCAAAAAGCCGAAGATAATGGAGGACTATTCTTAAATCTGTGCTATCTGCAATGTACGTTATCGAAGGCTACGATTGCTAAGTATGCAATGACGGAATAGTTACAACTACAAAAATTAGCAACTAAACGTGGAGACTTTGTAACACGTGCGACACGCGATGGGTATAGCCAGACGAATATAAAAGAAAACCAAGTGTACTATATTTATAGTTTATAGCATAGGACTAATCATCTAAACCTACTGGTGCTCTGATGTATAAAGCACTCAAATGTAAGAAGTGTTAAGTGAATAATAAGGAAAGGTACCTGCCGCACGGACAGCAAAATTTATCAGAGAGCTTTACC